>JAQJVK010000001.1:167131315-167731315 GCA_035578135.1 Flexamia atlantica | reverse complement strand
TTTTAGTAGGACATGTCCTCCTTTTTAACTACTGCCCCCCGTTCTTCCCGAGTTTGTCGTTTCTACAGCAGCTGACAGGCATATTTCTCGGTAATTCGCGACCGAAAGGTCTCTAGCGCTTTTGGATATCTGACCACATTGCGGCCGGGAAATCTGTTGTTTATACCGCAGCCGGAAAATCTGACGGTCACATCGCGGCTGTCAAACCGAGGTTGTTTGTATACCAAAAGCAAAACTCTCGGTCATAATACCGTGGCTGGCAAGTCTCTCGGTCATATTGCGGCCGGAAAATCACCCAGTGTTTCCGTGGCCAGCAATCTCTCGGTCTCATTGCGATCGGTAAATCTTTCGACATACTGCGGCCGATAAATCTGTTGGTCGCATTGCAGCCGACAAAAACAAAGCCTCTCGTTCTTTCCGTGGCCGTCACATCTGGCCTTCTTTTGTTGTGGCCAGAAAATCAGAGATAGTGCTTAGTTATTCTATTTAAAAGATGCATTGTTGATTTCACCGGTCGGAATTTTTTTTAATAGTATTGAAGGAAAGGTGGGCGAAAGTTGGAAATTTAATATGTGAAATCTAGGGGATACCACACTTTAGGTTTACAGCGGCTGGAAATTTCCTCTGTTACATTATGACAATAGCAAACAGCTCTTGGCTAGGCTAGGCTCGTGGCCTGCGAACATCGGTTGTATCGCTGCCGGTAAATCTCTCGGACATTTCGCGGCCATCATTTTGCAAAGCTACTTCAACAAAACTCAGCGTCTAACGCATTTTCAAGGGAAGGGGGGTTAGAATTGAGATATGGAGCAGAAGTCTGAAAATCTAGACCCCCCAACCAAAATGCTGAAATTATTCCCATGAATATTATTATCCTGTTAAGTTGCCTAACTTCCGTATGGCCTGTGGTGCAGCCAAAACTTGTGACGTCAATCGTAGACCCATATCCGGTTCTGCAAGCCCTATTAGCCTATCGGGTAAAAATATAGCCTAAATGAGTAGTCAGTAATATTTCCCTTTTGATTAGTCAAAGTAATTTTTTGTCCTAGCTGCAGGTTATATGTTTCCGGTCCCCACGTCACAATTTGTTTTCCTTTTCGACTGATACAACCTGAATAGTATTATTATTTCCTTCTCTACTCTTTTTTTCTCTGCAGACCCCTTGCCCCCACCACCACTTCGAGGACTTTGCAGCCGACAAAGCGGCGCTATGCGCAACTGTAGCTGGCCTGCAGTCTACGATGTTTTATCTTTTGAGCTGACTGCTATTTAAGTGCTGAAGTAACGTTGCTTATGTTTCACGTTCAATCGGGAGGAAAATTGATTAATTATGTTGTTATTCTTGGTCGAAGTTAATTGAGTACCAAACTACGTTAATTCCTGGATTCTAAAAATATAATTTTTATCAATTTTTGTGTGGCGCGGGGCCTCTTGTGGCACGGGCCCCTAGGCGCGCGCCTATGGCGCCTATGCTTAAATCCGGCCCTGATTGAACGTATAAGGTACGAAACTAAACCAAATGTAACTTTTATATATAGTAGTACGAATAACCTAACAAACTCATCAAAACAACCATAAAACCATGATAAAAGGAATCAAATTTTAAATCAGCTCTGACAACGTATCCGTTTGTGAAGCTAATATGCTTGATTTAATAAAATTTGAAATTTAAACAAAAGACCATCCATTACATTAACATGGGGCATATTCAAAGCTTCAGCTCCACCAAAAACCTCTAAAAACCTCAAATTAAAAAAATCCGTTCTTGGTGAATGCCAACACTCTGTAAGGAACGTCCATGCAAATTTTCAAGGTTCTAGGTTAAGTAGTTTTGGCTGTACAATGATAGGTCAGTGGTATTTGACAAAAATATAGTAGAAAAGATAGTATAAATATACATAAATAGATCAAAGAATCATATCATTTCAGCACATTCTGTTTGTGACTGAAAAACCACTGTTCCTATAAATATACCAAGATGGTCTAGTTAAAGCCACGAAAAACATTTTGCAAAAAATTCAATGTGATCTAAAATTTTCAGAATTTAATCTGTGAGCAGCCCCAAATTAGTTCTAATTTCGGGAGTAATTCGGCTTGTTGCTATGCCTCTGGATTGCCTAAAACACGAATTTACAGTTGTAATTTATGAAAATTTCTCGGGGGAGGGCCAACGGACCCCCCGGCCCCCCGGACCCCCCAGGCCCCCCGGTTTATCCCCCCCCCCCCCCGAAAATAAATCCTGCGAACGCCACTGACAGACATAATATTAATATTGTTTAACCTGTCCCTTTTATATTTCAAGCCTTTTATTTTCTAAACTTCCAGAACAATTAAAATTTCCGAGTACAAACAAAATCGACACTTATAAAACTATGGTAAATTACTGGCTCCTGGATGTAGGTAGGCAAGGTATTGAAACATTCATTACTTCCTTCTATCGATGACGTTCGAACCAAAAATCAAGTTTCTTTGTAGTTTGAAGGTATACAGAGCGAGAGTGTGCGTGCGTGCGTGTGTGTGTGTGTGTGTGTGTGTGTGTGTGTGTGTGTGTGTGTGTGTGTGTGTGTGTGTGGGAAAGCGTGCGTGTGCGCGAGCAGTCGGGTCTTCTGTAAGTTAATGGTTGTTATTTATTTTATTTCATTTTATTTTTTTAATTAATGGCATGATAAATTCTTTCTGTTGTAGCTTCAACTCAATTAAACTAAATTAGTACGATATCTAAATACGTTTTTTTGTAATTTACACATGTAAACCTATATAAACACATGTAATTTCTAGTTTTTTTTCCTAGTGATGTGCACGTGCATTTGGACTAGTGAGTGGTTACATCGGATGGACTCGTTGATGGCTCTATCTCCGCACACAGGCTTTGGCCCATGCGGGGGTATTATTTCGTATTATTGCAAATTTTTTGTTTTGTATGCCATATTTTGTGAAATATACCTGTTTGAATTTGAATTTGAAATTGTCTTTGGAGCGGCATTGCGGCATGCTACATATTGTTATATGAATATTAAACTTACATCTAAAACTGATATTGTTTTAGGCACATTATAAAACACAAAACACTTACCTTATTTATACGAAGCAGTAAGTGCAGGTTTGATAGTATTTCACATTAAACTAATTAGAAGTGAAACTATTATCTAACAAGTTCAGCTTGATGAGGCCAGAGACAATTACACAGCGGTAAATTGCGGTCTTAGGCCTATATATCCAGTGGCGTAGATACGGGGGGGGGATAAGGGGGATATATCCCCCCCTTGGCCCTACAGTATGTAAAAAAATAATTATACTAAACAAAATTAAAGTTAGGCTACGACTTTTAGTAGTGGCAAAGAGGCGTTTCTGGGCCAAAAACGCATAAATCAAAAGTGACAGCTACATCCGGTGGTGACGTCAGAGGCTGTGACGTAGCTGTGACGTGTAGGGGTGGGTATTTAAAGTTTAAATGAGCAGAAAAGGGGTCAAGGTCAGCTGTGGATGTTTTTAAAAAGATCTTGCATTTTCGGAAGATCCGAAAATGCAAGATATTTCATTTGTTTTCTTTTTTTACAAACTGTTTGTTAATTGTTGGTTTGTTGATTTTCATTTCTGTTAAAATACCATGTACAAAATGGAATGGATAGGTTAACAAGAAAATATCCTGCTACAAAGTATCCAAATAAAGATGCAATTACATAAACATAAACTTTAAAATATAGCGAATGTTCTTCCTCTTTATCTGTTAGCATTTCATGAACAAGGTAACCAAAATTGTAACCACATAAAAATGAAAGTAGGCAAATAACAAATTTCGATGGGTTCACCAAAACCAAGTTGTAAAGTCGTGAATTTCTTTCTTCTTCCATTGTTGAATTTTTAGTCGAAACCAATTAATGATAACATTATTGCTTGTGCATCAGAAGTAACAGTTGACGAAATTTCATTTTCTTGTATACTTGTATTAGTTTCGTTTGTAGTATGTAATTGTTCGGAGGTTGGTGTAGATGTAGAAGAAACAGTATTATCTAGAAGCTGAGAGTCCATGTGTGTTCGGGTGAAGAGCTGAAGCTTTAATGACGTGTGGTAGCCGTGTCCTACTCTGTATCAGGAGTTGTTGGTGGTGGGGGGTCGTTTAATTCATGCACTGAAATGTAGATGGAATCATAACTTTCTGGAGGATGTACTAAAATTTGTTGTATAGGATATGCATCAACAGGAAAACTTTGCGTTTCAATGCAAAGTCCATCTTTAATAAAAGAAACATATAAAACGGAACTCATGTTTATTTAGATGTTTACTCTGCGAGTTCTACCAGGAAACTGATGTGTCAGTAGTGGCGCTGCAACCTCCCTTGACATGTGCAGCCCGGAACATCTGCTGCACACCTGCCCTCCCCCCACCACCATGAGAGACTCCTCGCAATTTTTGGATTTGTAGTGTTAGTTCTAACGTAGGTGTTGTAGGGTGAACATCTCAGTACTAAACAATCGTTTTTAACATTTGGCTTAAAATACTTATTTAACTTTGTACAAGTTACAATATTTTTAAAGATGCTACTTTATTATATTACCTCAATACTTAAATAAAATATTTAGTTAAAGAAATCGAAACTGTAGTTGCGATTAAAATAGAAACATGGTTTCTTAACATTTGCCTTAAAAAATATTTGTAACAAAATATCGTAAGAAAATTTTTACAACATATTTGAATTAATGTGTTTGCAAACCCTATCATGCGAGTTTTAAAAGATAAACGAGACCGAGTGGGCCGGGTTTGACCTCGCATGCTTTCGCTTGTTGCCGACCAGTTAGCAATACAACTGGTCGACCTTGCGCCACACTTTCGCTTGCGGCCGGCCGGCCAATACAGGTCGTCGTCCTTGTTGCATCACCCGGCACACCAGTCCTTGATTGCTTAACACACTCTACACTCTACACTCGGCAAGTTATTCTTTCCTTTGCCACCGTCCTAACAACACCTACTTCAATTTCACTATGAACCGCTCCGAGTATACCAAGATTTGGTATAACTGGTTTTCCTATCTTGAACTGATTGGGGTACGAATTATTCAATCGAACAACAATCGTGATTGGTATGATGTTACAACCACTATTGCTCGAAAACCTTTTCAGCAAGTTGGAAAGAACATTCTTACCGGCACCAAAATTACCACCGAACCACCTCTTTCACCTGTATCTTCAAACGTACCCCAGCAAATATTTCATCTAAAAAACTGAAACATAACCGAAAATATGAAATCTTTAGACATTTATCTTCTTCTATTTTCATTTTTAATTCAGAAAAAACCAAAATTTATGTCATTGACATTCCCAAAAAAATTCCTATTCCCCTTAACCCTCGACACTTGATAATAAATAAAAAAGGTGCCAAGTTAAAAATAAATTTTACCGAGTAAAACCTTTTCCCACCTCCAAAGTCCACCCTGGTGGCAAAAAAGGCCCTTCTAAGAGCCACCCTAAGACTTTCAAATTTAGGCTTTCGCTAAAGCCTCAACCCTTGGTGACTAACAAGGGGTGGTTTGCGAAAGCCCCTATGGGACTTAGAGGTACACGGACCTCTTGTTAGTCACCAAAGGTTAAGGCTTTAGCGAAAGCTCCCCGCTATTGACTCAACCTTTGGGACTTAGAGGTATGTGAACCGCTTGTTAGTCACCAAGGGTTGAGGCTTTAGCGTCCAACCCTTTGTGACTTAGTGGTACACAGACCACTTGTTAGTCACCAAGGGTTGAGGCTTTAGCGAAAGCCCCCCGCTATTGACTCAACCTTTGGGACTTAGAGGTATATGAACCGCTTGTAGTCACCAAGGGTTGAGGCTTAAACTTAAGCCTAAATTTGAAAGTCTTAGGGTGGCCCTTAGAAGGGCCGATTTTGCCACCAGGGTGGACTTTGTATGAGGAGGGGAAGGAAGAAAAGGGTTTAATTTGTGATGTTTATTTTTAATCGTTCACCCTGCGCTGTTACAATCAGGAATTTTGGATTTGATGGTATGTTTATTCTTTTTGTTTTTGGTGTAGTAAGTACATAAATTTTCGTCCTCTCCTCATTGTAAACATAAATTTTGTTTTCTTCAATTTTGTAGATTGTATATTTTTGGTTTTTCTTGAATTGTTTCAGTCTAATGTTCTTTACTGGTGCGGGATGAATTGGTTGGGGGGTGGGGGTTTCTTTGATTGGTGCGGGTTGAATTGGTTGGGGGGTAGAGGAAGGGTGCAGTCCGCACAATTCCATCCAGTCTTCACCTAAAATGTCGTCACAAATTGGGGCCGGAGGAATTTCTTCAATCGTGATGGTTTCTACAACTGGTGTGGGATTCTTAAATAATTGGGGTTGATCTTCATTAACCCATTGAATCCCAAGTTTTTTTTATTTCTCAAGTTTTAATTGAAATGTTTTTATTTCGTCTGTATTTGCTCTAATTTATTTGATTATGACCTTTCTGATTGTCCATATGTTGTCCATAAGCTGGATTAAATAATAAAAAATAAAAAAACGTGTCCTCCTCCTCTATACAAGGGTAAAAAGAAGCAAAACTGGTGTTCACTGCAATCCCTATTAAACGTACAAATGCCGTCAACTTCCAGAAAGGCGGTCACCGTTTATTTTAGGTGGGCCCTCCCACCAACTACACCACACATTTGCAAGCCTAATAGGGATTGCGCATGAGCGGGATTCGAACCCGCGACGCTCCGAAGATCTGCGACTTTAACTCGTCAGTCAACGCCTCAGACCCCACGGCCACGTACACACAGTCGGACGGACGCTCGTTTGACTCATAAAGCCTACGGCTCTAGCGCAACCTGGCGGCAAATCATTGAACCACGGCTCTAGCGCAGCCTGGTGGCAAATCATTGAACTAGGTGAGTATAACTATCTTAAGCACCGCCAGAGGCTGCAGACGCATCGGCGCGTCCGTGGGATCTAACAGGTTAACAGCATCAGCTATTATGTCGTTAATGGAGGAGGAGAGGACGGGAGCAGTTGGTTTTTTTAGAAGAAAATCAGTAGAAATAGAAGACAGGTCAATCGATACCGGAATAGTAGTAGGTTTCTGCTGCAGAGGTTTCTGCAGCAGACCCAGGAGAATGGGGGTAGATGAAGAAGATGCAGAAGAGTCCATAGTGATATGAAAAGAATAATAAAATGGATAATATAATAAAATAGGAAAAATGGTTAAAAACGTGGGAATGGATAGTAACAGCGATGGTGGCGAGTGGCAGAATGACACAAGGCGGGCGAATGGGGTTATTATAGGCAGCAGACACAACAACCTTGTAGTCAAGGTAGTGAAAGCTGAGGCTAGCGACCAGGTCCAAGTAGGCCAGACGAAGTTGTGAGAGCGGTGGCTAGCAACCCGGCCAAGGCTACCGGCCCCGGCAGAGCGACACGTTGCCCTACTAGTCAAGGCTCGCTAGCGAGGTCGAGTCTCGAGCTCGCTGATATAAGCAAGCGCGCAACGTTTCTCTTTGGCATTACGGTGAAGGTGTAACTGGTCCGCTTACGTGGAGGGTTATGCTGTAACGTAATGTTCGCCATGGTGTGTGGTATGGCTTATGTCATGCACACACTGCGTTCGGCTATTGTGGGAGAGGCGCCCTCCTATAATAGTCGGTCGCAATGGCAATCCACCTACCTTTCCATTTCCTGCGTGGTTTAATTGTCAGGGTTAATATTACGGTGAGGTGTGTGAGTTCGCTTACGTGATGATCACACCGTAACTGTAATATTAAGTTAGGTGTAATATTATAGGGAGGTGTGTGAGTTCGCTTACGTGATGATCACACCGTAACTGTAATATTACATAGTATAAGATAGAATAGGGGGAACGTTAGGTAGGGGTTAAGATATGATAGGGCGGTGAGGTGTGTGAGTTCGCTTACGTGATGATCACACCGTAACCGCATGCATGATAGCATTTAAGGGGTAGCATAAGTTATAATAAAGTAGTATAGAAGTAAAGTAGTAGAATAAGGTAGGGACCCCACGCTTCCCCACCCCCTTTTTTTATAATTTTTAAATGACCTTGACCTAGTTTTGGTTGTTCTACTTTCGGACTTAGAATTATTTTAAATGACCTATTTTTTAGACTTAAATATTTTAATTTTAAAAGACTTACTTGTTTGATTTATATATTGATTTTAAAAATCTACTTTTGAGACTTAAATATTTTGTTAAAGTTTTAAATAACCTAAGATTTTAGTTTTGTGTTGTATCTTTTATTAAATAATTATTATTTTTAACATTTGGGTTTTTGTAAATGTTTTAATTTCTGTTGATGGTGAGTTTAGTTTTCGCGTTGGTTGTTAATATTTAGGTGTTTGTTAAAGCCTCAACCCTTGGTCACTATCTAACCTAACCTAACCGACCCCCCAACCCCTCCCAAAGGGGTTGGGTGGTTGGTTTTTTTTTAACCCCCCGCGCCCCCGCGCCCCCGCGCCCCCGCGCCCCCGGCAACCCCCCCCCGCCCCCGGCAAACCCCCCCCGGCAAACCCCCCCCGCGCCCCCGGCAAAACCCCCCCCGGCAAATGTTGCCGGGGGGGGGCCCCACTTGATTTCGTCGCCGTTCAACTTTAGAACTGCGTCGCCGTACACGATGGCAGTGGATATAACAAAAATGCTCCAAATCTATCGTGCGGGTAGTCAAATTAAGCGGAATTAAAAGACAAACAAAAAAGGTCCAGTAACATTTTTCGATATAACCAACGGTGTAAAAGTTATAACGCAAAAACTTAAAAAAATGTACATTTTCTATTATTTTTTACTTCGTATATTTCTAAACTATAAAAATTAGGTCAAGGTCATTTAACTTTAAGCGGAAAAAAGAGAGGAACAGTGTTATTAATTAACACTGTTCCTCTCTTTTTTCCTAAAAGGCAGGGAAAGAAGTTCCGTTAATGTCTATTTTTATGTGGCAGAATCATATCCATCATCATCATCTGTTTCGTTTTGAAAGTTGATGCAACTAACATCAACCCAAAGATAATGATATCCTTGTTCGAAAGCCATAGTACCAATATATGATTCCACTGTTGAAAACCAATTTGGATCTATTAAAGGGTTGATTGTAACCATGACAGTTTCTAATGTTAAATTTACCCATCTTTCTCCAGTAACCGAAATTGCAAAAAATTTACATTTTGAAGAACATGGATTAAATTTAACATAAACTGAACATGTTGTACAGGAGTGCAATGAACATTGTAAGACATCCGGAAAGTTTCCATGCTGATCAGGGAAATGTTGTCTTTTACTTAATCCACGGTTTATATATGCATTTCCCCCACCATAAAGTTTTTAAAAGTGGGTCAAGGTCATCTGAAGATACCCTATGAACGGGGAACAGAGCAGTAAGTGGTTAAACCACAAACTGCTCTGTTCCCCGTCCCTATTTAATTTCTTTTATTGATATGTCTTTATAAACATATAATATATGTTTATAAACACATACATTTAAGTTCATATTTGGCAAATGGGAAGAATCCACACATCTGGCACAATTCTTGCGGTCTTGGTGTTTCCAGTTTGTATCCTATGATTCCAAATCGATAGATCATTTGCCTATGCAACGGTTCTCCCTCTTCGGCTGAACGAAAAGCCTAAAAAAAATTAGTTTAAAGATATTTAATAAAATAATATATTGTAAATAGAAAAAAACAATACTGTTAATGAAAACGTACCCAGTCACATAGGGCACATATTTTCTCGCCATCTGCCATTTCAAATCAAATTTTGGTTTTAAATATACAACGTTTCTTGTGCTCAGTAATGAGCTCGTTTTGCAAGATTTGCGGCAGCGGCTCTGACACCTCCCTGATTTGCCGAAGCATAGGGTTGTCTGAGCAGATCCGCTGCAAACATAACTCGTACAAGGAGCTCATTGTTATGGTCTGACTATGCACACCTCACAGCCTTAAATACGTACCAATCACCTTGATGGCAAAGGACAACCCCCTCCATTGGGTTAACTAGGTCGCCATAGGAGGCCACCGCCTTGGACCGACAGTATATATAAGGTGTGCTGCAGTCTTGTGGTTATATTTGCCATGGAATCCCTCATGATCTTTGGTGCTGTGCACAACTTTGTTGAAGCCAAAAGAGTACTATGGTACATAAAAACGTATCATAGCAATCTGAATTGCAACAGTGGAGTACTTGAAGCTGTTAAAGCAGACGGTACAAAAATCTGTTGCACTTCGGTTTCTATGGATTACGAAGGACTTGAAACATGGGTCCTTTATTATGTACAATTTTGTACAAAAATTTACATCAAAGTTGACACGGACTAAAGGGGTTTTCTAGGAGGAAAGAAAAGAATAGATACCAACAATGCATGTTGGTAGCTATTCTTTTCATTCTTCCGCTAAGATTTAAATGATCTTTACCTCGTTATGGACTTCGAAAATTTTTGTTAAGTTACAATAGACCTTCAAAATAACTAGGTCAAGGTCATCTGAAGATACCCTATGAACGGGGAACAGAGCAGTAAGTGGTTAAACCACAAGCTGCTCTGTTCCTCGCTCCTATTTAATTTCTTCTATTGATATGTGTTTATAAACACATACAATTAATATCATATTGCTCCAGAGGAAACCAACCACAAAGATGACAATATTCTTGCGTTATCGGCGTCTTCAATTTGTATCCTACATTTTCAGATTCATGTTTCATGTATCTGTACAGTTCTTGATCCGGATTCGCACAAGGAAGCCGCTAAAAAATTATTAATTCAAAGAAAATTAATAAAATAATATATTGTAAATAGAAAAAACAATGCAGTTAATGAAAACGTACCATGTGACACAGGGCACATATTTTTTTGCCAGCATTTGGCATTTCAAACCAAATTTTAGTTTTAGAAACACACCGTTTTTTTGTGCTCATAAATGAGCTCGCCTTGCAAAATTTGCGGCAGCGGCTCAGACACTTCCCTGATATGCCGGAGCATAGGGTTGTCTGAGCAGATACGCTGCAAACACAACTCGTACAAGGAGCTCATTGTTATGGTGTGACTATGCAAACCTCACAGCCTTAAATATATACCAATCACCTTGATGGCAAAGGACATCCCCCCCCCCCTTTTTTCCCGGCCAAGGTTACTAGGTTGAAGGCAATCACCTTGGACTTTCGGTATATATTCACCGAATAACAGCTTTATGAAACTTAGTAGTTTGCTAAATCTTAAGTTGGCAAAACATCATGGATTCTTTGTCGGAAAAACAGATTCGAGAAAAATTAAGAAGACGAAGAATGGAACAACGAAGAGAACAAAAGATTAAAAAAGCTTTCGAGGATTTAAAATTTGCTGTACCAGACAGTCGAAACCAAAAACGTATCAATAGACAACAAATACTGAAAAATGCTATAAATTATATAAAAAAACTGGAAGAAGATTTGAAATCACCAACTGCAAACGACTTGGAACAAATAGAATTTGAAAATAAGTTTTTAGAAGAAATGGAACAATTGACTGCTACAATTGACTTGGAACAATTAGAATTTGAAAAGAAGTTTGTAGAAGAAATGGAACAATTTTGTCTAATTAATGAAATTATTAATGAACCATTACCAACTGAAAATGTTTCCTTACCATCAGTCGAAAACCTGGATGAATACTTTTCGGAGTTATAAAAAATTAATTGTCCTTGAAAAGTGGAGGGGGTAAGCGGGTGAGGGGCTGTTATAAGAGCAGGGCTAACAGAGTAATCTTTACTTTTTAGGATCCAGCGCTATGGCAGGTACTTCCTCGTCGTCCAGGTCTACCTCCTCCTCCTCCTCCTCATCATCATCATCATCATCATCATCATCATCATCTGTTGTTTCTATTGTGAAACAAAAATCTCCTTCTCCAAAAAAATCTTCACCGAAAAAATCTTCTCCAAAAAAATCTCCTAACAAAATTTCTGAAAAACTTCAAAAACTTCAAAAATTAAGAAAATCTTGTTTTAAGAAAGAACAGTGTACTCATATTTTAAAAAAAGGAGCAAATAAAGGTGAAAGGTGTGTGAAATTGTGTAGTGTAAATGAAAAATTGTGTAGACTGCATAACAAAAGTGAACCTTCCAAAATTCAATCTTCCGAAAAAGTCAAAATTCAAACTTCCAAAAAAGTCAAAATTCAACCTTCCAAAAGTGAATTGCCAGAAAAAACTGAATATTATAAAAGAATTAGAATCAACAGATTGAAATTGAACCACAAATATGTTTTTGTAAAAAAGATCAGTAATAAGGATGTTGTTGTTAAATGTTGTGATGGACTCTACATGCTCAAATTACCAGTAGATCTTCGAATTCCAAATATCAGTAATATTCATTATTATTTAGTAAGAAAATCTCCATCTGAGAAAGTTAAGTGGTCAAAGTAAAAACAAGTGAAAAAAGACAAAAAAAATTTGGAGCGGGGGAATAGACCACTTTGTAATTCGAAAAGAATTACTTAGCGGTCTATTCCCCCGCTCATTAGGTATTTTTGAATGACCTTGACCTACTTTCAAAAAGAGAGTGAAGGGGGTAATATCTTATAAAAGCGGGATAACATAATGACTTTTTACTTTTTAGAATCCAGCAACATGTCAGGTTCTTCATCATCCAGTCCTAAAAAAGAACAATGTTCGTATATTATTAAAAAAGGGTAAAAGATGTGTTGTGTAAATCAAACATTATGCAGTGCGCACAACAAATACCTCCTTTTGTTAAAACTGAGAGGTTAGTGTAAAAATGAAATTAAAAAAATAGGAGCGGGGGAATAGACCACTTTGTAATTCTAAAAGTATTAATAACCAAAGGTGATATTTCACATTATGTATATATAAAAGATTTTGAAGCTCTAGTTTCCAAACAGTTATCAAAACGAGAACAACCAAAAACAACTTGTAAAAGGTGTTTTTGTTTTGTAAACAAACCTTTGAGAAGAGGAGGTTCAGAATGGCTCACGGAACACCAAAGACTATGCAGTGAAAACTATGAAGTAAGAATTAAATTACCACACCCTAGAAGATCGCAAGTAAAATTTGACAAAGTTATCCAACAATACAGAATTCCCGTTGTAGTGTATGCAGATTTTGAATCTTCATTGCTTCCACTTGAACAAGAAGAAGGAGAGGAAAATATCAGCAGAACAAAGTATCAACTTCACAAACCAAACAGTTATTGTTTAATAGTAAAATCCACTTTATCTGAACAACATCTTCAAGAATATGGTTGACATCTACACCGAAGATCTATCGTGGAGAAGAAGCAGCTCGATACGTTGTTGATGATTTATATGACATCGCTGGGAAAGTGGAAGCAATGTATAGCAATGTGGTTCCTATGTCACCTATGACACCGGAAGAACTTTATCTTTATGATTCGGCAACAACATGCTATTTGTGTAATGATGAATTTACAGAAACTAAAATTAAAGTTCGCGACCATGACCATCTGACAGGACAGGAGCCTACAGAGGTGCAGCTTGCAACGGATGTAACATCAACTACAAACTACCATCTTTCATTCCAGTGGTTTTTCACAATCTTAGCGGATACGATGGACATTTTATTATTCCCGAATTAGCAAGAGACAACGGTGAAATAGACGTTTTGGCACAAACTATGGAAAAATTTATAAGCTTTTCAAAAAAGGTGGGCAAAATTAAACTTAGATTTGTTGATTCTTTTAGATTTATGCCTTCTAGTCTTATGAAACTTTCTGAAAATTTAAGAAGACAAAATTTAATAGAAACAAGCAAAATTGTACCTGCAGAAAAAATGGACTTGGTTCTTCGGAAAGGAGTTTTTCCGTATGATTACATCGATGGACTACATAAATTTCAAGAAACATCACTTCCTCCACCAGAAGCATTCAAAAGTAAACTTACCGATTCAGAAATTTCACCTGAAGACTATCAACACGCATGCAGAGTTTGGGACGAATTAGAAATGAACACTCTGGGAGATTATTCTGACTTTTATGTAAAACTTGATGTGACCCTTCTATGCGATGTGATGGAAGAATTTAGAAACACTTGTTTTGAAGCCTACGGATTAGATCCTCTTCATTCTTATACTTCTACAGGACTAGCTTGGCAAGCTATGCTAAAAGAAACAAAGTGCAACCTACAATTATTAACAGATATTGACATGGTGTTGATGATCGAATCGGGCGTTAGAGGTGGATTGACCCAAAGTGTTACTAGACATGTTAAAGCTAACAATAAATATCTTCCAGACTACGATGAAGAAAAACCATCAGTGTTCTTGGGATATTTTGATGCCAACAATTTATACGGATTGGCCATGTCTAATCCACGTCCTTTTGGAAACTTTGAATGGGTTAATCCAGACTCTATTGGTGATATTTTGCAAATTTCAAAAGACGGAGACACCGGATACATATTAGATTGTGATTTTGAATATCCAGAACACTTGCATGATTTTCATTACGATCTTCCGCTCCTTGCAAAAACAGAAATTTCACCAATTGGCAAACATCCAAAATTAATGATGACTCTTGAAAATAAACAAAGATACGTAGCTCACTTTTGGGTTGTTCAGCAAGAACTCCAATTGGGTTTACGTATAACCAAAATTCATAGAGTTTTAAAATTTTCCCAATCGTGCTGGTTAAAACCGTACATTGATTCAAACACCAGAAGAAGAGCAGCTGCAACATCAACATTTCAAAAGGACTTTTTTTAAATTAATGAATAATGCGATATTTGGCAAAACATTGGAAAACAAAAGAAAACACAAAAATGTTAAATTAGTTACAGATCCGATAAAACTACAAAAACCTGTACAAAAACCAAACTTTGGAACATCTGTTATTATCAATGAAAACCTTGTGGCAGTATCTATGAAGAAAACAAGCGTGAAAATGGATCGTCCGTTGTACGTTGGAATGTCAATCTTGGATATTTCCAAAACCCACATTTATGATTTCCACTACAACAAAATGGTCGCCTTCTACGGTAGAGATAACATCGGAATCGCCTACATGGACAGACGCTTTCATCTACTGGATTCTTACTGAAGATATGTATTTGGATCTTCGAACATTTGTTTACAAAAATGAATTTGATTTTAGTGACTATCCAAAAGATCATTTAAATTATGACAATGATCGGAACAAAAAGAAACTTGGAAAATTTAAAGACGAAGCAAATGGAATTTTACTGAAAGAACTTATTGCACTAATGTCAAAATTGTATTCACTACAATTGCATAAAGAAGAAAACAATGTTATTAAAAAAGCTAAGGGTGTAAAAAGTTTGTATCTTAAGAAGAATGTAAATTTTGAACACTACAAGCAATGCTTATTTGAAGAAACGACTATAGCTGCAAAATTCAACACCATCAGAAGTTTCAACCATCAACTGTACAGCGTAACAGAAGTGAAAAAAGCACTCTGCTCCAATGATGACAAACGACACATTCTTCCAGACAAAATTCACACTCTACCATTCGGCCACTACTCTCTCAATCCTATCAATGAGTAAAAAGAAAAAGAAAAAAAAGAAAAAAAGAAAAAAAGAAAAAAGAAAAAAAGGGGAAATCACAGCATGCTCGCTGTGATTTCCCCTTTTTTTAAATAATGTTGAAATGACCTTGAACTATAAAAGCGGATGCAGAAAAGGAAACACTCAATACTAACTTGACTTTGTTAGTAAAATCATCATGACAGAGTTAAAGGAGAAGATTGTTAATGAACTTCATAAACCTGCAAGAATAAAGTTTCCACGAAGAAATACTGTTGTAAAAGGAATAAATGATTTATATCAAACAGATTTAATTGAAATGCAACCGCATAGTAAAATAAATAAAGGATTTAAATACATACCTACGATTATTAATTGTTTTACTAAAGTTGCAGATGCTTTGCCATTAAAAGACAAAACTGGTAACAGCATAACAAAAGCTATGGAAGTAGCTATAAAAAGAGATAAAAATAAAATTAAACATTTACAAACTGATGATGGGAAAGAATTTTTCAATAAACCTTTTGCCTTGTTAATGAAAAAATATAACATAAATCATTATTCCACAAATTCTGAGAAAAAGGCAGCTATAATTGAAAGATTTGATAGAACCTTAAAAGGTGCAATGTATAAAATGTTTTCGAAAAGAGGTTCTTACGTATGGGTTAATATCTTACCAAAATTAATAAGCGATTACAACAACAAGTTTCATAGAACTATCGGTATGGCACCTAACAAAGTGAATAAGAAAAACGCTAAACTAGTTTTACAACGAATTAAAAAGAATACACAGCCAAAAGCGGAACAAAGAAAACCAAGAAAATTTAATGTAAATGATAAAGTTTGAATTAGTAAATACAAAGGAGTGTTTACTAAAAAATACCTGCCCAATTGGACAAACGAAGTTTTTACAGTGTATAAAGTACAACCTACTGTACCTGAAACTTATATTTTAAAAGATAACAAAGGAAATTTGTTACAAGGCGGTTTTTACGGACATGAATTGTTAAAGTCAACAGTAGGCGATGTTTATCTTGTTGAAAAGGTGTTGCAAAGGAAAAAAGACCACGTTAAAGTACGTTGGTTGGGGTTTGATAAAACTGAAGATTTGTGGATACCTATAAAAGATTTGATTTAGTTTTAAATCAACTTATTTACTCTTCTGCCTCTGAATAAGATGGAGATTGTTCACCATAAAGATAAATTTAATATTAATAACATTGATGATTTAACCGTAAATAACGTTAAAATCAACAATGGTAAACACGGCAGTTTATTTCCAAACACTGTACGATGTATAGTCAGCGGTCCTTCAAACTTTGGCAAAACTAACGTTGTGTTTAACTTAATTACAAACACAAAAGGATTGCGATTTAATAACCTATATATTTTTTCAAAGTCCTTATATCAACCAAAGTATCAATAGTTGGAAAAGATCCTGACTGATGTGCCTGATGTTAACTATTACAAATTTAATGCTAGTGACAGTGTTATGCAACCAGACCAGGCTAAGCCGTATTCTTTATTTGTATTTGATGATGTATCTAGTGAAAATCATGATACTATTAGAAACTCTTTGTTTGAAATTCATTGTTGGTGATGGTGATTTTATATTTTGATTAGGATTTTTTCGGACATTTGCCATCACTGATTAGTAAAAAACAAGTTTCACGACGTTTCGGGATCTGGAATCTGATCCCGTCTTCAGGTGGAAGAAACCATTGGTAAAACCATTGGTAGGAAAAACTGACTCGTACATAAAAAATTCTAAAGACTTCGTTGAAAAGTCAAAGGACATAGTGCTGGCTGAGACGGATAAGCTGGTTAGTTTTGATATTGAAAGTCTGTTCACGAATGTCCCAGTTCCTGAAACCTTAAAAATAATCGAGTCTCGGCTCGAAAAAGATGAAAGTCTAACTGAACGTACTAAACTTCCTGTTAACGTCATTATGGAACTGCTTGAATTATGCACTCAATGTAACTATTTTGAACTAGAGGGTAAATTATATCGTCAAGATGAGGGGATGGCCATGGGGTCGCCATTGTCGCCTATCTTTGCTAATATCTTTATGGAGGAGTTTGAGCAAAAGGCTTTGACTTGGCTCAACTCAAACCGAAGATTTGGTGGTGGTACGTCGATGACACCTTCGTGGTATTTCCGCATGGAGACGATGAACTAAAAGACTTTTTAGGGCATCTTAACAGTATTTCTCCTTCCATCCGCCTAACAATGGAAGAGGAAGTCCAAAACAAACTAGAATTTTTGGATGTGTGCGTAGAAAAGGATAGGGACACGCTTAGGACAACTGTTTTCAGAAAAAAGACACACACAGGGCAGTACTTAAATTTTCAATCGAACCATCAAAAATCTGTCAAAGAAGGGGTGGCTTACTCACTATTTGACAGAGCAAAGAGCATTTGCTCAAATCAAGATGGATTAAATCAGGAAATCAAAAAAGTAGAGCAAGATTTGGCTAAGAATGGATACCCTCAATCCGTAATAAGAAAGTGCAAAACCCGTAGGGCTAAACAGAAAGAGTCAGAAAACACTGAAAAATTCGTTCCTATGTCAATCCCTTATGTGCCGGGATTATCGGAAAAAATTAGAAGAGTTGCTAGGAAGTTCAAAGTTAGAACCGCGTTTAGGACACAAAACACTCTTAGGCAATGTCTCGTAAAAACCAAACCAAAAAATGGCACTCAGGGATCAAAAAACTGTGTTTACAGAATAAACTGCAATAGTTGCTCTAGGCCGTATTATGGCGAGACAAAAAGACCTTTAAATGTTAGAATCAAAGAACACAAAGATAACACGAGGAAGGGCTTAGTTGATAAATCAAAAATTGCTCAACACTGCTGGTCTGAAAATCACCAGATGAATTTTGACGAAGCAAAAATAGTACACCACGAACCTCATTTTTTCAAAAGAAAACTAATTGAAGCTTCATACATAAAACTAGCAGACCAACCAATCAGTCAATCTTCACTTGAAATAAGGCCAGTATGGCTACCAATATTAAACAAAGAATTGAAAGACAGGGAAAATAAAGTGTCAGAAAATAGGGTAATTACTAACAATTCTGTTCAAAATTCTCATAACATGTTAACCCGTAGCAAGGCCAAGGGGCAAAATCAGGTTAAAAATTAACTAACAAAACACAAACAGACACACGGAATTTGCATATCACATGTCTCTGTTTCAGGTTTTCGCCACCGGTAGCGCGCCGTGATTTGGTTGGCTGTGGGCGCCGCCATTTCCGTTGCCGCCACCATTTGCTCTCCTCCCACCAGTCTCAGCTCAGCTCTGATTGGGTGTGGACGTGCTCTCTCCTGCCTGGTGATTCTTGATACTTGTGATTCCTGTGTTATTTTGTGTATTGTTTTTCTTTTCAGCTTATTGTTTTCGTGACTGCTTTTACAGTTCTCTGTTTTAGCTGTGTTTTTCTCCAGGTTTTCCTGGCTATGTTTTACTAATCTTGTTATGTTCTAGGTTTTCTTCCACCTGAAGACGGGATCAGATTCCAGATCCCGAAACGTCGTGAAACTTGTTTTTTACTAATCAGTGATGGCAAATGTCCGCAAAAATCCTAATCAAAATATTAGAAACTATTTTGCCATGGGAAGACATAATAATATTGATAGCATATATATCGGACAAACATATAGCAAAATTCCAAAACAACTAATTAGAGACAATGCAAATATTTTAGTTTTATTCAAACAAGACGATACAAACCTAAAACATATATACAACGATCATGTAAATGCTGATATGTCATTTGAAAAATTCAAAGAGCTTTGTGGAAAAGCTTGGGCGGAAAAATATGGATTTTTGGTAATTATGAAAGATAAAGCTATAACAGATGGTCGTTACCGTATAGGTTTTGATAAATTTGTTTTAATACATTAATTAACAACATTATCGTACAAGTCTCCATGGTGTAAACATGGTTAATCAGGAAAAGCTATTAAAAGAAATAAAATCACTTAGTGATTCTATTAGACATAAAAACAGAGCGTTAAGATTAGGAATAAGTGAAAGAGAGAAATTTCTGGAATCAACATTTAAACCTATTACTGAGCCATTAAAACAATTAGGGCAATATGTTAAACATTCAACATTTAATTTTTCCGGAGATGCTATTTAACCCATTTCAAAATTTGAACAAAAAGAAGAATATGAAGGTGATACAAGGTTTACGCAACAAGGAGAAACAACTGAAGAAGAAAGCGAACTAGGTGAAGAAACGGATGTTTTAACAGAAAAAGAAGGTCTTTCTACAAGCGAAGAACAACAAGAAGAAGAAGAGCCTATTAATCCATCCAACTTGAGCAAATTGGGCTCGGATATTGCGTATAAAGGGCCGCTTGCAAGACAATTTGTTTTAAAAATGTTACATTCTGCACAACCAACTCGAAAATATCATACTTTTGGTGCTAGAATAGAAGAAAATGGGCTAATGATTGGAGATAGCAAACTTGATGTAGACGAACATGACAATATTATTATAAATAATAAACAATACAAGGGTACAAAAGGATTGTTTGAACTTATTTTTAAGCCGAAACCTAATAAATATACTAAAAAGGATTTAAACATTTTCAAACAAATATTGGAGGATACAAATGCGCATAAGAAAAATTATTCTAAAAATTTCAATGTTCATAGAAATGCACCAGAAAAATATAAAACTATTATTGCTAAACTTTTCCCACCAAAAAGAAGGGAACCCATAAAAAGAAAATCATTATCTTCTGCTGAAATAAATATTTTACATAAAAGAAGAAAAACAAATCAATCAAGTTTATCAGGAAAAGGATTATTAAAAAACTTGTATGATACTAATATAATATACTACAACGATAAAAACAAATTGGTTGAAAGAATGAAGTTGATATATGAAGCTAAACAAGCCGGACATAGTGGTTTAGAAAATGAATGGGTAGCTTTGGTCGGCGAACTGCGAAATCGAGGAGTAATTGCATAAAAAAAATATGAGTATATGTAATACAAGTATAACTGATTAAATATTCAGTATAACCATGAGTGTGGATAAGTTTGGACGGTATTCCGAAACTGGAAGCAAATCAGGATCTTATGGAAAAAGAGGTGGTTTACCACTAACATCCGATGGAGATTATGATATAAATAACAAACGTTTAAAGTTTGTAAATGATCCAAAAGATGATAATGATGCGGTAAATTTTAAAACTTTAAGAAGTGAAACATTACCTAGCTTAAAGCTTCAAAATGAAGTGTATAACGCTAATTTTTATAGAATTGTAAATCTTCCAAAACCAATAGATAAGAATGATTCGGTAAATAAAGAATATTTAATGTGGTACATAAACCAAACCTTACGATATGATCCTAGGAGTAATAATAAAGTATATGATGCAAAAGATCTTAGAATAGCCAATATAGCAGATCCTATTAATGATCAAGATTCAGTTACAAAAAAGTATTTACATTCAGTCATCCCTGAAAAACCAGATAACTTTTCCTTTTACAACTTTGTAATACATGATATTGGAGACCCTAAAGATATGAAAGATGCTGTAAACCTTCAATATCTTACAGATCATTGTATTACGCATGATATTAATACAATTGATTGCAAAAATAAAGTGTTAACTAACGTTAAGGAAGGAACTGCAAAATCAGATGCAGCTACAATAAGTCAAATAATGAAATTAAAAAATAACAAATGGAATGCGGATGCAAAAATAATTACTAATGTTAAAAAAGGGTTGGATGAAACTGATGTAGCAACAGTTGGACAAGTTCCTGTAATAAAACAATACGAAGACGGTAAACAATACTTTGATTGCAAAGGGAAACCACTAGTCAATGTTGCAGAAGGAATAAGAGACAGTGATGTAGTTACAGTAGCACAAATGCATGAGAAGGGAAACATATACTACAATCTTTTTCTAAGAAAAGATTTAAATAAGCAGTCTTTTTTTGTGGAGACTTGCGATTGATTAGCTTAAAAGACCTTATTAATTTTACTGATGCTGTTAATGTATATTACATTGTAATACTCTTAAGTGTAGTATTATATGATATTTAAAACACAATAAAGCCCATAAAATCTGATCAAAAATTAAATTGGGTTAAAAAGAATGTTATGGAAAAATATTTTTTAAATAAGGAAACTAATACTTTAAGAACTTCTAAAGATGATGATGATGAAGAAGATACAATCCTTCCACAAAACTGGAAAAAATTATTTACCCATAAACAAATATACTTATAAATAAACAATGTCAAAGGATAAGTGCATCATTCATTATAAAGCATTTATAAAATAAACAAGTATCGGCATTTCCTTTCACTATAAAAGACCATGTTGAAAGTTCAACGCATCAGTCATAATCGACACGTTATAAAGAGAGGAAGAGGAACAGCATCAACAGCACTTTCTCTTATTACTAAGCCGGTTGGAGCTATAGTTAATAAAGCTATCGATTTATTACCTGTAGAACTACATTTACCAGGAGGTTATCAATATTGTGGTCCTGGAACAAAATTGAAAAAAAGACTTGCTAGAGGAGATCTTGGAATAAATAAACTTGATCAAGCCTGCAAACAACACGATATAGCATATTCAAAGTTTGCAGATACTAAAAATAGATCAATAGCGGGTAGAGCACTTGCTGAAAAAGCTTGGCAAAGAGTAACATCCAGTGACGCTAGTATCGGTGAAAAAGCAGCAGCTTTAGCGGTATCAGCAGCAATGAAGGGTAAAACGATGTTTGGAGGTGGAAAGAAGAAAGGAGGTGGAAAAAGGAGGAGAAAACCTGCAAAGAAACGTGGAGGAAATATAAGAAGAAAACGACGATCCACCGCAGGTAAAAATTAAAAGAAACAAACAATATGGTCAATGATAAAAAAGGAGGAGGATTATACCTAAGACCGTATCGTGTGTATTAAACAGAAAAAAACAATTACTAATTCCAAATAAAGAATTAACAGATAAAGAATTAATTACTTATGTTTCTTGTTTAAAAATTCCATTTTTTAGAGGAGTGTTTATGAAAGATGCATTACCTGTTAAAATTTGGAAAAATGAAACCGGAATAGTAAATTTAGATAATAGTAAAGATCAGGCACTCATTGGGTATGTTATAAGAAACTAGGATCAACTATTTACTACTTTGATAGTTTTGGTAATCTCCCACCACCAAAAGAACTACAATATTACTTTAAAACAGCTAAAAATGTACTATACAATTATAAAAGAGAGCAACCTGATGATACGGTAATCTGTGGACATTTATGTTTAGATTTTTTAACAAAAAGCGTTAGTCAACTTTAAGATGTCTTCCTATACAGTATCATTAACTGGAACGTCATCTACTTTGCGAAGTGTTCTTTTCCCTGCGTTACGTTTGGAAAAAGATAAATTATGGGAAGCCGCATTATTAGATATAACAACTTATAATTCTATTCCCAACATTACTGAAAATGTTAATGACAAAATACATTATTACAAAACAAAAGATAAAAATACAAACAAATATTCAGATATACAAGTATTTAGTTTACCCACTGGAGCATATGAAATTGATGATATAAATGAAGTGATACAAATCATATGGGAAAAGATAATATAACAATAAAAGGAAATAACAATACTATGAAAGCTGAAATTAAATCTAAATATTATATAGATTTTAGCAAAGAACATTCAATTGGTAGTTTATTAGGATTTCCTAAAACAACAAAAATTGTAGAACCTAATATTAACCATTCAGGTGCTAGAACTGTGACAATAATGAAAGTTAACAGTATAGATGTTACATGTAATATTATACATGGTTCTTATAGAGATGGTGAAAATACTCATATATTGCACACATTCTATCCAACGGTCGCTCCGGGTTTTAAAATTGTGGAAAAGCCACAAAACTTAGTGTACCTACCGTTAAACACCAGTTTTATTTCAGACATTGTGGTGAACATACTAGATCAAGACGGAAATCATATTGATTTTAGAGACGAACCTATAACTATACGAATACATATAAAATCAACCGTATAACAATGGGGTTATCATTTAAAAAGAAATAGCTGACTGGTAAACAAGTCAGTAGCACTTCAACTATAGAAGGATTAACAAGTGATGACATTCGTTTTCTAGAAGAAATTGGATTAAAACTTATTAATAATGGAAATATTGGATATAGCGCAGGGTCCGACATTCGACGAAACCTTATGGGAAAAGGAATATCATACGCACAACCCTTACGCTTCATCAAAATTAAATAATAATGATGAAATTAGAATTCCCATACATTATCAGGATATTTATACACTTCCATGTGAAAGTTATTTGTATATCGAAGGAAGAGTAACAAAAAGAGATGGAAGCACTGCAAGTACTGTTCCGTTCATAAATAACCCAATGGCATATTTGTTTGATGAAATAAGATATGAAATTTCCGGAGTTACAGTAGATTCAACAAAAAAGGTGGGAATTACAAGTACATTAAAAGGATTAGCATCTTTAACACCGAGAGAAAAAAATATGCTAGCCGCCGCAGGATGGGTAGCGCCCGATTCCAATATAATCACTCCAAACAGTTCAGGCAATTTTGACTTTTACATTCCTTTAAGATTACTTTTAGGCTTTGCCGAAGATTACCGAAAAATAATAATAAACGTAAAACAAGAATTAGTTTTGTTAAGATCATCAAACGACAAAGATATTATTATGGCGCCTGATGGAACAACGGAAGCTACTTTAGAATGGAAAATGCAATTAGACAAGATTGTTTGGAGAGTACCGCATGTACGGTTAAACGATCAGAATAGAATTTCATTATTAAGAACTTTAAAATCAGATCGTGATATCGTAATACCATTTAGAAGTTGGGAGTTTCATGAATATCCGGTTTTACCGGAAACACAACGTCATACATGGACTGTAAAAACTTCTACTCATTTGGAAAAGGCAAGATATGTAATATTTGGATTACAAACAAAAAGAAGAAATGGAATAACAAAACATGCTGGTGAATTTGATCATTGCAAACTTACAAATTTTAAGGTGTTTCTAAACTCTCAATTCTTTCCATACGACAACTTTAACATAAACTTTACAAAAGACAGGTTTAGCGTTTTGTACGATATGTACGCAAGATTCCAAAATTCATATTATGGAAAAACAAACACACCTTTATTAACGCCAAACCAATTTAAATCTAACCATCCGATTGTTGTAGTTGATTGTTAAAAACAAAATGAATCTGTAAAATCTTCCAGTGTAGTTATAAAAGTAGAAATGGAATTTGAACAAAATGTACCCAAAGATACATCTGCTTATTGTTTAATTTTACATGATAAAATTGTTACATATACACCTTTAACCGGAATTGTTAAAGCAGTTTTGTAAAATGAAAAGAAAAAAAATACCCCCACCACTCGGTTATAAAAGCAGGAGCGGGAACGAAAATTGTTTAGTTGACTGTCTACAGTTGTATGGGTAACATCGTCTACAGCATTATAAACAAAATGACTTATTTATCAGTTGTACAAGGCGTTTCCGAAACAACACCTTTATTGGAAAATGATGATGATAAACATTTTGAAGAAAATGTTGTAAAGGAAATTGATGACTTTTTAAAGTTTGGAAAACAAAATAAAAAGTTGGAAAATAATAAAACAAACGTAAGAAAGAAAAGAAAACTTGAAGAAAATATTCCACCAAACATTTTAACTGAAGTTTTCCTTCGCATCTTTTATCCTGTTTCATCTTGCATGAGTAAAAGTGTGTCGATAGGATTGGTAAAATCATTAGACTACTCTCCCGCAGTAATACTAAGCCATGGAACAAAGATGGTTTTATTTTCAGAAAATGCTTGGGATTCCTTTTTAAAACATCTACATCTAATTGAATGTTATTTAGCCAACAGTTTATTTGGAAGAAAAACTAACATTCGACTTTTGGATTGTGACAATGAAATTGACATTATTAAGCATCGTGGTCAACAACAAGTAAGAATTAGAGACTCGACACAATTTGAAAATAAAATTCTTCTAACACGTGAAGAATTTTACATTTTAAACTATGCAACATCACCTATTACCAGGTATATGAAACAATTAGTATTTTCAAGCTCTGTTATTAAGGAATATTTGGTAGATGCATGCGAAAAACAACCAGACAGCACTTTACAATACGGACCAATAGATACATCCATCTTTAATAGAATACCTCACGAAGTGGAAATGTGGAGACAGTTAAGAAACTTTGAACCTTTTACTGAAGTTGCAACGGAAGCTACAGAAGAAGAAACCAACAACAACAGTACAGAAGAAGAAACCAACAACAACAACAACATCAACAACAACAACAATAATACAGAAGAAGAAACTTTGCTAGTTTAAAAACTACAATGTAATTTAACAAAAGAATAAACCGTGGGGTAGGCCTACTGGGGATGGTGCCCACGTTAAACATACACCAACGCGCCTACAACTGTACGGCCTGGTTTATATATCTAACCTACCGTGGTGTGGAAAACAGTTGATCAGCAGACACCGTGATGAGCAGACAGTATGAAGAAATGGCAGCAAACCCTTGTGTAATTGAATTTCAAGCATTTCGCGGAAACGATGATAGATTTATCATAAAAGAATTGGTAATTTTAGATTTGCTCACACAAGTGGTGTACCCATTCTTATTTGAAGCACCATGTTCTATCCATGCACTAAAGTCAAAAGCTAAAATAACAAACAGATGGTTAACAAATAATTTTCATCATATCCATTGGTTTGAAGGTTTTCTACCGTACAATAATGTACACAAGATTATGTTTCATTTTTGCAAACAATTTACGCATATATACACCAGAGGATTGGAAAAAAAGAATTTGATACGACAGTACACGAACAAAGAAGTTTTAAACATAAAAGTGGACAAAACATTTTTTCACTTTGATGCTAGAAATATTTGTGTTTCTACAATAAATCCGAAACACAACCAATCTCAATGTGCATTACAAAACGCGTATCACTTGGCTGCTTACTTACAACAACAAACGGAAGAATGTAGTGGGGGTTCCGAAGGTTATATAAACGAAGAGGCAACACACCCCGAGTATCAGTCTAATTCCATACTCCGAACAGACAACATCTCCTGTGAAGGATGGCATCACAACAGTTTCTCCAATGTTTAGTTGAACAATTCAACTTGCATTCAAAATCAAATACTCTAATTATCAAGAAATGTTCAGAATTAAAAGAACAGAAACATTATATTGTTCATGAAATGAAGAAAATTGATACAACGCATGGAGACGCAGTCGTCGCATCTTTATCCGATGCACCATATACACCGGGTGATGAACCAAAGTTTCAAGTATATCTTCCAAAACGATTCGTCCAGTTGCTGCAAAATGAAGATGTGCGGGAAATTCAACCAGGATCATTATATTTGGTGTCACACGGAACGAGCGGAAACAACTCTACGAACTTACTCTGCACATCACACAAAAATAACATTGTAAATATTGTAAAAAAAATGTTTTAAATAAAAAGATAAAAAACAACATATCAGTATATGTTTTTATATACTGATATGTTGTATTTTTTTTAAACTCAAACGGATGACCTTGAACTTTTAATTGATGGTATTATTTGATTGTTTTATTCGAATACTTTACATAAATACGAATCTTAAACGTTGAGAGGCTCAGTTCTGTTTAAGACAAGCTACAAGCAACATGTCATCCAAAAGAAATAATCTAACGTTTATAACTTATTGTTGCAAAGAAAAATGTTTTAGAATACCTGAAGATCAAGTTGACGGAAAAGCTTCTACAAAATGTAATTCTTTCTGCTACTGTAAATGTAGTTGCAAAACATATCAAAAGAACCGGTTGGATAAACTAGAAGAATTGCAACATCGGCTCGGTCTATTGTGGCAACGATTAAATTCAAAGTGAATAAACAAACACCTGTCATTACCCCCACCACTACCATCGGAGGTACCCACAGCACCGGCTTTGCAATAGTCATTCCTGCTACAACTCTCGTCGAGTAAACAACTCTAGTCATGTCTCTCAACATTCGCGGGATTCATTACAACACTATCAATCTTACAACCTACAAGGATTTGGAAATTTTTAGTGAAGAACTAAAACAACTTATAGCCACTGGGTTTGGTTTATCTTTAGAACTTTATGCAACAAACAATCAAAACGAAAAAAATGTGTTTTTGCCAACTTACAATAACAACAAAAAGAATGAAAATAAGCAAGAAATTTCACCACCGACAACAACTTACTTTTCAAATTTGGGAGCAAACTTTTCAACCTTAATGTAAAAAAAATATTCGGATTTTCCGAAAATGCAAGATCTTTTTTAAAAACATCCACAGCTGACCTTGACCCATTTCCGCTGATTTAAACTTTAAATACCCACCCCTACACGTCACAGCTACGTCACAGCCTCTGACGTCACCACCGGATGTAGCTGTCACTTTTGATTTATGCGTTTTTGATCCAGAAACGCCACTTTGCCACTACTACTTTTAACTAGGAACTAATTCTTTTACCGCAATAAGAAATAAAAAATCCTTGTAAAAATATAAAAATAAAGTTATTATTGTTATTATTTATTTTAGTACGGTAGTTTAAAAACTGCGAAAAAATGTTAAAATCTTTGAGGTATTGCGCGCCATACGAACGCAGCAGGATCGGTGACAAGAGGCTTAAAATACAATACATTATTTTGGAATATTAGTGGTAGCGGCGAATGCGTAACTGAAAGTGAACTGTTACTGTAACAGAGTCAAAGCAAAATTTCGTATTTTCTGTTCCTTAGTCACTGATGGTCCCCGATTTGCAAATACCCTGTTATGAAAGACAGACGATAAATCAGTCTGAGAACGCAACTGAAAACGTGCCATTCACAGCCGAATTGGTATTAGATTAAAATTCGCCGCCTATAATATTGCATCTTACAGAAAAATTATAATGTTGTTCATTTTGTCCTGAATGTTTTTAGTCCTATATACCAGAAAAACGTTATTTTGAACAATTATTTATATTTATCAAAATGAGTGAACCTGTAGGCTATACAGGCCCACATTATTTCTCGTTGGAACTGAAGTAGCCAATAAAAATACTAGATTCACCCACTACCTATACATGGTGTAAGGCTTTACACCATGCTACCTATATACCCTCTAACGGCCAACACCGGTAACGCATCTGATCTCACTTTGACGTATAGGATGCGTTTATAACTTGGTCAGTTGGTTCTGTGACCTTGCGTAATTCGCAGCGACGCGACGCGACGTGACGTGACTACAATATGTTGTGATGTCCAAACAGTGCAAACTGACGGGGTTTTTCGCTCCAAAACGAAAAAGTGAGAGTGAAGGTGATACTAGTGGCGTGAAAAAACTATGAGATTTATTTGTTGTAACTATGCTGAAACAATATTTCAGTGATCAGTGCTAGCGGAGAAAGGAGTGAAGTGGACTGATGCAGATTCCTGTATTAATTTGTTATCTAGTGATTTTATTATAAAATGAAATAAAAAGTAATTTCTTCAAGCCTAAGTAAAATAAATGACAGATGGTATTTTTAATAAAAGCACCAAAAACTACGTGAAAGCAACTTAATAAAATTATGAGAATGAAGTAAAAACGTATACATACAAAAAAGAATAAAGCAAATGTAAGATCATTATGACATCAAACCACAAACCACTCCCCCTGTGTTTATCTCGTTCTTTTGGAGAACGAGCCAAAATGCCCGCTGCCGGTATGCGCGGTCCACGTGTCTCCATCAATTATTCCGTATAATATGAGTTCCACTACCGGTATGCCTCTAGATTTCAAAAACCTAGTTTTAGAGTTATAATTTTCAAAATTTTTCTCCCAGACCCCCCGGTTATATCCCCCCCCCCTTGACCAGAGTCTATCTACGCCACTGTATGTATCAACAAACAACAAAAGGCTAGAATAGCAAAAGAACGTCACTGACACCTCTGACTGCTGGTGGTGTATCCCCTCCACTGGCGGCATATCCATCAAAGAGCCTAGTCGCCGCCTCCCACCCCTCTGCTTGATCCAGGACGACCCCGGTAACGAAGCTTTGGTTGCATAAAGTATATTGGAATCAAGATATATCCACCAGTTTGTCAAATTGAGAACCAAAACATAATTTTAGATAGTTTAGGCCTACTTGTGTCTATGGAAAAACGCATATATGAACAATAGGGTTTTCTATTAGAAAATGACCTTAGAGTAAATTCTTTATCTATGAACAATATTTCAGAAACAGACTGTAGACTATCCGTATCCATAGGGACGATACGAAGTCTCCAGTAACCTCGTTTTTGTAAAAAAGGTAGAGGTATACAGCACATAACAAAAATATTGGAAAAACGACAAAGTGCAATAATGTAATGTAGTGTAATGTAACCTTCTTTATCACCGTTGGACAATACAACTAATACAAGTAATGCATGGCAGTTTTAAAATTATAAGAATGGTTTTTACACTGTTAATATAGGAATAGGCCAACATATTATTATTTTTTAATACATTATAAATACGAATTACGTTTTTCATTGATCATTTTACAAGAATACTTTTTATTATCTGATTTTTTAGTAACTTTTTATAAGTATACTTGACTGTTTGAAAATTTATCCAGCATTCAGATAGTCTAGTTTCGATACACTCCAACATAAATAAGCTGTCACAATTAATGAAATTAAACAGAGCACTTCAAATATATTTTTTATAGTTTTTTTTAATACGGGTTTTCTTTGGTTACAGAACATTTGGTTAGGTCAAGTTTTAGGATAGGATATAATAAAAAATTATAAAACAATCGTGTAATAAACAATTATTAATTTAAAAATTAATTCATATTGAGCTTACTTGGGAATAAATATTTTGAATGATAGTTGTATTGCTTTATTATGTAGTTGAATTATTATGCCAATGCAAAACTATTTAATTTTGCTCGACGGCATTATCGGGCCAAGTCGTGGATGAGAGCGGTTTGTAAGCGGGAGAGAGGGGGGAGCGGTTGGCTACTACCATAGCCGCCTCTAACGAAGGCCGTGGCGAGGGAGAACTGGCAACGCCGCGCTGGGTGCCTAGCATTTCCCGCCACTCCGCTGTATTTGCATGGGGATCAGTGAGCTTGCTCTTGTTTATACGATTTTTTGTGCGAACAATTCGTTTGTTATTTATTGTATGACCACTACAGTGACAGACGGCGATGCCAAAAACTTGTGTTGTTCCAAATTTTAAATATGTCAAGCTAATTTATTAATGATAAACGGCCTCTAACTTATGTTTTTAAACGTATTCACCTTCAAACCCCTTCACAAGTTTAGTGAATAAAAAGTTAGTATTTTTGCAAGTTTTCCTTATGTGGCTATCAATTTGGAAAACAAAAGATAAACCAAATCCAGAAAGAAAATTCTTAACAGATAAGCCATACGGTGCATTCTATCACTCTATTAAACTACAGTACTTGACTTACGTTTTACGGGAAATTATAATTAGTTAAAATTGTAGGCATTAATCAACTTTAGGTTTGGAAACTACACCAAAACTTCATATATATTAAACTACTGTTAACTGTTAAGTTTCAGACGGATCAGTTAGAATCCAGATTTTGTCAATACCGACAGTAAACAGGGGGGAATTATAATATTTCAGCTAGACAAAAGAAGGAAGCCGAGAAGAAAATACGCTTAAAGTGAGCTTGGTCCATTTCACTAGGTACGGGGAAATTAGGTTTTATAAAGAAGTGATGGTATCCATTGATTATGGCAAAGATAGCCTTTCGTCAGGGGAAATTTTAAATAAAAATTTAGTTATTCTTGAGGATACATTAACTTTATGATATCCTAGAAAAGAATATGTTGAGAAATCCAGTTTGATGAATCAGGTTTAATCTATGCTCGTAGGTATATTTAAGCATTGCCGAAAAACAAAATTCGACGAAAGCTTAAATTTATAAGAAAAATGAAAATCCCAATGATTTATGAAATTATCAGGGGCAGTCTTTCAGTACCTTCTGATTTTTTTCAATGTGTAAACATGTTGTTGGGATTGTCCGAATTTGAGTTTCGCATGAATGTGAATTTTTTTTGATGGTACAGGCAAAAAATTTTGTCCGGAAATTGAGCTTGTTGAGGATTTCTTCTGATGTTAAAAAAAGTTAAGTAAAAGTTAAGGACTTGGTTTCGAATTTTGTCCTTACAATGGCATACATTTTATTAAACAATTAGCACAAAAATGAGAAACGAGAAAATGAGCTTTCATAATAATTGTGGAAATATTGTCATTCCTACTTAGATTTAATATAGTTAGTTTAACTGATTTTACTAACGAAAATTGTTTATTGTGAAATGTTATTTGGTCACTGTACTAAATGACTTAAAGGAATTATAAAATACGTTAATATTGATTCCCTCGCTTCCATCTTTAGAAAATCAAATGAAATGTGCACAATAAAATAACTAATTAAGTATTTAATCACTTTACAAATTGAAAACCTCGAGGTTGTCAAAAAACATGATAACCCGGGGCAAGCGTAGAGTAGTCAACCGCTCCAGCGGCAGCGCGGCGTTGCCACTTCGAATGCCGCGGCCTTCGTTAGAGGCGGCTATGCTACTACGCCTCCCCCCCCTCGCGTGCCGCGCGGCGCCGCTGCCAGGCCGCTGCGAGCTGTCGACCACCCAATCAGAACAGCTTCCGAGCCTCGCCGCTTGGAGCGCCACTCCATAGCGGCTTTCTCAGTGTAGTTCAAGTAAAATTCCGCTTGAGTCGCTAGTGTGCTTACAAAACTGCCACCCACAGATTTTACAATGGCGATGAAACGTCTCCTTCTACATTGATAGTCAATGCTTATGCCCAATGTCGGCGGTCCTCGCTCCTGCAAGCGCCGTCTGCTCATGATTGCCGTCCAGTCAGTCTTGCTGTACGGGGCGGAGGTATGGGCTCACGCACTCTTCCGCGAAGCGAGAAGCGAGTCTTCCGAGACCGGCTTGCCCGAGTCCAGCGCCGAGGAGCTCTGCGGGTCGCTTCGGGCTACCGCACAGCCTCCGAGCCTGCTGAGATGGTGATCGCTGGAGTCATCCCCGTCCTCTTCCTCGCGAGGGAGAGGTAGGCGATTTACCGGAGGAGGCCTGAAGCGGGCTGGGAAGCAGCTGCCAGGGAAGAGCGCGATCGCAGTTTCGACTCTTGGCTCCGCGACTGGGAAGCCGAGCCGAGGGGACGTTGGACCTTCCAGCTCATCCCTTCCGTCCGACCATGGGTGGAACGGCAGCACGGCGAGGTCGATTACTACGTGACCCAGTTTCTTTCTGAGCACGGGTACTTCAGAGCCTATCTGCACCGGATGGGCAAAATCGCCAGCCCGGACTGTCTGTATTGCCCCGGCATCCCAGACACGTCCGAGCACACCTTCTTTCAGTGCGACCGTAGGCACGTCCGCCGAGCCTCGCTCTCATCTGAGATCGGCGTGGTCGTCAGCCCAAACAACATCGTCGGAGCTATGCTCCAGGGAGAGGGCAACTGGAACTGTGTCCAGCACTACGTTCAGGCCATTCTTCGGGCGAAAAAGGTCGACCTCGATCGGCCTTAATCCTCAGCTTTTCCCTACGGAGGTTTCCCTAGTGGCGTAATATCAAAGGCCTAGCCCGAAGTAATGTGTGAAACAGTTCCAGGCTAGTGTCCTCGGTGCCGACGGGGGTGGTTTAGTCGGTAGTTCACGGGACATCGAGCTCGTGGGAGTCCGACACTACTGAGGTGACAACGAGCCCCTCAGTGTGCGTAAATGCATTCCACATCCTACCAAAAAAAAAAACTATTATGTTTTAGAAGCCGTCTAGTTTCGACATATTAATGACAAGTTTGGCCTCTTCTGTGATAAATAATGGCTGGTATTTTTTTAAAATTATTGTACCATTGAACTATTGTATATTTCGAGATCCTAATATAAGTTATATTTTTGAATTCAGAAACATCAAATAACATATGGAAAAATAAATTCATCAGTGTTTTTTAATCCTGCATGTATCAAGAGTTAGCTTAAAGTGAAGCGATTTAAACCCCATGGAGCTATAATGTTCGCAGCTCAATTCACTAAGCTCATGATCCTCGATCCAAACTGACCACATAGTATAGTGATGCCACGGTGGTTAAATACAATTAATCACAATAATTTCCATGGAAATATCATTACGATTACTTAAAGCTTCAATATTTGGGAATTTGTCATCTAAACAATTTTTTACAAACCCGACCTCTTAAATGCTTTAGACAAAAAAACTGTCCTGAGATAAATGATTACAAACATTCAAATATCTTTCAATATGGAATGTATGTGGTTTTATAATATCTGTACATTAGATTAAAACCGTATTGTTACACGCTTAAGGTGGTAGCTAGTTATTTTCCCTAATTTGAAATAAGGGATAGCGTTTTATCTATGAATGTTCGTTTCCCTCGATGTGGGTAAATCTTATAAGTTGGCTACCACTTGGCAACACATACTTATTTTACATTTTAGTCATAAAATACAAAACTTTATAATTAATACATTACCAAAACCCATAAAATTGGGTTTCGTCTGTTTAAATAGAAATAGTATATTTCATTGCAAGGGGCGAAAGTGACGCTTTTCGTACGAGCTCAAGGTTTACGAGTTCAAAGTAATTTGAGCGAGTAATGAAAAGCTACTTTAACCCCGTGTTATGAACTATATTTTTCGTCTTACTACATAAAATATTGAGCTAACTACTTAAAAAAAACAAAGGTTTTACAGACGAAATAGTTGTTTCCATTTTGATATTTTAAAATCAGCTGATCATCTGTCATTTGTTTTGATGTTATGTCAGCTGCTGATAACGATTGATGCATCGAAAGCTGTGTACTATTGATTGCAACAATGAATGTTTTAATATACTATTTTGAATCATGAATCAGACTTACCGCTAACATCGTTATCGCTCAGCTTATCTTCTCACTGAGGCAAAATTAAATATTTATTCAGCCTCTTGATCCGTGTAATGAACTATATTGTTCGTCATATCGCTCAATACAACACGCTAACTACTTAAGAAAACCAATCTATTTCCTTAAAAGATATCTCTCAAAGATGCTTCCATCTTGTTTTTGCTATTTAAAACAATCAGCTGATTGTCTGTTTCATTCGTGTTAGGTTAGATTGACAACAATGAACAACTATCGATGTATCGAACGCATTTAATAATCGATTGGTGGAATGAGCGAGTTGCACAAATTGATTAAGCCGACATCAATGCAACAATGAAATTGATAATAATAATCGATAACCACTCTCGATGCAATCGATAGCTCACCATCGACGCTGACTTACACACGTTTGCAGTTTTAGTGCATCATAAACGAACAGCTGACGTCCTCAACATCAGCTGACTCTCTCCTCCCTAGGGTGGAAAAGAGCTACTTTTGCCCCTCAACGCATGTATTGAAAACAGTCGTTTCCGCAGCAGTATGACGAAAAATATATCATTGCCACTTCAATGGATTGGACTCGAAATTTTCATCACACCGCGCACTCGCCTTATTCCTGCCAGCCAATCCAGGACCCACGCACGGGTCATGAGAATACGAGGCACAACTCAGGGATATAAAACAGACGCAGACAACCAAATAACACGCTAAGGAACTGTTGAAACCTGAACTTTGCACTTTTTTATACATCGAAAACATCTAATTCTGCAAATATTTTTACAATCACGTTGAAGATCGGCTCACTCATATAAGAGAAAAATGTGTTGTAGAAGTGATTAATTTTTTTGGAGCTTAAATACCCTTCGCCTTCTCGAACTCTCCTACAAAAGTTTTAATTTTGAAAACCTTGTTTCTAGGGGATGCTTTTACTTAACGCGGAATGTCCATGCAAATGATCAAGACCAGTTTGATTCAAGAATTGGGGCGGCATATAAACACGGTTATAGTGCGATATTTGACAAATAAATAGTTGATGGTCGTTTATATTTGTATATTTCATTCTTTGAATACAATGGATTTTTATATTTTTATCCCTTGAGACTATTCTACAAGCCCTTTACTATAGCCTTTTTAGAGGAAATATTAAAAAATCTTTCTTTTTACGCATTTAAAGCCTGTAAAGATTATTGGTGCCCAGTTGCATACCCAAATAAGTTTTTGTAAGCTTGGAAAAATGACATTTTTTGTCTTATATGCATCCCAATTTCGCCTTTTGAAAGAAAATATTTTAAAATCCTTTCTTAGTACGCACTTAGGGCATATAAAGTAATAGAACCTAGAAGAATATATCATTGCCACTTCAGGGGGTTAAACTCAGATCCCACCGTGCACTTGCCCCAATTCTAACATCCAATTTAAGAATCATGGGAGTAATAGGCTTTGAGGCAAAACCCGGGATATAAAACTGACACAGGCGACGAAATAAATGGTAAAGGGCGGATTCTCAACTAAACAAACGGATTTATCACTTTCTCAATACAGACTCAAAACTGGGAGATAAATGGACGGTAAAATCTGAAGGCCAAAAACCTAACCCTAAAAAAATTCTCAATCACGTTAAAGATAGGATCTCTCATTTAGCTGCTAAAGACAAAAATGTATTGTAGAAGTATCGATCGCCGCGCATCAGTCCGAAGACCCTAGCCAAATCATTCAATCTGTAGTAGTGACAGGCTTTTGGAACTTAATTCCGTCTCACTACAGAAAGCCCTTATATTTTTTTTATATTTTGAAAACCCCGTTTGTAAAGGGTTTTGAATTTCAAGACCTGAGTTTGAGTACTTTGGGCGGGCCGAAAAACGTGAGTAGCGTAAGTGATAATTGACAAGTAGATGGCCGTAATTTGATTATTTTAATAAATTTGATTTTTGATCATTATTATCCTTAAAATTATTTTGTACGCCATCTGTCTAGAAATATATGTAATATGAACATCTGATTATTTAAATTATTTAATAATGATTTATAATCAGTTGGTTTTTTGTTTACCTTTTGAATTTTATCTTGTTTTGATGTTCTAGGTAGAATTTGTATTAAATAAAATGTCTTTTTATTTTGTCCAATTTTAACTTCATTCAAATTTAGGTTTAGCCAAAACATTTTGGCATCCCTTGTAGCGGAAAAGAGAGAATTAAGATGGCAGATCAAGATTTGAATAGGTTGAAAATGGAAAGGACTCAACTCAGGAGAAAGTTATCTGAAACATTAAATTCTATAGAACCTTTGTTTAGCCAAGAGGAACTTGACATTGGTAAGCTGAACGAATTCTACCTTAGAGCTGAGGATAAAGCTGAAAGGCTTTTTAAAATTGATCAGAAGGTGAGTGACCTTTTATTTTCTACAGTTGAGGATGAAGAAGTGTTGGCCAAAGAATATGATGTCACAGAAAGCTATAGAGAAAGGTGGTTATCTATTTGTAATAAAAGAGATGAGTTGTTAACTGTTAATCATAAAAATAATGATAGATCTGTGGCAAATAGCATTAGGGCTTCCTCACCTGACTCTAAGAACAGAGTTTACCGACTACCTAAATTAGAAATAGAGAAATTTGATGGTAATATTAAAAACTGGATCAAATTTTGGGCTCAATTTCGAAAAGTCCACGAAGATGAGAGTTTGGATGAGGAAGATAAATTCCAGTATCTTTTGCAATCCACTCTCAAATGTTCACCAGCTCGGGAGTTGTTGGATAGTTTTCCTCCCTCCTCTGCTAACTACAGCAAAGCTATAAATCAATTAAGAAGTAGGTTTGGTAGAGACGAGTTGTTAATAGAACTCTATGTTAGGGAATTGCTCAAACTAGTTTTAGACAGGAAATCAGATGCCATGCTGAGTAGCTTATATGACAAACTAGAGACTCAGTTAAGGTCATTAGAGAGTCTAGGTGTTACATCTGACAAATATGCATGTATGTTGTTCCCTCTAGTTGAATCAGCACTTCCTGAGGAAACTTTGAAGGAGTGGGAGCGACAACGGTCGAGGCTTTCTGATTTAGAAAGCTCGGACCAAACTTACAAGCAGACAACACAGTTAGATAGCCTCTTAAAGTTTTTAAGGAAGGAGGTCGAGTGTGAGGAGAGACTAAAACTAGCAAAGGATTCTTTTCAAAACAAGGATTGTAAGAAGTCACAATTGCACCTTCCCAAAAACAGTAATTTTAAGTTTAAGGAATCAGACTCTTTTCAGAAAGAACAGATGGTGACAGCTGCGGATCTCATCAATATCAGACAACAACAACCTACTTGCGTATTCTGTGAGGGCCAACATTCTAACGATATGTGCTTCAAAGCACGTAATCTGGCGTCTACAGACTTGATGAAGATCTTACAAGATAGAGGCTGCTGTTTTATTTGCTTGCGGAAGGGTCACATCGCTGCTAAATGTAAGGTAAATGTAAGATGTAATTTATGTAAGAGACGTCATTCGACTTTACTGTGTCCTGACCGAAAAAGAAACAGTTCTCTTAAGAAGTTGGAACCTGAAACGGTAGAACAGAACTTATCTAATACTGTTTCGAACCAGGTGCTTTTACAAACTTTAAAAGTAAAAGTAAATGGGGAAGGTAAACAAAGGACTGCTCGTTTGTTAGTTGATACAGGATCTCAAAGATCCTATATAACAAAGCGTTTAGCAAACTTAATGAAATACAAACCTTTATCTTCTCAACAGTTGTCTCATGTCTTGTTTGGTGGAACTCAAACCGATTTTGAAACTCACTTAAGTTATAAGGTTAGATTGGCTAGTGATGATGACAAATACGCTTGTAATTTTGATGTCCTAGATACAGAGAAAATCTGTAAGAATGTTCCTGTCGTTGGAAAAGGTATGTGGGTTAAGGAATTAGACAAAATGGGGATCTTATTGACTGACACTGAATCAGGTCCAATTGATATTCTTGTGGGTGCAGACGTTGCTGGGAAGCTGCTGACAGGAAAAAGGGAGGTGTTAAACTGTGGTCTCGTAGCAGTCGAAACCTTATTAGGATGGACAGTCATGGGTCGAGTTAGAGACGGTGATAATAGTTTTATGGCGAATCTAAATATGTTGTGTACTGAACATTCAGTTACAGACCTCTGGAGACTGGATGTATTGGGGATTGAAGATCCAGTGCAGCAGAAATCTCATCGTGAACAGATTCTCGACGCCGAACAACACTTCCTGGACACCGTAACAATTTTGGAGGACGGAAGGTATGAAGTAAAATTGCCTTGGGTGAGAGAACATCCGCCCTTACCAACCAACTTTGACTTGGCTAGAAAGAGACTCGACAAAACTGTAAGTAAACTTAAATCTGCTAATTTAGAGAATGATTATGAGGCTGTATTCAATGATTGGTTAAGTGAAAACATTATTGAGGAAGTGTCAGCTGAACAATGGGATGTTGGTCATTACCTTCCACATCGTCCTGTTATTAAGGAAGGCAGTACTACCCGTATTAGACCAGTGTTTGATGCCTCAGCTCACTTTAAAGGACAGGTATCGCTCAATCAATGCCTTGAAAAAGGAGTGAATCTTATAGAGTTAATTCCTAGTGTACTACTTAAATTTCGTTTTGATCGCATAGGAGTGATATCAGATGTAAAAAAAGCTTTTTTACAAATCTCAATCAATGAGGATGACAGAGATTTTCTTAGATTTATTTGGACGGATAGAGAGGGCAACATGAGGATTTTTCGACACAGACGTGTTGTCTTCGGTGTGTCTTGCAGTCCTTTTCTTCTTGGTGCAGTTTTCAGGCATCATCTAGACACATGTGAGCAGTTATCTCTCAGTGGGAATGACAAATATTCATTGTCAGTAATCCATAAATTACGAGGGAGTTTTTATGTAGATAATTGTGTAACCAGTGTGGGAGATATGGATAAGCTAACTAATTTTATTGAACAAGCTTCATCTATATTTCAAGCTGCTAAGTTTGAACTCAGAGGGTGGGAGCATTCGGACTCTAATATTTCTGAAAATCAAGAAAGCCCCGTCCTTGGTATGCTTTGGAATAAACAAAGAGACACAATTAAAATTAATCATCACCAATTTAACTCTGTTCCTGTTGATATTGTAACAAGACGCACGTTGCTTTCGGCGTCACAAAGATTATTTGACTCAATAGGTATTACGAGCCCAACGACCCTCATTCCGAAATTGTTAATTCAACAAACTTGGGCTTCTAAAGGTGATTGGGATGGTGAAGTTGATGATGTAATTGTAAAAAGGTTTAAATGTTGGATGAATGAACTTGATTCCTTAAGAGAAATTGAAGTTCCACGATGGATAAGATTGACCCAGACCGGTGCAAGTTGTACTCTTCATACCTTCTGTGATGCCAGTCAAGTAGCTTATGCGGCTGTCTGTTTTTTAAGGGTAGAATGTGATGGTGAGGCATTTGTTTATTTATTAGGAGCCAAAGCAAGAGTGGCACCTATAAAAACCCTAACTATTCCCCGACTGGAGCTTTTGGCCGCTACTATTGGAGCTAGACTCGCTAATAGTATTTTGAAAGATTTGAAGGTTGAGAAATCGATTTACTGGACCGACTCGATGACTACTCTGGCATGGATTAATCAAGAAGAGCCATGGGGAGTGTTTGTTAAAAACCGCGTTGAGGAAATTAAATCGGTAAGTGATCGAAATAATTGGCGTCATGTTCCAGGGTCAATGAATCCAGCTGATCTGGCGAGCCGAGGCTGCTCTCCTAAAGCATTATTGCAGTCGAAATGGTGGGAGGGACCCGAGTGGCTTTTAGAAGATCCATCTTCATGGCCTTAGTCTGACATCAAACCTGATGAAGAAGAGGTAAAAAAGGAGTTACGGAAGACGGTGATTTCGAACTGCAATATACAAGGTATGAGTTTAACTGAGAGTTTGATCAAAGGATGCTCTAAATATACTAAAATGGTTAGAGTTGTAGGGTGGATGTACCGTTTTATTTCAAACTGTAAGAATCCCAAAAGTAGAACTTGTGGTAACCTAAGTAGTGGAGAGTTGAATATGGCAGAGAAGAAACTGTTACGTACTGTACAGACAGAATCTTTTAGTGATTTAAATGACAAAAGACTATCAAAGTTACGAGTATTTTTGGATTCTGAGGGATTAATTAGATTAAAAACAAAACTTTTAAACAGGGAAGATTCTGAAGAATTCCGGACACCGATAGTGTTACCCTCCAAAAGTCTGATTGTAGATAGATTAATTTTTGAAAAACATTGTATGGAAGGGCATGTAAAGGGTCAAGGATTAATTAGCTTACTAAGAGAAGATTATTGGATAATCAAGGTAAGACAAACTGTTAAGAGAGTTGTTTTTCAATGTGTAGTCTGTAAAAGGTACTCTTCCAAGAACTTTTGGGTCGAAACACCACCTTTACCGAAAAATAGAGTTAAAGATGCTTGTGTTTTTGAAGTTACTGGAACAGACCGATGTGGACCTCTTTATGTGAAAGAGGGGAAGAAAATTTGGGTATGTATTTTTACATGTGCCATTTACCGAGCTGTACACTTGGAGTTAGTTTGTTCTTTATCAACTGAATCGTTTATGTTGGCATTTCGAAGATTTATTGCTCGACGTGGACGGCCTTCGGTGATCTACAGTGATAATGGTACGAATTTTAAAGGGTTAAATAATGCTTTTCAAAAATTAAATTGGGATAAGGTTAAGAGTTACGCTTCAATGAAAAGAATCGAATGGCGCTTTAACCCACCCACTGGAGCTTGGTGGGGAGGTTTTTGGGAGCGTTTGATAGGCATTCTGAAGAACATGCTACGAAAAACATTGGGAAGATCAAGCTTGTCTGAGGAAGAATTGTCTACTGTGGTTTGTGAGTGTGAGTCTTTAATCAACTCAAGACCAATTACTTACACAACAGAAGATAGTGAGGATCCGATCCCAATCACTCCTAAAATGTTTATTCAGGATATCACTAATGACGGAAGTACTCAAGATTGTGATTTAATAGACAAAACTAGCTTGAGTAGGAAGCTCAAGTATAGACTTCGGTTAAAAGAAGACCTAAAGAACAGATTCAGAACGGAATATTTAGGACAACTCATTTCACACAATTCAAAGATGGACAGCACTAGAGAGCCAGTAGTCGGAGAAGTTGTGATAATCGGTTCCGACAATAGAAAGCGGTTTGAATGGCCACTGGGGGTAGTTCAAAATTTGATATATGGAAAAGATGGAAAGTGTCGAGTGGTTTACTTGAAAACGAGTGACGGTACTCTTTGTCGTCCAATACAAAGGGTATTCCCGTTGGAAGTATTGCCAATCAGTACTCCAACCAGTACTTGTTTAACACCAAACAGTGACGAAAATAACAAGGAGGAAGAAGAAAATGAGCTTAAACAAGATGTTACAATCAAGACAAAAAGAGGCAGGATTGTCAAACTTCCTTCAAGATTTCTTTAAACAGAATTGAGAAGTAACATATTACTTCTCAAGGTTGGAGTATGTCTAGAAATATATGTAATATGAACATCTGATTATTATAAATCATTATTAAACCATCCATCCATAGTTTTGAAAACTGAAAATGGTCGCTATTATGAATTTAATAATGGACACGATATTAGCCTTTAAAATGAAAATATTTTTAATAATTTCTAAGGACGCATCTAGAGCCAATACAGAATATTTTAGCCAAGATTCACGAAAAAGCCAAAGAAGCCTCATAGAAGGAATCACGCCGAAGAAAGTCAAAGAAGATTACCATTTTTAATTCTATAACATACCCTATTTTAGCTTTTTTAGGGAAAATATTTTAAAACCCCTTGTTAGTACGCTTACGAAGCCTTTGAGGATTATTTGTGCCATGTTTCGCATTGTGTCCTATACAAATTTGCATTTTTACATAATGTATATAACAGATGATCTTTGTTTACTCCTGTGTTATAAATCAATATACATATACTCCTATTAGCATTTATAGATAAATAAAACATGGTTATAAAACTAAACTAACATTTATATTTTATATTCTTAGTGCAGAACAAATGGTGACGAGAGAGGGATTGCGAACCCTTCGATGATAATGATGAACCTTGGAATAGTTAATGGTTCCAGTTACCTGGAAAGACTGGAAATAGCATTTTCTCAATGATATGCCTGAAGAGAACAAGGCTATAACACTGCTACATGTAATTGTGAAGAAATCATATAGAGTATTACTGAACTCCTACGGCAGAGTGTGACTTATTTAGGTTTATGTTGGTATCACCTACTATCATAAGCCAATAATCTACAGCAATGATTTGTAAAATTTCATTTAGTTCTTTTAAAAATATTGTTTCATTTGTATTTGGCGGTTAATAAATACAGTATATATATATATATATATTGATTGATTGATAATTGATATTGATTAAAAACAAGTGGAGTTATGTTAATAGTAATACTTTGAATGACTAATACAGCACCTAGAAGTTATCTCTTACCTTGTCGGGTTCGATTTGATCCCATGAAAGTAATAAAAATGTTCAAAAAATTACAATTCGAACACAGTAAATTACTTTTAGCCCAGTCATTTTATATATTCAAAATTTGCTGAAAAAATGAATAAAATCTCATAGCTCTGGAAATTGCTTTAACATGGCCTCCTAGGTGTATATTTTAACATATCAGGAAGCCCCAAAGGTGGGTGGCCGACAAGTGGCCGCCTTATTTATATACCGTTTTAGGCCTTTCTTTAACATATCGAAAACCATAAACTTCTATTATACTCTATTTAATTTCAAAATAATAGAAGATTAAATTTTCTGCAAAAGAAAAGAATGTAATATGTTTGTTTTGGTCCAACCATTTACAAGATAATCCTTCATTTGATTTATATTTTAATATTACTTCCATAAGAAATATAAGTAAATTTGTGTTTAACAAATATGCCCAATTTTGTTGGGAACAACGGCTGTTCCACTAAAGGAAAACAAACTTCATTCATGAAATCTTGATATTTCCAGTAATTTGATGCCTCAGTCAAAAAGATTGGTCCAAAATAAAGGTGTGGACAAGCTCACAAAATAGTTGTAGTTACCAAATGTTTTTATAATTCTCAAGGAAATTACATTTTTATGAGCTCACCAAGGCTTTCATTGGTGCACAACAAGCTAACTTAGCTGCGTTGCAATACCACGGTTAACTGAAGCCTGAACCTGTTTAAAAAAAGGCTTTCATTTTAGACTTCTTTGTGTGAATGAGGTGTCAAATTATTGATTATTGTTAAGATTTCATCAACACAGCTTATTTTCCAAGTGGATGAATAAGCGTTACGTCGTCATGAATCAGTGTCACAACATATTTACATGTATTTCTGAATTTGTTATATCGAATAGCAGGTTGTCAATAACGGCTCATCACTAGCTCCGACCACTTTCGGCGATAAAAGTTCCATGGTTGACCTTGACATATCTCAAGGGTTGACTTTGACTTAGCTGTACTCATTGCTTAAGTCTTCGCCCATCCCCACAACGTTAGAGGTAAATTAGTGGTCAGTAAGGACGAATGTGCGTTACTTGACAGCTTCGAGGGGGTGGGGGGGGGGGGTGATGTGGGGTGGAGGGAGGGGCGAGGTGACAACCGCGAAAATCTGTTAAACATTTAAAAGAAGTGTTTGTCTTGTAAATGGTTGGGCCAAAATAAAACATTATATACTTTTCTTGAAGGAATGGTAATTTCCCTTTTTATTTTTAAATTTAATTGGGCATATTAAAAGTTGATACTTTTGAAGATAATTAAGAAAATCCAAGATGGCAGCCACTTGCCGACCACCCACAATTGGGGCTTTAAAATACAATATACAATGCTACAGTAAAATATACACCTAAGAGGACATTTTTAACCAATTTTGAGAATTGCAAGATGTTTTTCCTTTCACGCCAATTTTTTGTAAAGTTATTAATTATATAGGTGCTAATTAAAACTGCCTACTAACTCCTAACTTAAAATTACATTTCGCGGTCTTTTGAAATGTTATTGAAAACCAGCAAATAATGTTTTTATGGTGGAAACTAATAATACATCAAGCTATAAGGAGCTATAAAAATGTTTATCTTAATTTGCATTTTAAATATCAGGGTCGTTTTTAAATTAACGAGATTCCTCTAAATTCATTATACGTATAAATACCCCCGTCGCAGCAAACCTGCGTACTCAGCGAATTTCCAAAAATAAAAAACAATAAATAATCAATTATTATAAAAAAATATATATAAAAAGTGATATATTTATATATTAAAATAAAATGTCATAGATTATTTTACATAGTCTATGTCAAAAATATTAATACAGTAAATGAGTTTAATTAATATATATATATATATATATATATATATATCTTTTAAATAAATAGGCTATATTGTTGTTTTTTTATTTCAAAATCCAAAAACCTATTGAAAATACTTTTTATAAACTCATAAAAAAATACCCTGCAAGTTTCGTTGGACAACATTCTGCTGCCCTGATTGTAAAATACATGGCAAAAAACGTGCAAGTGGAAATGTCTTGGATATAAATGGACTTAGAGCAATGATTCAAAATACCAAATTGTTTGTTTTTTCAAGCTGAATCCGATGGTAAAAACAATAATTTGATTACTTTAATGTTTCAATTTTAAAATGCCAAATTCACATTTTTGGAGGGTAAAATCAGGCTTGGCCCCTCTTTGGATATGTCGATCTGGCCAGTTTACGAACTCGTCCAAGAGAACCTAGTTTTACATGTGTGCACTAAATTTTGTTTCGATCGGACGATTTTTACGAGAGTTATCGTGCTTACAGGCACACAAAAATGAAAATTCTTTTCCCCATATGAGCCCTTGTTAAATGTTGAAACAAATCGTGATTTTTTTCAGGTAAAAATGCATTTCCGTGATAAACTCACTTGATATCTAGAAATTAGACATAAAAAGCTATCAATTGATATAAAAATTAATATGATTGCTGAGGTTACCCTGAACGGATATTTTTGTCCATTCTGTTAAAACGACGGTAATAGCTTATTTCTAAGGAAATTCGCTGAAATATATCTGAAACAACAATGAGTATATAATTTCAATTGTAAAATATATTTAAGCAACGATTACATTCATAAAACTCCCTCTTTTCTTTTGCCTTAAGTGTTGGATAAACAACGAAACAATAAAAAGCTACAATAAACCCAACAAATTCTCGAGGATCTAGGATAAATTAAGTTGCGGGAATAAGGAGGCAACTAAGAATGAAAGATAAGTGTAACTATTCTAGGCTTTAAACGTTAACATTGCAAGTATGATCAGGCGAAATGAGTCAAACCTCTCTGCGTATTTATTTGGAAGGACCGAAACTATCCTTCCGCTCGTATTAACGATTAACAAAATTTCGATTTCAATTGGGTGGTAAAAGCAATGTGTTAAAAATATCGAAAATACAATATGTTATTTGTAAGTAATGAAGGTAAAGTTGTATTGTAAAATTGAAAAGCGCAGTGAAATGCATAACATGATTATTGCATTTATTTATCTACTAACATATTTATTAACCAATAATGTTTACTGTACTTTTAAGTAACATTTTACTAAACTAACTGTCAAATTTAAGTTTAGGCCTCTTACAGTATATCATATAGTGTTGACTTAATATCCGACACCGTGATACATGAATGTTTGACATCAAAATTGTCTATTGTGTTGTCTATGTTTGTTTTGGGGTACCTCAAGGATCGGTCCTCGGACCGATTCTCTTCTTGTTTTTTATCAATGATATTGCTAGAAAATGTGCCTGGTATTGACCTTTATTTATTTGCCAACACACTTCTCTAAGTGTTTCCAACAAATGTAGAGGGTATCTCGAAATTAACTCTTTTATCTAAACTAGTCAGCTCTTGCAGTGGTTCAGTGAGATTAATTTTCTTGTCAACTCGGAGAGGACACAGTTTGTTGATTTTAGGATAGAAACTCCCAATAATTCATTAATATAGTCAAATTTTATGATTGGGGATTGTTTAATTGAATCTAGCCAGCAGACAAATGTCTTAGGGCTTATCATTGATTCTGGATTAAATTTTTCTTCACACGTTGATAAGATTTGTAATAAGTTAAGTAGCGCGTGTTTCATCTTCGTATCTTTTTTTCCAAATAAGGAAATTTTGATGGTGGTGTAATATGGGTGCTTTCTACATCATGCATGTTATATGCCGATTGGTAATTTGGGGTTGTGAAAATAAAATCGTAGGCAAGTATTCAGTTGGCAGAAGGAGTTCTTGAGAGTAATCGGAGGGGCGGGGATGAAAAACTGGATTCATGGAGGGGAATATTTTCTTCCAATAATCTCTTGACTTTCCATTTTTATATATCTTAAAATCCTTGACCTTCTTGATTTAAACATTCAATATTTTCAAAATGTTCGTCATTATAATCTTCGCCACCATTCTTCTCTTTCCATCCCACGTCACAACATGACACTTTACAGGTCACAATACGACATTATATGAAAAACAACCTTTTTTCTCGTCAATAAAACTGTCCAACTCCCTTCCAAACAAAATCTAAAAACAGAGACCAATGTTGGTAAATTTAAGGAAAAGTTGTAACCGCTCTTGATAAAAAAATAAAATTATAGCGTCACATCCTACAGTATTACAATAATATATTTACTGCATAGTTTTGTATATTTGTCGTCGTTAAAATGTTTTTATTTTGTGTTTTTACTTTCTACCCTATACATAGTATATGGAGAAAGTATACTTTAGACAAAATTTTTGAATTTGAGTTGTTAAGGGATATATTCGTTTTAGAGCTTCCTGAATCCAAAAAAGTGGTTTTCTGAGTGGTTTCTGTCTGTCCGTGTGTGTGTGTGTGTGTGTGTGTGTGTGTGTGTGTGTGTGTGTGTGTGTGTGTGTGTGTGTGTGTGTGTGTGTGTGTCCTGTGTCCTTAAGCGCGATAACTCGCGTAAAAATGCTCCAGTCTGAATGAAATTCGGTACAAAGGAATTAATCGCGTGAGTTCGAATACCAGCATGATCGAACATTGGAAGGGGGTCAAGAGGGATAATCTCCTCCAAAAATGGGTTTTTGGGATTTTTTACATGGAAAAATAATGGCTATAACATTTTAGGTTTAGGTTTAGACGATTTAAATCAGCTTGAAGAAACAAATAATTTGATATTTTAAATTATTATTCAATATCTATTGGTTACCGAGATATCGCTAGTGGTAAACACAGTACGTTGTCCTGTACTTTGGGAAATAAATAAAATTATATCTCTCTCTTATTTCTCAAGCAAACCAGTATACTCATTTCCTATGTTATTCATATGGAGAAAATTTGTGTATGCTCATTTTAGGGTTAAAGTTGATTTTATAGTACTTGATTTGAGGCTCCGTCTAAATGATTTATTCAAGCATTTGAAATTAGCTAAGTGTGCAGGTCTGCTGCTTTGGGGGTATTTTTCTGTCATTTATGAGTTCAAAGTCAAAAGCACTAACGTATTAGAATCAACAACATTGTTGACCTTATTACACATTTTAGCAGGAGGTCCTTAAAATTAAGATTCATATAGATTTTCATGTATTTATTTACTTTCTTAAAGACTTATTTATTTCCTTACTAATTTGTTTTAAAACATTTAACTATGAGCGACCGTTTAAGCAAAGAAAGGAAACGACGTATGATTAAAGGTTTTCCTCAAAGCTCTTGTCGATAATGAGAGGGTTTGCCTACACAACTAGCCCTTCATTAGTACCAACTAACTAATTATACAATCTCTCCTGAATTTCGAGCGTTTTTTCTCAGAAAACAATGAATATCTTCAATATAATATAATTTTTGTACTTATACGGTATTTCGCACAAATCCTTTATGCAGTTTTAAGATAAAATATTGTAGTATGTCATTACGCCTATTCGGACAAGTGTCAATTACTCCCTAGTGATAAATTATGGCTTATACTAAATGATTTACCATTCTCTTTTTAATAGTCAAACTTAAAAGGAAAAATCAAATGTCTACAGTAAGTAATTACAACAAATTAACCGTATTTTACACACTTCAAAAATACACCATGTTTCAAAACAAATCGTATAACTTTGTTGTTCTGTAAATGCTTTACTAAAAAACACAAATCAAATTAATTTGATTTAAATTTAAAAGCATATTTTTGGTTAGGTATTTAGTTTGTTATTTGAGTTGTTAAGGGATATATTCGTTTTAGAGCTTCCTGAATCCAAAAAAGTGGTTTTCTACTCACATGGTTCTCAATGTTGAGCGAAAAATATAAATTTGGTTTTAAGCTCTGATCAAGCACTTTGTTGCACTTTGGACTTACTCTGTGGACTCCGAGCAAACATGTCCGACTTCAAGTAGCTCCGCATTAAATCAGTTTTTAATGTAGTTTAAAGTAAAATTCAGTTTTTAGAGTGTCATTTTATCAAATTTTTTGTGCTTTTGTTAAATAATTTCCATAAAAATCAGTTGGGGAATAATTATTTCACATTTAAATCATGATTTAAATTTTGCAATAACGAAGAGCATCAAGAAGATCATACATCCATTTGGAACGACAAGACCGCATCTCATTGGACGCCGCCATTGATCTCAACCTATGAGAGATCAGCTTACATACGAATCGACCAACCAGGTCTTAGCTTCCTCTCACATTCTTTTCTCCTTCTTCCCATCTACTTACCTTGGATTTGTTTGCGTGGAGTCGCAAAATTAACATAATTCATCTTCCAACCTCTAAATTCAACCAAATTCAAACACGGAGTAGGTCCCCACATTCTCAAGTAAGTAAATTGTTTGAGTGCAAATTATTCCAGTACCTGAAGACAGGCTGGTGTGGTAAGCCTAATCATTCAGGAATTCACATGTAAGTTGTATCTTAGTTTTAAGATTTTCTATGTAAATTAATATAGGCCTAAATAAATATTTTTTGTAACATATCAGCCTACAATGACCATTATAAATTGTAACATTTGTGATTTGGCTATTGCCGATAAAGAATGTGATAGTATTCAGTGTGATATATGTCTAGTCTGGGTACATGCCTGGAAAGAATGCAGCAAACGAAAGAAAACTATCTATAAGTTAATAAGGAAAAAAGATCCATTTGTCTGTAGTAAATGCATTGAATTTGGCAGATTGATTCAGAATAATAGAGACTTTTCGAATGTCAAGCAAGAGCTTTTGGAAGTTCGTGACCTCAATTTAGTGCTTATGACTGAAAACAGACAATTCTCGAGTAAGTTGAAGGAACTTGAGCGTGAAATAGCTTTGTTCAGATCAGATAAAAGTGAACTTAAGCATGAAATAGCTTTGTTAAGGTCAGATAAAAATGAGTCTTTCCACACTAGCTTGTCACCTGCAGGTTCTACATCTAGGCAGAAAGAGATTGTTTTAGTAGTAAGTGTCTGCACACAAACTGACTTAATTATTGATTTTAATCACTTTCAGGATGGAAAACACAAGGTAGGCCCATTTCAAATGAGTATGAATTAGCTTTAGGTGAACCTGTAACCAATTTGATTTCTCCATTAGCATGTGAGGCACCAGAAACTTTGAAAAATTCCAACCACAATCAAAGTCTTTTGTCTGGTATCAAAATAATTGGAGATAGCCATGTAAGGGATCTGCGACCTTTTATTAAGGAAAATTTATCCAACAGTAGCCCTAGTCTTGACTTTGGTAAGCATGAACTGAATGTTAGCGTAGATCTTTTCCCTGGCGCACCCATGAAGTACTATGTCAATAGTTTAGTAGATAGTATGACCAAATCAACCATTGTAAATCGTTGTAATGAATTGAAAATAATCTTAGATGGTGTAAACTACATGACTGAGGATTCAATCGACTCGGTAATCAACACCCTGTAAAGTAATGCACATTATTGCACATATTTTCAATGCTGATCGTATTGCCATAGTAGAGACTTTTTACCGCTATGATGATGTAGGTTTAAATAATCTGATTAAGAAACAGAACCTCAGGGAACTTTGTGAAAGGTTAGGATGGTGCTTCATACCTGTGAACTTCGCCCTGTTCCGACTACACTACACAAGGCATGGACTCCATTTAAATATCAAAGGCAAAAAACTCATCAGTGAAATCGTAGGGAATTTTGTTTCAAGTTATTGTACTCATTTTTTAAGCTAGCCTACTTAAGTACCCATTGTATTTCACCTATTGTACCATCTAGTCACTTAGACCATAGCCCCAATTTATGTGATAAATATGCTGGCAGTGAAATTTACTCTGTTTCTGATAATGAAGTTTTCTATGATAGCTCTCTAAAAATGTTGCACTTGAACGTACAAAGATCCCTTAGCACACAAAAAGAGTTAATTGAAATCTTACTTCAAGATGAAAATGTTGACATTTTCTTAGTCTCAGAACATGGGATCTCTTCCCAAAATGCTTCGTTCATCAACCTACATGGTTATTCATTGTACAATATTCTCTGCAGGGAAAACATGCTATGGGGAGGTGTAGCTGTTTTCATAAGGTCCAATCTTGTTTTGGATAAGGTAGGCTCTACCTCATTACAGGAAACGAACAAGTTTTCGATTGAATCCGTATTTGAAATCGAAGAACTCAGATTTGAATTGAATGGAAGACTCACAGTTTGCTCTGTGGTCTACAGACCCCCCAACAATGACAATTTCCAACTTTTCTTTGATCAGTTAGAGTTATATCTCCAATCTACAGTTGTGAATCACCGCCAAGTAATTCTGGCAGGTGATTTTAATATTGATCCACATCAACATGAGGTCGAGTTTGCCACTTTTTCTAGTATTTTAAGTAGTTTTAGTTTAAGACTAACTGTTAATATTCCGACTCGCATCACCCTTAATTCTGAAAACTATCTTGATAACTTTGCCACTAATCTGCTTAATATAAATGTTTACACTGTAGAATCTTTATTGTCAGACCATCTAGCCATTGTAATGGAAGTGCCTGCCAGCAAAGACGTCGACTTAGGTGAAACTAAAACTAGAGTAATAAATGACCATTCAATCCAAGAGTTAAAAATTAGGTTAAGTTGGGAATCTTGGGATAATTTTTACAATGTGACAACAGTTAATGAATTGTACAAGAACTTGATAGACACAATAAAACACCATCTGGAAATCTCATGCCCATTAAAAAAGGTTAGGCCTAGAAGTGAAAATAAATTGAAATGGTTAACAGATGATATCAGACTGAGAAAACAAAAACTACTAGAAACTTACTCAGATTGGATCTCTACTAAAGATGTAAATGTTAGAAATAAATACTTGACTGACAAGAAGAGTTACAGACTTGAAATCAAAAAAGCCAAATCTTCATTCATCTCGGAGAGGCTGAGAGACTCTAAGAACCCAAGTAAGACAGCCTGGTCGTACATTAATGAGGCTGGAAACAAAACTAAATCCATAACAAAACCAAATCTTGTACTTAAAATAAATGATCAGTGTGAGGATGATCCTCTCATAGTGAGTACTGTTTAAATGAATATTTTTTGAATGTTGCATATACTTCCAATAATGTAACCTTTTAGGTCACGACACAACTTCATACGTCACAGCCGATGCCATTAAATTTTCTGATTTTAGCCCGGTCTCCAAAGCTGTCCAACAGCAATGCTGCAGGATGGGACGAAATTTCCAACAGTCACAAAAAATTGTTTTGCCGAGCTAGAAGGTCCGTTGGTCCATTTAATTAATGTTTCTTTGCTTGAAGGAGTTTTTCCTGATGGTGCTAAATTGGCTTTAGTTAGACCTATTTTTAAGAAATATGACTGTCATCTACCTCAGAACTACCGTCCCATCTCACTCCTTCCAACAATATCTAAAATCGTGGAAAAAGTAGTTTGCAATAGGTTAGTCGATTTCTTAGTAGAGCACAACATCATTTTTGCCAAACAATTTGGATATCAGAGCAAAAAGTCAACAAAGTTGGCTCTCATAGATTTTATTGAGAAATGCATCGACGCCTTGGAGGGTGGCGAGACAGCCATTGGCTGCTTCGTTGACCTCTCCAAGGCGTTCGATTGCGTCAATCATTCAATCTTAGTCAACAATTTTCTGGAACTAGGTATCTCAGGAACAGTTTTAAGCTGGTTCAAATCTTATCTTTCTCAAAGAAAACAAAGAACAGTAATTGACTTCAGAAACAAGCAAGGCATAACTGCCAAGCATTTTTCAAATCCTGGTGAATTGAGAGCTGGTGTGCCCCAAGGTTCAATCCTGGGGCCGATTCTCTTCTTAATTTATATTAACAACATCCCTAATCATTTTGACGAAGATAGCTTAACTATATTCGCAGATGATACTTCTCTCTTTACACGATGTAAACATTTGGACCAGCTTGAACTGCAAACATTTCTCAAACTGAACACACTTTCACAGGCTTTTTCCGACATTAATCTTACAATCAATCCTAAAAAAACTCAATTTTTGCATTTTTCCACCCGTCAACGAGCGGTACAATCGATGAGAGCCAACATTTCACCCCCATCATTTTCCTCGAAGAAGAGGAAATCCAAAGTTCCGACTCAATAGACTATTTAGGAGTGAGATTGGACAGTGGGCTGAGGTGGATAGACCAGGTGGATAAGTTAGCAGCAACCTTATCAAAAAACATTTTTGTTCTTAGAAATATGGCTTATTTAAGAAACATAAAATTATCTAAACTAGTCTACTTTAGTTTAATTGAAAGCCACATTAGATACTCTATAGTACTGTGGGGTGCATCAAGTAAATATAATATCAATAGAATTTTTGTCATACAGAAAAGAGCAATAAGGTGCATTCTAGGTCTCAAACCTACAGAATCATGTCACAGTCACTTTAAAAACTTAGGAATGTTAACTGTCCCATCACTTTCCATGTTTGAGACTATTATTTATGTAAAAAACAATAATCTGGTGCCTACACATTCTCATGGTTACGATACAAGGAACAGAGCAATCAATCCATCAGTTCAGCACAATTAAAACGTTTTTTGAACAAAAACCTTCCTATATTGGCCTCAAATTCTTTGCCACCCTACCAACTGATTTAAAAGAGATTAACTGTCCCAAAAAATCAAAACGAAACTGAAAACTTACTTAATAGATTGTTGTTTTTATGAAACTCCTAACTTTTCCTAACCTGGGCCCATCCTGATATGACCTGGTTCAACAGAACCGTGATAGAATAAGAAGATCAGAATAGTGAAGATATTATGACTGGTCTCATGCCGCATATGTGGTCTTCGGGACGACTGAAGAAGTATAAGTAAGTATAAGTATAAGTATCAGCGGAATTAAAAAGGAGGCGTGTGTTCTTCGTCTAATTCTTGAATATTAGAGACTTTTGATTTTTACTTTTGACTCTCGACTAAGACCCGTTACAAAACATGTCGATAGATCTGGGAACCGTGGGGGCTAACATAATATTAGGACGTCATATCCAACTCCTTACTGTAGATAATGTTTTTAAGATTAAAGTTTTGAGGGGAAAATTAATCAACTTATATTTAAAAATTTCATTAAATTAAACTTTTCAAACTATTAAATAATAATATTTAAATCCACTACGTTTTTATAAAACGAACCTGCGTATTATGTGTAGAAATTTATGAAAACTTTAACTGCAATATCAGTTTTTTATTATTAAATTTGTATTACGATTTTTATGTGAACCTTTTTTAAATTGGACCAAAATGAATTATTTTCTTTATTTTGTATGCTCAAAACAAAAAAGCTGGCACAGCTTGCCAATATAGTCTGAAGATAACCTCTTTAAGCTTAATTTTGATCAGTGTGATGCTATATATCTACGATATGATTCACGAACAATCTAATGAATGAATGAATGAATGAATGAATGGTTTTATTTCGTTAAAAAATGTACATAGACATTTTACAAAAACAAATTGAAATGATCCCCAAATGAACAATTGCCTGTGGTTGAGGACCCAGCCCATTATGAGTAACAGAGTCCATGCCTAGTTAAAATTTAAATATATTTAGAAAAATAACAATGTTGATAGAATGGAATACATTAAAGAAAACAAAAGATAAAATATGCGTGCGTATTTAGAGGGAAACAGTATCACAATTTCAACTGATAAATTAAAATAACTCAAACTTGCTCAAACACACAACATACAACCACTTACATCCAGACAATTACATTCACGCTACCTATTTCTCATGCCCTCTCTTCCCTCCCCACCCCACACACGCACACTGAGGATATTCTCTAATAATTCAGTCGGAAATCAAGTATACTGGGAGATAAATAATGCATGGATTCTCTGACGGCCAATTTCCAACAATCATTTGTCATTAATTTTTTGGTGTGTTCGAAGACTGCATTGAGGTGATCACTTAATACTGAATGGAAGTTGTGAAAAAATTATATTGGTAAGGTCAGAAGAAGACGTTGCATTGATTAGTGTCGATTCCGCAATTTACTAAAGATCTTGTTGTATAAGAATGCGTTGTATGTTGAAAAATAAAATCTTTATTTTTGTAAATGTACAAAATTAGAGTTTTTATAAATATTTTGGGAATATTAAAAACTTTAAATTCGTCAAATAAAAGATCTGATGGATAGCGACGGTTTTTTGCATAATAATTTTAATTACAGCTTTTTGGACAATTTCAAGAGGTTTTAAAACGTTAGGAAAACATCCCCCCCAAGCTAAAATTCCGTATTATACTAAAGATTGGACGTAAGCATAATAATATACAGTTTTGAGCAAAGCAGGCGGAATTAGTTTATTTATACGAGAAAACATAAAACAAAATTTTCGTAGTCTGGTCCTTAGATTAATCACGTCGCCATTCCATTTCAAACGGTTATCGAAGATGACACCTAAATATTTGTACTCCGTCACTCTCTCAATACATTCACAAGACACACAAGCATTCGGCCAATCACTTCCGCACGTGTGCAAACGCAGATGCAGGTTTATTGGTTCGTGGTTGGATCTCAGGGAAACAGGTGTGCACTTCGTTTTTGAAATGTTTACCGAGAGCCGACTTTGATCAAACCACCGCTTGACGGTGCAGAGGCCCCGCTCCGCCAAACGGTAAACGTCCTCCCAGCTGTCGCCCTCAAAGAGTAAGGCCAAATCATCAGCGTAAAGGAAGACCTTACCATCCTCCAGATTCACATTTCCTAAATTATTTGTGTACAATAAAAACATAAGTGGTCCTAAAGTGCTATCCTGTAAAACCCCATATTCAATCAACAGAAGAACATTGGATTGTCCCAAAATTGACACTATTTGATATATCTCGCTAAAATAGCTTTTAAACCATTAAAGTGCTATTCCTCTGACCCCAGTTATTTCTAATTTTTCAACAAAATTCCTCTGAGAACCGTATCAAAAGTTTTTGCTGAGTCAATGAAAATTAGAAGCGGTTTTTTGTTACGTACGGTTGCATCGTGGATATTTTTGGTAAGTAAAAAGAGATCATCATAAAGATTTTTGTCTTTTCTAAAACCGAATTGGTTTTCAAAGAGAACGCTATTATTTATCAAAAAGTTTTCCAACTGTCCCCTAACACACTTCTCTTGTAATCTGGATAAAACACTAGCTAATGCAATTGGACTGGACTAATGCAAAGATCTTTTGTCACTTTTATAAATTTGTATGGCTTTCCCCATTTTGAATGAATCTGGAAAACCCCCGGATACTAAACTTTGATTGATAACGTGGAGAAGCGGAAATTTTAAAGCAACAAGGTTTTCCTTTATAAGTTTTGCAGGAATATTGTCTACACCAGGTGCAGACCCACCTTTCAGATTGTTAACTAGGCTAAACAGTTCCGCCTCAGAGATCGGCGCCAGCAGGAAGTTGGAGTCCATCCTGAAGTCCTCGTCTCTCACAACGGCCTCAGAAACAGAGGGAACTGTACTGGCAAGGTCGGATACCACACTGACGTAATATTCGTTAAATTGATTTGCTACTGTTTTTATGTCTTCAGCTTCCACAGACGTTCTGTCTCCCAAGAATTGCTCTATTGGAAAATCAACTTAAGTCTTTTTAGTTCCCATTATTTCAGCAATGTTGTTCTATAGCTTCCTATTGTCATTTCTTGATTCTGTTATTTTATTACGATGGTATAAAACTTTTGCAGTGACTATTGTTTTACTTAAAACGTTCCCTAATATTTTAGCGCAATTTCAGAGCTAAATTGAAATGTTGGTTTTTTATTTGCCTACTCATCCTGTATCTGACGCGGATTGATCTAACAATGCCCGAGGTAATCCAGGGCTTAATTTTAAATTCTTTCGATGAGAACTTCTTATTTTCTGTTTAAGTTAATATTATGTATTGTGATTTATCAATTAACAACTAACTAGCAGCTTAAATTGACATCGATTACATTTGTAACATCAGACCAATCCGCCTCAGAGACAAGACGACCAGCCATATCAAAATCTAAAAAAACTTTTTTCTTATTTAATTTGGAGGTTGGGACTTTCCATTGGTTTATTAGAATTATTTTGAATTTGAACAGCAGTAAAAAGTGGTCGGTTAGTGCACATTTAATAACAGCAGATTTAATGAATTGGGTATTTTTGGAATCAGTAAAAATGTGGTCTAAACAGCTTTCAGTTAACTCTGTAACTCTGGTTGGCACATTACTACAGCTGATAAAACCTGACCCAAACAGAACATCGAGGTAACGCTGAGATAGACCATCAGTTGTGCTTAGTAAAATGCAGCAGTTTAGATCACCAGCCAGCCAGTATGTCCTGTCCCTAACTCTGTTATCTAAGTGTGACTCAAGGTCTTCGATAAGGAGGGACAGATCAGCCGATGGACTCCGGTACACCGATAGTAGCAACAGCCCCACCCCACACAGGGGCGGACTGGGGAGAAAAAACGGCCCTGGCATCCTTCTGGCAACCGGCCCCAAACAGGATAGAAGGGGGCACCTTACCGTACCCAAAATCGTGTTTTAAGGCTATCTTAACACCTAGAAATGCCTAAAAGCAGATATCTGTAGTCTAGAAATGACAGATCACAAAGTCCGGGCTTAGGGCCGTGCGCCAATAAGGGCCGCAATGGTTGGGAATAAGGTATTTTTAGTGAATATATGAGGCCATAATTAGGCTGCAAAACATTGAGCTAAGAAAAGGCCTACCTTCTGACGAGGTCGTTGGGGTCTTCAAGGGGGCCGCACATTAATCTGGGCTTAGGGCCGCGGCGGCCGTAATTACGGCACTGGCGCCTGGTGCTGCGGCCTCTCTTTCACAGTAACTTCAATCGAACAATTCATTGGATGGGCCATCGGCCACGTAATTCCACAAGGGCCGGCCTCAGCTCAGCATCAAAAGAGGCTGATTTTTTTTGGCTTAGGCCCACTTTTTTTAATCCACCAGCCCTTTTCTGACCTAAAGAGGCCGGCTCTTCTAGCATTTGCCCGAAAGCCCAAATGGGCAGTCCGCCCCTGGCCGGCCCCACCGATCGTTACATCCATTCACACACGTTGCCCCAAACATACTCACCTCCTCAGAATACGCGACAAAACATTCTTTCACAAACACGATCACACCACCATTCTGATTTCTACACACTTTGTTCACAAACATATTTTGTGAACCGGTTTGTATACAGGATGTTCAAAAAATGTGGCAATAATTTATGAAGTGATTCCTTGGATCAAAATAAGCAAAAAAGTTTGTATAAATATAGGTCTTAAAGTGCTTCGTTTTCCGTCTGTGTGTCTGTGATTTTTACATATTTAATCATATTTTACAAACCACTTAACGTAAAAACTTCAAACTTTGTATATCAATAACCACTATAATAACTATGTTTTTAAGAAGTATCAAAATTCTACTTTGTACCATTTCAAAATGGCGACTGTTTTTTTTGTTTACAAAGATGAATATCTTAAAAACCGTAAAATTTAGAAAAAAAAACACAAGAGACAAAAAAGTTGCGAAATTTAATCTTTTTAAGGCTCATGTTAAGATTATAATGATTGCATTGCTATAACGGAGAAATTTAAAATTTTCCGAATAAAAACATGCATATTTCAGACAGAATGTCCTGAAGAACCATGTTTTTATGCAGAAAAGTTAAAATTTCTCCGTTATCAGTTGTCCGATGATCATAATATTAATATCAGCGTTAATCGGATTAAATTTATCAACTTTTTTGTCGCATGTATAATTTTATAAAATTTACGAGTTTTGAGATATTTAGCTTTGGAAAAAAATCACCATTTTGAAATGGTACAAAGTAGAAATTTGATACCTCTTGCAAAAATAGTTCTTAATAGTGGTTATCCATATACCAAGTTTGAAGTTTATACGTTATAAGGTTCGTGAGGTATGATTAAATATTTAAAAATCACTAACAGACACACAGACGGAAAACGAAGCACTTTAGGATCTATGTTTATTTGCTAATTTGCTTTTTTGCTTATTTTGACCCAAGGAATCACTACGAAAATTATTGCCCCGCATTTTTTGAACACCCTGTATAATGCAAACATATTTAACATAAAAACGTATTATTTGGTTATAAATACTGTAATTAGGACTCGGTGTCGAAATGAAATGCTTATAGATAATTGCTTAGCTTCATACTTATTGTTGCTTTGTTTACATTTTCTTTGTCATTTAGTTGTAATCTCGTAACCCATCAGTCCACTTCGCACATTCTGAAGGAATAATAGGCCTCTATTTAATTGTATTTGTTTGTATACCTTAAATAAAGACCAATAGTTTTAAAACCAAAATAATCGTCAAATCTTCGTAGTAAATCACATTATGTTGGGATACGTATTCGGCTGAAATGTGGACTAGCGGCAGCATATCTTCTAAAGTAACACAAATTTATTTGGTTGATAAATTTCACAATTACAAAAGTTTAATAGGGACACACAATTGTTTATGAACTTGGATCCCAATATTATTTGGCATATTAGTGACAGACAGAAAGCATTTCAATTTTGCGAGAGGAAGAGGTAAAAAGAGAAAGTACCGCTATCTCTCAGGTCATCTGTTGGAACATTTTTTTTGCAAATGCCATAGTTCTCACCATATTCTAAGCTCAGTATTTACAAAGAATTTCTCAGCCATTAATTTGGAGCCTCATCGAAGTACAATTTTCGAATATTTCTTTGGATTTGCAGTAATAAATCATTTTATATTATTTTGAGAATATTTGAACTCTTACTTACTTTTCGTCCGATTAAGGATTCGAATTATGATAATCATAATAAACTCTACGCAGAGTCGATCATAATAAAACTGTTGAATTGGAATTTGTGTAGAAAGTCTGTTAATCTTTATGAGTCAGTTGAGGACATAAGCGATCGATACGACTGACGTTCAGGCATGGTCCAAAAGAACATCACGTAGACACAGTCCATGGTCGAAACCCCCCAGGAATGAAATGGCAGCGGTCGAGTGGACGCTCGAGCTCCCGCTAGAAGAGACCCTTATAATTGGCGCCGAGAATGATTAATGGCTCATGAGTATATAATATGTAATGACTTTTATAATGATTTACACAAGCGGTCTAGATAAATATTAACAGTTCTGAAAAAATAAACGTATCTAATCGACTTGAAATGGCACTAATAACTTAAAAGGGCATTGGACCATCTCATAAACCGATAGATAACTTCATATTTTAATCATGTCATTTGAAAATATAGGTAATTCACAATATATAAGCACAACTAATAATAAATGTGTATGAAAAATTCAATTCTTTCATGACATTTGATATTTTTTACTAGATTAAATGACTCTATAATATGTTCTCATCGTAATGTTACTTTAATGGACAATCCTTTGGTGCTTCCTTTTTAATCAGAATAAAAGCAAAATTCGTTTCACCGTTTGAAGTATAAAAGTATTGTTTTCATGAAAGTACTCGATTCTCAAAAGGAGAAAGTATTCATGCTATATTTACTCTTAACAAGGAAACAAAGGTTGAACCTTTACATCCTGAGTACCTATATCAAATAACTTTTACATAATTCTACACAGAATCATCTGTTTCCTGTGCCTTATTTTTGGCTGGAAAGTTACTCTTTGACGATCAGTAAATTTACCGTGCACTAGGAAACGGAATTAAAGGAAGTCAACAATCAAAACGATCAGCTGATTGCAGTAAACCGACATTTAATGCATGTTTTAATGCGTGTTTTGGTTACTACAGAGGAATGTAGTAGCAGCACTGGTGGCAGTAGCAAATATTTGTTTGTTTATTATAAGCTAGAAGAATTATAGTTTGAAGAATTGAGAAACTTAATATTTTATGCGTTTTTTTCTAAGTAGTATGAGGTAACGTGTCGTACGTCACACGCCCGGTAACTGTTGCTGGGCTAGTTATGTAGTATACTATTTCATCACACTGACACAGAAACATCTGTTTTCTGTTCCTTTTTGATGGCTCGAAAGTTATCCTTTGCTGATACCAGTCCAGAAATATTTCCGGCCTAGACCAGAAAGTTATGCGAACTACGATTGCAGGAAACGGAAGAAAAACAGTCAGCTGATTTGCAGCAAACTATGTTCATAGGTTTAGGGGTTTGTTCCTTCATTATAGGTTAGGCTTAAAAATAATTGAGAAACATAGTGATTCATGCAAGGAATGCGTGATGACTTAAATTTTATGTATGATGAAAGTGGCCGGTACGTTGTTTTTGTTCGCGTATGAAAACACCATGCTCGTCCGGTAAAACACTACTTTCCAGCTTAGTAACGTAATATACTATTGATTAAAGGCTAGATCAATTATTTTTGACATTTTTTAAATTTTAAACCATAAATACTTAATCTCTTTTCAAACCTCGGAAACAACGGCATCAAAATATATATGGAAAAGGCGATCTGTTTTCATTTACCTCATTGCCAAAGAATTTCAATTAATTAAATTGACTAAAGAGAATGTATTTTTAATGATTGGAAAAGTCATTGAATGTTCAAATAATAAATAATAACTTAATTTATAACTAGGCCTATCGATTCTCTCAGATCGACATTTCCCAGTTCTTTAAATGAAGAAAACAAGTAATAAAATTTAGATAATTCCATACGCTCTAAAATTGTTCAATTCTATAATTACTGGGACAAACACATTACACCCAGTCAGATTATTGCGCTTTTAATAGATGCTATCAAATAACGTCACGAAAATACTTAATTGTAATTTTATTCCCGTTACGAGTTTACAAAGGCTTAATTTATTAGCGAATTTCCCCTATAGGGAAGAAGCTATTACCGCAGGTCTCATGGCAAGACCAAAGCTCGGGACCACTATAACTTTTCGTTTTGGGGCCCCCAGAAGCAAAAAACACTGTTCGACTTTATATATATATATATATATATATATGTATATATATATAAAATTGTCTGTTTGACAATATCTCTCGTTGTCAGTGATTGGCTCAAGGACTTGGTCTGACCCTCAATCAGTGACAACACTGGATAGATAAGAGCGGATTGATTCAGCTGGCCCCCGGCTGTGATTTTGGCAATTTTAAGGTTATACTTAAAGTTTTGTACTTTTTGGAGATGTTTCAGCCATTGGACATAAGTTTTAAGTTTGTTTTAAAAATTTTAATTTTTTTGTAAAAAAATTATATATATAAATTTAGAAAAATCAAAAAATGACTTAAGACTTGGGTTTTAAGATGTGAGAATGACAGGTTGGACAGTAAGAGTTCTAACAGCTATAAATCTTACTTAAATGTGTCCACTGCAAGAGATGAAATCACAGCCGGGAATGAAAATATTTTCATTTCAGTTTTTTAAGGGGAAATTCAAAATTTTTAAGGGTTTTTAAGCATTAAAAAGTATTGTAGGCATGTAAATCGCCAAAAAAATGTCAAAAAATGACATACTTACCTTTAATTAGTGAAATAAAGCATAACATATAGTTAAAAAATTTACAAAAAAATTTCCATTTTAAGCCAATTTTAAAGGTTAAAATTGGTATATTATTGAATAAATTAACAAATTACCCTGTTTATGTTCTATTACAAGCATTTTAAAGCCATCAAAACTTGTACTTTATTAGTAATATTGATTTTCATTATATATATTGCCAGTTGGCATTTAAGATTCTGAAAATGGCTTATAAAATCCTATTTTTAAGATTATTTAATAAACTATGGGCTCTAAAGACATAAAACCTTTTTAGTCCCATCTTAAATTATATAAGGATTAGAAAAATCACTAATTTTAACATATTTGAGTTCATATTGGGTGTTTGATACTCAAAAACCTGTTGCAGGTTGGACAATTTATCACATTTCAGCATTATTCAGAGTCAAATTTTCTTAAATAAAGCAAATTGAACCCTAAAAACTGTTTAATAGTGTTGTATGAGGTGGTATGTAAGAGATTATACCCCAAAATTGGTAGTGGTTGTGATAAAAGTAGTTATTTTTGGCAAATAAAATGAATTTTCTAGGAATTTAGACCAATTGGTCAAATATTTTTATTTTGGCAATAAAATAGTTATTTATCGACCAAATCTTTCCAAATTAGTCTTGGAAGCGGGGGAAATAGTGGTAGTTTTTGATAAATTGAATAACTTTTCTTATCTCCTAACAATAACACTTGTAGACTTAATATTACCTATGCCAATTTGAACCTAGGTAGGCTAGAAATGCATGAAACCAGTATTTGGCCTATATTCCTCAATTTACACATTTTCAAACTGTTGAATGCTTTTAAATGAAGCCTAGTACTTTGTACTAAATGTATTCAAAAGGTTTTTAGTTCAAAAACACACTATTAAGAAATTATCTTAGGAAATTTGTAACATATAAGGGTATTTTGACAATGATTTCAGCTAATTTATTACTGTTTTTATTGGCAATATTATGGATTTTGGGCATTTAAACAAAGGTAAAAAAGTGTATTTATGGTATATCAGTAAGAAAATACCTCAAAAGACTCATTTTTCTACAAATTTGTCAAACGTAGGGTAGCTTACAAAAACCAGTCTAGCCTATTATTTACTTAGGTTTTGAACCATTTGGGAACAAAGATTAAGGGTTGTAAGCTATATTTGAGTAAATCATGCAAGAATATATATTTAATCATTTTAGGCTATAAAAAGAGTAAATAACCTTAAAAGAATGCTACAATATACTTATATTGAATTAAATATGTATGGAATGGAAATGGTCTTCACTAGAGTAAATAATTTAGAATAACACTGATTATCAGGTAACATAATATAATTTACAGAAAATTTAAATAGAGGATAAGTAAGTTTAGGTTAATGACAATAGTCAACACCAGCAGACTAGCAGACAAAAATAATTTCTTTCGACGGTGACAGCAGCTGCAGCCACTGAGATTGAAATGAGAAAGTCGTAAAAGTCATATAGTTGTTGTGTATATAATTAATATTTTCCACAAGAATGATTAGAACTTTAAGTGATTCCAGTGCGCTTTACGTTGCCGCACTATTTGGATAAATGCCGCACTGCTAATGGTTGACAATTTTTGATAAAAAGTTAACCTTGGGAGAAATTTCACTGTACTTAAGAATAAATCTTGGAGTACATGTTTAATATGTCACACTTGACTGAAAATACTACAAGTACTGAAATTTATCCCAACAAATACTCTAATCTAGTGCATATAGAAAAATTACACTGTACTTTAATACTAAGCCTTGGAATAAAATGTTTAATACGTCAAGTTGACTGAAATTTATCCCAAAAAACACTCTCATATACTGACTTATACTGCCAAAAGTGGGAAATTTTAAGTATAACTTTAAAAATATCAATATAAAGGCCCCAAGGCAAGCAAAACGTTCAAAACTTTAAGTATAACTTTGAAAATTACAATTTAAAGCCATGCAAATACTCCAAAGAGTCCAAAACTTAAAGTATAACTTTGAAAATTGCAATTTAAGGCATACAGCCCGGGGGCCTGTTGAATCAATCCACTCTTATCTATCCTGTGTTGTCAGTGATTGGGGGTCAGACCAAGTCCTTGAGCCAATCACTGACAACGAGCGAGGATTTCAACGAGCACGGTAGTGGCCGCAAAAATGGTCCGATCTTTATGAAATTTGGTGTGGACATGTAAAGTGGTAATCAATTGGACGAGTTCGTGAACCAGCTCGATCGGACCACTGGAAAGGGGGGTAAAGGGGAATAAACCCCCCCAAAAATGGAGTTTATGAGGTTTTTACGTAGAAAAATAAAATTTATCGAATTTTTGTGGACACCATTGAATTCAGCTCAAAAAAACAAACAATTTAGTATTTTGAATCACTGATGTATGTCCATTGGTTACCGAGATATTGAAAGTGGTAAACAAAGTACGTTGTCCCAATGTTAACCTTATGGGAAATAAGTAAAATTGTATATCTTGGTTAATTCTCAACAAATCTTGATAAAAATTGGTAAATAGCTTCTTCTAGTTCAGATCTAATAAATATTGAATAAAAACCACCCAGTTTTTATATACCTTTAGCAGCAAACCTGCATACTCATTCCCCATGTTATTCTTACGGAGCTTACCAAAACATGTCAAATCTCGCTATGTTGGATTGAAATATGTTGTTTTGCATTGAAATTCGCTGAGTATGCAGGTATGCTGCAACGGGGGTATTTTTATTGATTTGTTGTTAACGGAAATTGCCACTAATGATAAAAAAAACATCTTTTATACAGGTGAAATTGTTTTGTACTTTGACGAGAAGTTAATTCACACGTTTAACAATCCCAAAAAGACTTACACAGAAATTAACATCAATTTTAATAATTAGGTGATTTACAACACTTTAACACCTGAGGTATTTGGCGTAGTTAGGTATATAATGTACAATTCCACTATTGCATGTGTCGTTATCTAAGTGGTCAGATACTCAGGACTACAACGGACGGTTACATATTGTGCTCTCGGAGTGGACAGCTCCGTGTACACAGCAACCGTGGAGTCGTATATCATCAGTGCGGATGTAACCCGGCTCAGCGGTCAGATACTCAGGCCTACAACGGACGGTTACATATTGTGCTCTCGGAGTGGACAGCTCCGTGTACACAACAACCGTGGAGTCGTATATCATCAGTGCGGATGTAACCCGGCTCAGCGGTCAGATACTCAGGCCTACAACGGACGGTTACATATTGTGCTCTCGGAGTGGACAGCTCCGTGTACACAGCAACCGTGGAGTCGTATATCATCAGTGCGGATGTAACCCGGCTCAGCGGTCATATACTCAGGCCTACAACGGACGGTTACATATTGTGCTCTCGGAGTGGACAGCTCCGTGTACACAGCAACCGTGGAGTCGTATATCATCAGTGCGGATGTAACCCGGCTCAGCGGTCAGATACTCAGGCCTACAACGGACGGTTACATATTGTGCTCTCGGAGTGGACAGCTCCGTGTACACATTAACCGTGGAGTCGTATATCATCAGTGCGGATGTAACCCGGCTCAGCGGTCAGATACTCAGGCCTACAACGGACGGTTACATATTGTGCTCTCGGAGTGGACAGCTCCGTGTACACAACAACCGTGGAGTCGTATATCATCAGTGCGGATGTAACCCGGCTCAGCGGTCAGATACTCAGGCCTACAACGGACGGTTACATATTGTGCTCTCGGAGTGGACAGCTCCGTGTACACAACAACCGTGGAGTCGTATATCATCAGTGCGGATGTAACCCGGCTCAGCGGTCAGATACTCAGGCCTACAACGGACGGTAACATATTGTGCTCTCGGAGTGGACAGCTCCGTGTACACAGCAACCGTGGAGTCGTATATCATCAGTGCGGATGTAACCCGGCTCAGCGGTCAGATACTCAGGCCTACAACGGACGGTTACATATTGTGCTCTCGGAGTGGACAGCTCCGTGTACACAACAACCGTAGAGTCGTATATCATCAGTGCGGATGTAACCCGGCTCAGCGGTCAGATACTCAGGCCTACAACGGACGGTTACATATTGTGCTCTCGGAGTGGACAGCTCCGTGTACACAACAACCGTGGAGTGGTATATCATCAGTGCGGATGTAACCCGGCTCAGCGGTCAGATACTCAGGCCTACAACGGACGGTTACATATTGTGCTCTCGGAGTGGACAGCTCCGTGTACACAGCAACCGTGGAGTCGTATATCATCAGTGCGGATGTAACCCGGCTCAGCGGTCAGATACTCAGGCCTACAACGGACGGTTACATATTGTGCTCTCGGAGTGGACAGCTCCGTGTACACAACAACCGTGGAGTCGTATATCATCAGTGCGGATGTAACCCGGCTCAGCGGTCAGATACTCAGGCCTACAACGGACGGTTACATGTCGTGCTCTCGGAGTGGACAGCTCCGTGTACACAACAACCGTGGAGTCGTATATCATCAGTGCGGATGTAACCCGGCTCAGCGGTCAGATACTCAGGCCTACAACGGACGGTTACATATTGTGCTCTCGGAGTGGACAGCTCCGTGTACACAACAACCGTGGAGTCGTATATCATCAGTGCGGATGTAACCGGCTCAGCGGTCAGATACCCAGGCCTACACCGGACGGTTACATGTCGTGCTCTCGGAGTGGACAGCTCCGTGTACACAGCAACCGTGGAGTCATATATCATCAGTGCGGATGTTACCCGGCTCAGCGGTCAGATACTCAGGCCTACAACGGACGGTTACATGTCGTGCTCTCGGAGTGGACAGCTCCGTGTACACAGCAACCGTGGAGTCATATATCATCAGTGCGGATGTTACCCGGCTCAGCGGTCAGATACTCAGGCCTACAACGGACGGTTACATGTCGTGCTCTCGGAGTGGACAGCTCCGTGTACACAGCAACCGTGGAGTCATATATCATCAGTGCGGATGTAACCCAGCTCAGCGGTCAGATATTCAGGCCTACAACGGACGGTTACATGTCGTGCTCTCGGAGTGGACAGCTCCGTGTACACAGCAACCGTGGAGTCATATATCATCAGTGCGGATGTAACCCAGCTCATCGGTCAGATATTCAGGCCTACTACGGACGGTTACATGTCGTGCTCTCGGAGTGGACAGCTCCGTGTACACAGCAACCGTGGAGTCGTATATCATCAGTGCGGATGTAACCCAGCTCAGCGGTCAGATATTCAGGCCTACAACGGACGGTTACATGTCGTGCTCTCGGAGTGGACAGCTCCGTGTACACAGCAACCGTGGAGTCATATATCATCAGTGCGGATGTAACCTGGCTCAGCGGTCAGATACCCAGGCCTACACCGGACGGTTACATGTCGTGCTCTCGGAGTGGACAGCTCCGTGTACACAGCAACCGTGGAGTCGTATATCATCAGTGCGGATGTAACCCAGCTCAGTGGTCTGATACCCAGGCCTACAACGGACGGTTACATTTTGTGCTCTCGGAGTGGACAGCTCCGTGTACACAGCAACCGTGGAGTCGTATATCATCAGTGCGGATGTAACCCAGCTCAGTGGTCTGATACCCAGGCCTACAACGGACGGTTCCCATAATATGAGGAACATGCCAACCTTAGTCAGTAACAAGGCTACAAGATCGCGCCACTATCTTCACGATCATCACACTCATCCTTCACTCATATTCAGGGTAACGTCCTCCATGAGGTACCTGTCTTATTAAAAGTGATTAAAGTGATTAAAGTGATATATCAAAAAAGAATTGATCCAAACTTGACAAAATTGTTCTGCAAGTCGAAGTATAAGAACAAGTATAGGTATAAGGAAGTGCTTTTGTATATAGTTTGTCCGGAAATTATGGTAAAATATTTGAGTATACGATAGTAGAGGTAAAAAAAGGGGCCAAGGGGGCGTGGGTGTATCCTGGACAGCCAGGGAGCTACGTAGATGTTGGAACCAGGATACATCTTTATCCCCTGGGGCACCAGCTTTTGTGTCCAAGACCGTCTGGGAAGAGGCAGTACAAAAGATAATGTGCTGCCCTGTGTAACCGAAGGTTGCACCGTTCACGTTCGTAGCCTTGATACGTTGATCCCGGCGGATCTAGGCTGGAATCATCTCTTTGTACCATTTCAAAATGGCGACTGTTTTTGTTTTCAAAGCTAAATATCTTAAAAACCACAAATTTTAGAAAAATTATACAAGGTACAAAAAAGCTGCAAAATTTAATCCAATTAACGCTGATATTAAGATTATGATGATCGGACTACTAATAACAGAGAAATTTTAACTTTTCTGAATAAAACAACCAAGCAAGCTTGGGGTTGACCAAGTAATTCTGAGCAATTACTTGGTCAACCCCAAACTTTTTCATATTTCGCTACAGTCATAAGGATGTTCTCAGAAAGCAAGAAACACATTTCAAGCCCCGCAAGACCGTCGTACAGGTTGCCGAGCGATAAGAAGGTTCAAAGTCCACGCGATAACAGTGGCTTGCGGGAGACGCGCGGAAGTCCAGTTGTGACAGTACCGTTATGGCTAGTGGTTCCTCCGATAATCCTTTTTTATGTGACGGGTGTGAGAACACGTTACTTAGTTTCACGGTTTTAAGTGAAGATCAGGAAAAGTTAAAACTTTTTTTGTACGAACACGGCGTTTTGCAATGTACCAAAGTGTGTCCAAGATGTGGCGGGTCGATGACGTTAAATGAAGAAAAACACACGTTTAACTGTTGGAATAGAATCGAGACAGTGAGTAGTAGTAAAAAAAGGTCAAAATTCAGTGTAAAAAATACGTGTCGCAGTATAAAAATACGTGGTTTGAGAATCATAATTTGTCACAGCAAACCATTTGTCGTTTTGTTGCCATCTGGGCTTTGTTGAAACCTCCGCGTCATGAACTGTTATTAAATGAACTAAACTTGTCAGATCATGCTGTTGTTGACTGGAGTAACTATCTCAGGGAAGTGTGTGATGTTGTTCATGAGAGGGAGTCTGAAGTGTTAGGTGGTCCAGGTAAAATTGTTGAAATCGACGAGGCAAAAATTGGGTAGCGTAAATACAATCGTGGTCGTATTATTCAAGGTAACTGGGTGTTTGGGGGGTTCGAACAAGATTCCAGGAAGTGTTTTAGCGAATTTCCCCTATAGGGAAGAAGCTATTACCGTAGGTCTCATGGTAAGACCTAAGCCCGAGACCATGATAACTTTTCGTTTTGGGGCCCCCAGAAGCAAAAAACACCATTCGTTTGGATTTTTAGATATATATATATATATATATATATATATATACTTTTTAAACCCCCGAACTTGTTGGTCCGACGTCTATTTCTCTGCAGAACAAAGCAGGTCCGATAGAACATGCTGGTCCACGGTTAGAAGATGCTGGTCGGACCAGCTTGATGTGAACAAGTATATAAATCCGCCATCTTGGTTCTCAAGTGGACCAGCATAATGTGGACGTTTTTACACCAGCCGCCACGACAGTGGACCCACAAATGATGTATCAGCGTATATTATATATGCTGTAAAACCAGAAGATGTTGGTCTCTGATGAAAACTTCATTCAAAAAGGAGGGGAAGTGTATAACACGATCTTTAATACCCCCTCCAGTCTAAATAAACTAGACAAACTGTGCAGGCTGTTCTTCCAAAAGTTGGATGGCCATTTTTATAATATGTACTGTAGTAAAAGCCAATTATCATCGATCCTAGGTAATTATTTGAATATTTTTAGATTAAATTCATATAATCCAAACTCAACCATTATTTGTGATGAATGCATATGTCATATTGCTCAAGACTTGTATTTCATATTACTGAGAGTTGTTAAAAAATTAAGAAAGTAATTTGTACGTTTCGTTTTTGAAATTTTTTCACTATGTATCATGTACAAAATAAATTAAAGTATACTGATAAAATCAAATAAAAAATTCATTGGACCATGAATTGTTCAAATTAAACCTTTTTCGGCAATATCAGCTAAAATATTAGATGAAAATAAATTTTAACTAAACATTCTTGTATGAAAATTTTGAAAATGGCAATGCCGATGCCGAAACTCAAGTAAACCACTACAGATTACGTTTGAATTGACGACAGTTGTCCAGGTATGTAACCTTTTTTCCAAAGAAATGCAGTTATATTTACTTGTGGCACATGCATAACTAACAAAAACTGTAAATAATATTACTATATCCATGAGCAGACAACATATTATTAGAATTTTAGTCGAATTAAATACATACTTGTTTAGACTGCTCAAACTCACGTTAATGTGGCATGCAAACTTAATAGACACATTCTTATAAGCGCTTCTTACAACTGTATTCCAGACTGTATACGTCAGGTTACGGGCAATGGAGCATATGCCTAAACTGTGTCATGAGTCCATCCATGTGTGACCTGCGTCTGAAGGAGTGGAGAGAGGAAATGGAGAGGGGAGGAAGTGACGTAGAGAAAATCAGGTGTTTATGAGAAAACTGAGTCTGGGTGTTCCTATGGCTTACCTATGATAATAATCTGCACTTGGATGAATAGCCTCGGCTCTTTTCACGTGAAAGACGTAAAATTCAGACATTTTTGATAACTTATGGCTATTTTATACACAATATAACTTTAAGTGGTAATCCAAATTTTCACTTTGGCAATGTGAAACCATACTTTTGACCATTAAAATTATATTTAATTATCAGCCCTCCATTACAGCAAGTCCTTCAATAAAGATATTATAAATGTGTGACAATTAAGGTTTTATAATTTTAAACTTTCTTTTCTTTCTTTTTCTTTTTAAAAAGAGGGTGGCGGCCTCTTATTACCTTGCATTTGCCTCCCACATGGGCCTCAGGCCTGTGCGTGGAAGTTAAGCAAACCAAAGGGGGGAGCCGGTACAGTACAATGATGAACAGTACTGCTAAAAGTATGCGGCATTATCGGGACTCGATCCTGCGACGCTGCCGCTACAGAACCGGGGCCGAGTGCGCTACCAACTGCGCCACCGACTCACTAACGGGAAACTAAACGGGAGAACAATAGGAGATGCTGAGGGTGAATTTAGATTTTTAAATTCGATGGGTGCTTCTGTCATAGATTGGCTATAACATATATAAACTGTTTACAGCAAGTAGTCGATTTCAAGTCGTGGATCAGATCACTTGCCGGTGGAGTTTGCGTTACAGATAAGCAGAGAGGGTGAGTGCGGGGCAGAGGCGATGTCACCTCTGCTCCCTAGGTTACAGTGGACAAAGTTAGATTCTGTCTATTTTAGGGATAAAATTAATTCTGAATCATGTAACGTAACTATAACACAAGACTGCGCAAAAAGTGTTCATGGTATCATTAATTGTTTTAAAAAATCGGCAGCACAGTCTAAACCATCTACCCAGCAGAAATTATTAAAGAAGCAGAATTGGTTTGATTATGATTGTTTGAAAAGTAAGGGGAGGGTATTTAGTTTATTAAATTTATTTAGGAAAACTAATTCAATGTCAGTAATAGTTCAGTACATTGAAGCTAGTAAACACTACAGGGCTTTAGTTCAAATTAAGAAGAAAACCTATTTCGATAAATTAATTGAAAAGATAAAAGATGCCAAAGGAGGGAGGGAGTTGTGGGGGGAAATTAATAGCTTTAAATATAGACAGGCAGCTGTGAATAAAATGGAACGTGGAAACGAAAAATTGGGTTGAGCATTTTAAGCAGCTTTTAAATCCGCCATTGTTGTCTGAAAGTTTGTGCTATGTGGAGCCCCTGATATTAGACGAGTTTTTAAACAGTGAATTTAGTTTTGAGGAATTAAAAGCTGTTTTACAAAAGACAAAAAATGGGAAAGCTGCAGGCGCTGACGGCGTTCCGTATGAGTTTTTTTTAATTGCTCGGAGTCTTTTATGTTAAAGTTGCTTGAATTTTATAACATTGTTTTCAAGAACTGTAAAGCCCCAGATAGCTTTAAAAATCAATTATTTACCCAATGTTTAAGAAAGGTGACCCCAATAATGCAAAAAACTACCGTGGATTGTCTTTTATAGATTATATTGCTAAAATATATACTAGTTTGCTGTACAATATGCTGAATAGGTGAGCTGTTGAACAGAATATGCTTTGTGAATTTCAGGCGAGATTCAGAAAAGGCTATTCTACCGTAAATAACATTTTCATTCTCTCCAATGCTGTAAAATTAATGAAAAATAAGAAAAAAGGTAAAATTCATCCTTTTTTGTAGTTTTCTCTGCAGCGTTTGATACTATTGACCCCAATTCTTTGTTCTATAACTGTCTTGTCTCGGATTATCCTCTCATATGTTGCACGTGATAAGGGATTTATATGTTGGGACCAGTGTGGCGGTATTGTGTAAAGAGGGTACCACTGAATATTTTTAAGCAAAATTAAGATTAAAACAGGGCTGTATTCTCACGCCTTTGTTTTTTGCCTGTTTGTAAATGACTTAGTAGATTCATTAAGAGGTGGTTGTAACTTTGAGGGAGTAAAAATTAAAACACTGCTCTACGCCGACGATATTGTTTTGTTGGCGCCGACTGCTACAAGCTTGCAAATAACGATCCGCGATCTTGAAGACTACTGTAACCTTTGTAATCTGAAAGTCAATCTATATAAGTCGAAAATCATGGTTTTTAGAAAAGGTGGTAGAATTATTAAAAGTGAAATTGGTATTACAAAGAGGAGAAAGTTGAAGTTGTTAATCGGTGTAAATATTTGGGAGTTTAAATATAACACCTAGTTTAACATGGCAAAACCTCCTTAAAGAAAAAGTTACTTCCGCGAAATTTACAGTAAATAGTGTTTGGCATGGTTTAAAAAAAAATGTAGTACCGATAAGCAAAACATTCATGTGTTATGGTGCTTTAGTTCGAGTAATCTTGTGATATGGTTGTCAGGTTTAGGGTTTGTGGGAAAACGACTTGGTTAATGGTGTTCTTTTTTACTTTATACGTAGAGTCTTTGGCTTGCCAAATTGCACCCCAAATTACGCATTATTGTTAGAGACAGGTTTAGAAAAGGAATATATTTACACTTTAAATGTGCATTTGGGGTACGTTTTGCACGTTCTTGCGTTACCGCTAAACCGTCTGCCAAAGTTAATTGCTAAAGAAATAATAAAGAAAAATATATATTGGAGTAAGGATTGGAAATTATTAGGTAGAAAATACGGAATTGAAGTTAATTTAGACAATTGACCGTTAGATGAGATTAGAAGGCAATTAATTGCTATTGGTAGTTGAGGCGGTGCGGGGGGAGAGTAGGGAGGCATGTGTTCAGGCGGCTGGAGCGACCTTGGCGATAGAGCTTATCTTACTGATAATATGCCGGGTAAAAAAATCCGTTGGGCCTTCAAAGCACGCACTCGCACTGAATCCAGGCCCGGCGACAGGATTCTCGGGCCCCTGTGCAATTAAGAAGTCCGGGCCCCTATAATATGCAGGCAACCAACATACTTAACTTGACAATTCACTTTCCTTCAATACTAAACAAAACCACATATTGGCTATACGTTAACACTGCAAGCTGCAAGCAATATTTCAAACCCAAAGTTACTAAACTGTTACTTAACTTACTTAGTAGTTTTTGACCTGATTTACTTTCCTCATGAATAACTATGTCAAAGCCATCCATGACCTATAATTTGTTGTATTTATTTTTATATATATCTGTGAACAAATATTAGTGAACAAATGGAAAATTGAGAAAATCGGAGGTCAAGCGATTACATTTTTATTATATAAGCAGTAATAGGTTTTATCAAACTAAAATAAATGTAATTGAACCTTTTGTGAAAATCAATAATGAAGCAAGATTACTCGTTTTAAAATAACATTTTCTATTACATAAGCAAATGATTTATATAGTACAGTAAATTATATTAAATAGTAAAAACAAAAAACTTGATTTCACCAAAATCTTAATTTAACTTTTATAAAAGCCAGTAATGAAGAATTAGTCTCCTGTACTGGATTAGAATCTTGTAAGAACAGATTAAATATTTTTTACAGTCAATAAACTAGTGATCAAGGTCAAAATGTCCCGCACGGAACTTGGAATGGCAGTTTAAAAAATTTACTTTATTGAGATTTTATTTGATAATTTGATACTAAATGTTCCGTCCTTTTCTCAGCAGTGAGACAAATGTTGTGTATTTGTTTGATTTGTAGTAGACTGGAAATCAAATATTGTAAAATAAAACTGAAATAAAACTCAATGCCCTGTTTTAGTAAGAATGAATGTCGTACCCGCATGTCCACCAGCGGAATCATAAGTATCTAGGAATGAAGAATCACAAATGGAATAAGCCCATCTTGATGACATCATAGAATTCTTTATGCCAAAATGACTGTCAATCATACAAAAATCAGTTGTCATTATTGTCAAAAAACTCGGACCAATAAAATCAGTCAACCAATAAACTCAAAAAACCATTAGGCCTAATAGTCAACAGGAAAGTGGTTTTCATAAAACTATTTTCTGAAAACAAACGAAAAAATATTCGCTCTATTTCCTGTATGTTTTATAAAATCCTATACTCTTATATGAGTAATGTTATCGTGCTTGCTTGTATGCTTGCTTGCACATTTATCTCAAAAACGGCTCCGAGGATTTCCTTCAAAGTCTCGAAATAAGTCATTTATGACTCAAAAACGTCTTTTACGCAGATTACTTGGCCAGAGAAAATCTAATAACGTAATAAATCGAATTTTAAAGTTGTAAAAATTTAACATTGGCCTTATGGGTTGCCGTGATAGCAACGAAAATAAACAGGGAAAGCGTAAACAAATGAAGTAATCATAACAGCTGTTTGGAATCTACAGCCATCAAGGAAAAAAACAGCAAATGGGATGAAGAGTCCATGGAGCAATAAAAAAGGTTTCTATTTATCAATTTTATGACATTGAAATATTTTATAGTAACTGGATGAACTGGTAAACATGAAATAGCACCGAGCAAGGCTCGGTCCACCAGGTACTCAGAGTTAATCCTCTAACAACACATAACTGTACAAAACCAATCTCGGACCAATCTCACGGTAATAAAACAATACTGACAGAGTCTACAGAGTCTTAGGCCTATCGTGTTGTTGACGTTTAGGATGTTTAGGATGTCCAATGTCATAAGGAAGGGGGGAGGGTGAGAAGGAGAGGTGAGTCGCTACTCTCGCTGTGTGGCGCGAGGCCTGGAGATAAAGAGCGAAGCCCCAGACTGACACCATGGTTCTTGGAAATTTCTCATAGCTGCGACACCACCCCATCGATATAGTGTATACGATGCACCACCCTCAGTGTTTACAATTGATTACAATGAGGCTTATCATTCTCTGCATAAGCACGTTGATAAAAAGAGTAGCTTGGGTACGAGTTTCATATCTGATCGTCTAGGTTATGTTTACATCGGTTGCTTACCTTTAATGCTTAGGTTTTATAACTGTACTTCTCAATAGTATTAAACATGGGCGAAGATCAGTTTTGTTTTCGGTACTCAGTTCAGGTTTCGGTTATCCGATATCAACTGTCAACCTATCATGTTTAACTCAACCGATGTACTACTCGTATTTCAACAAACGTCAGTAATGAAGAAACTTCGATAACAAACAACAACCGAAATCACTGTCAATTATATTATTCGATTCTCTCACAAACAATAAAACATACCAAACGTAAATATAATAAAACTAAAATTAAATTAAACATAAATTTAAAACTAAATTAAAACGTTACTATAAATCAACTAACTAAACACAATTAACCTTATTGCTCATCATCCGCCATCTCGTACTAAAATGCTATCGATATATTTTCGTAAAGTAACAAAACGATATGAACTACAATGGAATTAGATGTCAAGTTCTGTCCAACAGTACATCGAACTTAGACTATCGGTATACCGTGCGATAGGCCTATTGTTTTCTTAGAAAATCAGATGTTGAATCAATTAACGAATATCGATTGTACTTAATCAACCATCGTAAAATTGATTTCGGATCGTCGTTTGGGGTCAGGTTTAATATCTGATATTCCATCGTGTATTAGACCGTAAAGAAGTGCAGTTTGTGAAATTGACCTTCGCACGTGTTATATTACATTGAGAAGTTCAGTTACTAAACTTATGCATTCAAGGTAAACAATAGACTCCAGACTGCAAACATAACCTGTAAGTACAGAAGATCAGATAAGAAACTCGTACCGAGTAGCTGTAAAGCAATCGAACTTAATCTATTTCAATTTTTGACAAACAACGTTGATTCCAAGCACTGTTGGGAAATTTCTAATTATATTTTATTTTCCTCGGCCCGGGCCCCCTGCGAGCCCGGGTCCCTATGCATTCGCCCCCCCTGCCCCCCCACCGCCGGCCCTGACTGAATCTGTCAATCTTAATTACAAGCCCTGGATATTAAATATAAATTACAGTTGCGCTCTCTGTAACTTAAATGAAAACGAAGACTTGTATCATTTTATTGCAATATGTCCGATTTTAGCTCATCTAAGAAAACGATTCTTTTTTAAGAGGGAACTAACTCGCCCAGAATTCATTGATTATTCAAACGGGAGGGATTGGCGTGGTTTGGCTAATTTTTATCAGAGGCTTGGAAGTATAGATGGGAGCTTATACAAGAGTTTAATTTTTAATTTCTACTAAGTAAATTGTAATTATAACCATATTTTTGTTAACATGCTGTTTGTTTGAAATAGCAAATTTCAAGCTGTCATCCCAGCAGACGGTCTTATGTGACCATTGCTGATATAAGTGCAAAAGCTAAACAAACAAAAAAAACATGGAAGTGTAGATTTAGTAGAGCATTGCTTTAAATATTTATTTTGTTATAAGGGTATGCAAAAATACACTGTGCTTATGCATTGCATTAAAACACATTTTTATGCAATGTATTTATGTAATTTTATGCAATATATTTACATGTATATGCAATACAGTAAAATACAGTGCAATACAGTAAATACAGTGTATATGCAATACATGTAAAAATACACAAGCAGTTTTAGTTTGTGTATAAGGGTATGCAATGTTTATGTTGTTAAAATGATCAATAAAGCACTTTTTCATTCATTCATTCATTCATTCATTCATTAGTTAAAATTTACCACGATGAAAACGTGTGATGTGATAGCTCCGCCCCATACAACTAGTAAACACATATTTTTAGTTTTTATTCCTGTGGTTAGCCCATGGTTTTTAAAGAGTCTAGTTCTTTCTCAATGCAAATCTAAACGATCGGAACCTAACCAAATAAAATAACAAATTTGTATATCATGTACTACTGTACAAAAATTAATGGACTAGAGCAATCTGTAACATTCTATGATATACAGTGATAAATAACGTACTGCCAGTGGTTGGCGCACAGCGGGACGAGCGACGACGTGAACTTAGTAAAGTCTGATTTAAATGCTGTGGCCAAGTCCGCCCTTAGTTCAAATTTTAATTTTAGCATTATCATGGGGCTTACAGACATAATCTGTAGGGTTACTATATGTCCTAGGTTGTAAAAGAGGACACTTTACACCCACAAGGCCTAAACCCCCATCGAGCAGAAGCCCTTCTCTTCCCCCCCGCCCCAGTTACGAAAGTAGTTACCAAAAGGATCGGAAGAAATTATTACCGTACGTTAATTATTCACAATGCAACATGATTATTTTTGAATATGTTGAAAAAAATATGACGTTTTTAACTACATCATGAGGAACATGTTGAAGCTTGGATGTTTACAAACAAAAGCGGTTTGAACTGGTTATTTTGGCTTGAAACAACAATAAAATATCATAATTAAATTACATGTTCAATAATTTAAATTAAATGTCTTTGGTTCATCCCCTAACCAAAAAATCCGGTTCAAAACTGCTTTTGTTTGTAAAAACTGTACCCAAACTTCAATATATTCTTTCGTCCAAGGCAAGAAGTGAGCCGATACAGTACAAGAATGAACAGCAATGGCAGTGGCTGTACAAGACAGTATCACTACCACGCCTCCGAAGTCCAGCGCGCTACCGACTGTTCCACCGACTCACTGTCAGGGCCGGATTTCCCAATAGACCCAGTAGGCCCGGGCCTCTGGGCGCAAGCTTCCAGGGGGCGCACTGCCGAGAGAAAAAATACATAACAAAATCTAGAAATAAAAATAAATAGCCATAACTGAACATATTTTTTTAATTGATATAAAAGCAAATCATCAGGCAAAAATGTTCTGATTTTTAATATCATTGAAACAAATAATGGTTCGTAAAGTTTTATTGTTTTTTTAACATTACGCATCAACTTCGTTACAGTTTTGATTTCAAACAAGGGAGAACTGGCTGTAAGGATGTCGTAGAGCGGTACGCATCGTATTTCCATTATACTAGCTCGGCGCTACTGCTAAAGTGCTCGGAGTTAAAAGGGGCGCATGCGCTTGGCAATGTTACCACCCTCACCTCTCAATAAATCAGCTGGCATCTTCTTATCAGTGTTGCTCGTATCAACGGCCGAGGATAGATGTGTTGTGCGTATTTCGTTGTGTGTGACACCGGCTTTAAGTATTTTATTGCGAAAATTACTTTTATTAGTGTAGTTGGTCAAGTCTTATTTTATAATGAGTCAAAAACCAAGCCAAGTGGTGTGGAATTTAGAAAAAAAACGCAAGGAAAAATAAGAGAAAGAAGAAACACTCTGATATAAAAAGTTATATATCACATCACATGAAGTTATATATCCTCATTATAAAGACAATGAAGATTTTTAGGAAAGTAACTTTAGGGGGCGGAAAAAATTATTGGGCCTATGGGCGCCAAAATGCTAAATCCGGCCCTGCTCACTGTCACATTCATCAATATCATACCGTATCATACATAATACAATCATATTAACAAAGTAAAAATGTTTATTTTTGTAGGAGATATACATTTATCTGTTAAAAAGAGAGACAATTTCTTAGTCTTTACTTCGTGAAGGCCTTACTCAGTGTGTTGACAAACTGACTGAAATAGGGCCTAACTCAAAACAGCTCGAGCAGCATTGACCTTCTCTTGCGAGTTCGCGGCCAGGGGCGGTCCGGCGGCCCTCGGCTAAAGTCAGTTCGGGAAAAATCAAAGATTGATTTCAGCATCCAAAAAATTACTAATAACCTCGCGTCAAGATTTCAGGAACTAAAACTAAATCTAGTTTTTATTCTTTCTTTTTTTTCATCTCCACTCAATCGTATCTAAGAGACTACTCTAATTAAAGGTGTACGGTATCACTCTAAATTCCTCCAAAAACTACTTTATACCGGACTGTACTATTGACAAAATACAAAATATAGTAGTTAATCATTACTGAACAAAATTCAATCGCAAATAACGAGAGTTCAGAAACACCTAGCCATGCTTGAAATGCCGGAACGACATTCGGAACGGGAACTATTAAAATAACACGTTCCGAGGCCAGAACGGAACGTTCGGAACGGTTCTCGTTCCGAAACTGTTTGGCACACCTCCGCCGGCCACGTTTACTGCCAGTACCCATGCTACGCATGCGCAGTCTCAAAATGTGGACGCCACATTCTGGAAAAATCGCTTACTGGGCGAATGGTGGCCACGACGTGACCCGTGGCAGCCACGAGCCACAGTGTAGTATGAAGTTGAGTATTGTAGTTGAAGATGGCGAAAGCCGAAACGCGCGTCCTACAGTGTTTTGATGAGTGCGTGCAGACGGAGAGTTTCGGTGATAGTGTTATCTACGATTTATTACGTGTTGGTTCAGCAAAAACAGCAATCATACAGTTTGTGTATAAGTATAACCAAGATCACACGCACCTTTTCAGTAAAAATGTGAATGAGTGACCATAGAAGTACTGCACAGAGATAAGATAAAGTTAGGAGACTGTTGAAATTATGTGTAAACACAAGTCAAACTGAATTTTCCTTAGGCCCACGCGTGCTCAAAGCATATACGTGTCTAAAATATAATGTACTATATGATGTATGATCAAATAAAAATGATTTAATTTAACTTCATTCATTTCTCCAACTTATTTTTAGCTCTCGAGTGGCCAATGTCTGATAGTGTAAAGGCTGCACTAGAAGATGCTGGTCGGACCAGCTTTATGTGATTAATTATACAAGCATAAACCGCCATACTTTGCTCATGTGGACCAGCATGATGAGACAATTTTTACAATTTGTCCGTTGACATTTCCCCTCATCCCCTCCACGTTCTTGTCACGTGGTGGACCAGCAAGATGAGAACAATAATACATGGCATGTTATATAGGACCAACATCTTCTGAATTATAAAAAAGGACCAACAAACTCTGTGTTTTTTTAAATAATGGAATATAAGCACTTTTCAGTGAATATAAAAGTTCAGAATCATTAATATTTCCAAAAAAACATTATATACTCTGTGTGACGTAATTAGAGCTCTTCAAAAAGGGTAGGTCCCATGGACCTGCATAATATAAAACATTACACAAGACCAACACCTTCCATAACTTTACAAATATATATATATATATATATATATCTATATATCTATATATATATGTGTCTGTTAGCACGATAGCAGCCGTAAAAATGGTCCGATCTTAATGAAATTTGGTACAGACGTGTAAAGTGGTAATCCATTGGACGAGTTCGTAAACCAGCCCGATCGGACCACCGGAAGGGTGGGTAAAGGGGGACAAACCCCCTCAAAAATGGGTTTTTTGCGTTTTTCATATAGAAAAATTAAAGTGATCCAATTTTGGATTTCGCCATTGAATTCAGCTTGAAAAAACAAACAATTTAGTATATTTAATCATAGCTCTATGTCCATTGGTTACCGAGATATTGAAAGTGGTAAACACAGTACGTTGTCCCAATGTTAACCTTATGGGAAATAAGTAAAATTCTATATCTCTCTTAATTCTCAACATATCTTGATAAAACTTGGTAAATGGCTTCTTCTAGCTCAGATCTACTAAATATTGAATTAAAACCACCCAGTTTTAATATACCAGAAGCAGCAAACCTGCATACTCACTCCCCATGTTATTCTTATGGAGCTTACAAAAATGTCAAATCTCGCTATGTTGGATTGAAATATGTTGTTTTGCATTTGAAATTCGCTGAGTATGCAGGTCTGCTGCAACGGGGGTATTTTAATACCTGTAGCTAGACGTGGTCACGCAGAACTGTTACCTATTATTAAGTGGTATGTGCTTCCCGGAACTACTGTAGTAAGTGACTGCTGGCGGACCTATAGTACAGTAAAAATAAGTTTTGACCCAAAAAAAATTAGCACAAGCAAGTAATTTGGTACAGATGCTGGGTATATCTTCCTTTTGAACATACTAAAAGTCCCCTAAAATTGGAGCTGTGCTACGGCCGCCATCTTGGAAAATGGCGGCAAATTTCTGTATTTTTGCCTTTATCTCCTTTATTATTGGAGATACAGAAAAAATATATAAATTGTAGCCCATTAAAAATACATATTTTTAGTTATTATCATTTTTTCTCTAAACCCAACGGTTTTTGAGTTATTTGCGATTAAGTGTAGTTATTGTTTTTGATTAATCAAAATTATAAGAAAAATGTGTTGTAATATGACATTTTAAGGGGTATATAAAAGGGAAATTAATTTTTTTTAATGCATTATATTATTCTAATACCACTGCCGATAATGAAGGGAGGTATGAACTTCAGTTTTCGTTGGTAAAAATATCGGCCGCCATCCTGGATCCGCCATATTGCATGCAGTAATTATTTTCAAATGTAAACATAGTGTTGTGACACATCATTTCAAACTAGATTTTCACGCTATTTACAATGCCGAAATCCGTTTTTGAAAATCTTGACTCGTTTTCAAGATATACCCAAACAAAGATTATTCCTTGTATAATCCTTATGGACGTTTCGAGCTTGGAATATTTTTTGGGATTTTTTTCGACTATTTTCCTTATAGCTCCGGATATAATCAAAGTACGTCGTTCGTTCTAGTCTTTAAATATTCGTTAGTATTTTGGCTTCCATATAAGCAACTTATCAATTGATTCAGATTTATTAGGGATGAGCTATGATACCTTTATTAACATAAGATGAGATTTTTCTAAAATTATTTTGACAAATAAAGGATTATAACTCAGGTTAGACCTGTCCGACTTTCATAATCAATAGTTCAAATGAAAGCCAATCAGTCACCAATTTATTTAAGATATTAAAAAGGATTGTATCTCTTTAAGAACTTGAGATATGAGTCCTTACTCAAGGACAGAACTCTAAAATAATTACATTTTAATTTAAATAAAGGATTATTACTCTTCTTAGAATTGACTGATTTTCATGATCAATATCTCAAAAGAAAGCCCATAGTTTACCATTTAATTTAAGACTTTTGTAAGGCCTTACAATTTTGAGAGTAACAAGAGGTAAAAGGAGGAATATTTCGGTTTGCTGCGTTGGCCGACCTGCGAGTCAGCTGGACCTTGGTTAGTATTTTCGCCACGCACAGCGCTGGCGACGCAGCGGAGTGGGGGAGGCGAGAGCTCTCACTCGAGCCGCTTGGTCAATTCAGTCGACGACCAGGCGAGTAGCTGGAAACATCAGTCCTCCTCCGAACCCCAAGAAACAGGCTGGGGATAATTCCTACGAAGCAAGCAAGAACGGTTGCCCCTTGGTTTAAACGAAATAGTAAGTGCCTGACATTCTTCTAAATTATTAGTTACGAGTTCATAAAGGCTAAAGTAAACGATTAGGATTTATTTGCAATTCCTCTAGAATTTAATGGATTTATTTAAAGAAAGTTATTTTCGAGCAAGACAGACTCATTTTGGGTTGTAAAATAAATAAATTTATTTCGATTGTTGATCAGCGGCGAAACAGCTCTGAAGAATTAATTTCGTTGTTTTGGGAAGGAATTTGAAATAACTTTTGGATTTTCCGTGTAATTAGCGATTTGTATTTAACGAAATATGAACAGGACTTGGGTGTAACAACTCAAGTAAACCTAAAGGCTTTTCGTTTTATTTTCAAATAAAATACCGAACAGGACCTGGGCGTAAAAGCTCTGGAATATAGGACCCAGGCGCAACAGCTTTGGGTTTAAATAAAAGTAAATAACATCAAGACTTGTGAGGACTTACGTTCAACTAGGCCCCAGGCGCAACAGCTTTGGGTTTAAATAAAAATAAAATAAAACTTAGACTTGTTAGGTGTGACGTTCAGCTAGGCCCCAGACGCAACAGCTTTGGGTTTAAATAAAAGAAAATAAAATCTAAACTTGTGAGGACTTACGTTCAGTTAGGCCCCAGGCGCAACAGCTTTGGGTTTAAATAAAATAAAATAAAAATCAGGACTTGTTATGTGTTAGTTCGGATAGGACTGGGGCGCAAAAGCTCCGTGAATAAATGTTAGGCCGAATTAATGTTTTAAATTTTTATTAAATAAACTCTAAGACAGACATTAACGTAGTAGGTGAAATAGGGGTTTCAAAGCCTTGAGTAATTTTAGTTGTGGTTTCTGTGGATACCAATTAAGGAGGAATTCCCCGTTTATTTTCCTAATTGAAAACCCCAATATTTCACCATTTCGGCCTTAACTTTATAAAAAAAAAACTTGTTTTCAATTGGCAACATGGGCGATGATGAGCGAATTAAGGAATTTTAAAGCAAGTCTTGTGGATAGTTCTTTGCTGAGCCCATTCTAAATTTAGTTTTTTTCAAATTAAATCGACCCTGGACATTCCAGTACCTATATTACGACTGAGTAAATTCGTGGCACAGACGTGCAAAAATACCCCGTGTAGGATTTGGCGCGTTACACTTTAATGAGGATTATGTCTCACTTAGAGCTTGAGATATATGTCTTCAACTGAAGATTGAATGCTAAAAACGTTAAATTTTATATTAAATAAAATAATATACCTCGCCTTAAAATTATCTTATTTTCATGATCAATAGCTCAAATGAAAGTTAACATTTTACTGGTCGGCTTAATACCAGAAAGAAGTTTATATCTTATTTTGAATCTGAGATATACAATTTTTACTGAATATTGAATTTAGAAAAATCACATTTTATGATTAATATAGGTATCATAACTCATATCTAATGAATCTGAATCAATTGATAAGTTGCTTATATGGAGGCCAAAATACTACTGAATAGTTTAAGACGAGAACGGACAGCGTAGTTTAATTACATCCGGAGCTATAAGGAAAATAGTCCAAAAAAATCCCAAAAAATATTCCAAGCTCGAAACGTCCATAAGGATTATACAAGGAATAATCTTTGTTTGGGTATATCTTAAAAACGAGTTAAGATTTTCAAAAATGGATTTCGGAATTGTAAATAGCGTGAAAATCTAGTTTGAAATGATGTGTCACAACACTATGTTTACATTTGAAAATAATTACTGCATGCAATATGGCGGATCCAAGATGGCGGCCGATATTTTTACCAACGAAAACTGAAGTTCATATCAAGAATCAAGAATCAAGAACATTTATTGTCGTTAAATACAAGGTACAATAGACAACGTCAAAAATTTGATATATAGGCCTAAAACATACTAATAAGAAGCTAAAATTCAAATTGCAAGTTCTTATTTACATTAAGAAAAGAATTACATTTAAGGAATGAAGTTATATATGGTATGGCTAAAAAATTACACATAAGCAAAATTCTAACTGACAAAGGAAATTCATTATATAAAACATACTATTAAGTAGCGAGAATTCAAATTTACATTTACATTATAAAAATCATCACATTTCAGAAAGTAGTCATACATGGCTTAGAAATACACATCAGCAAGTTTCAAATAGACAAGGGCAATTTGTTATACAGGCCTAAAACATACTAACAAGTAGCTAAAATTCAAATTAAAAATACTCATTTACATTATAAAAGTCATTACATTTTAGGAAAAAAGTCACATAGGCCTAGGCTATGGCTAAAAATTACAAATCAGCAAGTTTCTAACAGAACAAAGGCAACTTGTTGTATGAAATATAATTAGCTAGAATTGAAATTGGAGATACTCATTTACATTATAAAAAGCATTACATTTCAGGAAGGATGTCACATATGGCTTAAACTTACACATCGGCAAGTTTCTAATAGACAAAGGCAACTTATTATATAAAACATACTGTTGATAACTATGGCTAGTCAACGTTTTACTAAGCCTAACATATGGTGTAACCACATTGAATCTGTTTCTCGTCTTGTGCTCATGAATGGTATTGAAAGTTGGAAATTGGTGCAAGGTTTCTTTAACATAAATTAAATTTGAGAGAATAAACATAGAGGGCAATGTTAAGACATTAAGTTGAATAAAACTAGGTTTACACGAGTCTCGTTGAGATAGGCCCATTATAATTCTAATTGCTTTCTTTTGCCAGAGAAATATTGAACTAGCTGAGGTGGAGTTGCCCCAGAGGCGGACACCATAATTGAGGTGTGAATGAAATAAACCAAAATATGTTAACAGCAATACATCTAAACTGACACAATTTTTTAGCTTTCTTAACAAGAATATTACACGAGAAAGTTTCTTACACAAATACAAAACATGTTCATTCCAGCTTAATTTACTATCTAAAAACATTCCTAGTAGTTTAACAGGTTTGGTTAACTCAACAGCTAAGTTGTTCTTAAGCGAAAAGTATAGCATTTCTGTTTTTTCTTCATTTAATGCTAGGATATTCGCTGAGTACCATGTCTTGGCAGTTAATAAGGCATTATTAAGTTTCAACTCAGCTCCCTCCACTTTAGGGTCTGAGGCAACAATGGTTGTATCATCCGCAAAAAGTACGGTGAAAAAAGGTAGATTATAACTGAAGTCATTGACATAGACTAAGAACATGAACGGCCCTAATACCGAGCCTTGCGGTACACCATCGATTACATCAAGTAATTCTGAAGTTGAGTTATCAACAACTACCATCTGTTTTCTATTGCTCAAATAAGAACTCATGAGTTTTAGCTCAATATTTGTTACACCATAGTAACTCAATTTGCTACATAAAATATCATGAGATATTGTGTCGAAAGCTTTACTAAGGTCGACTAGACAAGTACCAACCACTTGTTTCCTTTCAAAGCCCTCAAGAATTTGGTCAACTATGGCTTCAACTGCCATGGATGTGGAGCACTTATGTCTAAAACCATACTGGTGATCATACAAAAGATTATTAACAGTGAAATAATAGTACAGTTGTTTAAATATACATGATTCGATTACTTTACTAATAATTGGGACTATAGCTATGGGGCGATAGTTTTCAGGACTATTCCTGTTACCTTTTTTAAAAATAGGAGTAATTTTTGCCGTCTTGAGACAATCAGGATATATCCCACAGTTAAACATCATATTAATTAAGTAAGTGAGTGGACCACCAATAATAGAGATAATTTTCTTAATAACATAATTAGAAAAACCATATACATCTTCACTTCGGGAGTTACTAAGCTCTTGAACAACAGAGACAACATTCTTATAATCTACTAGTTTCCAAGAAAAAGTCCTATTACCTACATCATTTGAATGAAGTGGGAATTTTTTCAAAAAGTCTACATGTGATTCATTACTAATACTCAAACTATTTGTATTAACAACTTCAGATTTTACATTTACAAAATATTGATTCAAAATATCTAGAGATATGGGAACTTCACTCTTTACTTTAACGTTACCTGATTCATTTCTAATGACTTCCCATGCAGCCTTGCACTTATTTGAAGATTTGGCAATTTTACCATCATTTGCTAGAATCTTTGCTTGTCTTATAGCATCCTTGTAATCTTTCTTAAAATTGATGAAATTCAATCTATCATCAACACTTAGGCTAGTTTTCCATTTATCGTAGAGAAAAAGCAAATACTTCTTCATAAAATGAAGCTCTGGTGTGTACCAGTTATTGTTTTTACCATTCATACTAGGCATAGATTTCTCCTTTACATTTTTAACAGGACAGTACAAATTAAAATAAGTCACTAATACATTTATAAAATATAAAAAGGCAATATTAACATCATCAATTACATAAAGGGGTGACCAATCAAAATTAGCGAGACATAAATTCAAATCATCAAGTCTATAATCACTCACAATGCGCTTTTTAGATAAAGTAGACTTGGGCTTTACAGTTTCCTTCTCAAATTCTACAGTTTTTTTAGTTAACAAGCAGTTAAACTTAACCCAAACTGCAGCATGGTCAGAGATAATTCCCTCCTCAGTAAGGAAACATTTGTTAGATTCACTAGTGGCATTAGTAAATATATTGTCAAGACACGAGTGATACCTAGTTGGTTCACTGTTAGATGGATACAAATCAAAAGATCTCATCAAGTTTAAAAATACCTGAACATCATTACTGTCAATTTTTAAAATATTAAAATTAAAATCACCTGCTATCGCTAAATAGACATATTTTAGTTTACAAAGATCAGTTTAAATCATTTCTAGCCTATATAGAAATTCCTGAGCATTAGAGTCCGGTGTACGGTAGATAGCCACAATAATGAAACTCAAGTTCTTAAGCCTAATTGCTGTAGCCTCACATATGGTGTCTTTACAATGATCGGATACATCGATTATGTCAAAGTCATAATTAGGGTTAATAAATATTACTGAGCCACCATGGGAAAGAGAACTTCTGGTGTAGCCGCTAGCAAGCTTAAATCCCTCCGGAGTATACAACGGTAATTCGTCTTTCGATAGCCAATGCTCACAGACGCATACAACATCCGCAGATTCATCGGCCAATATACTTTCCAACAGCCCCAATTTGTTCCTTAGAGACTGAACATTAATAGTAACAACCTTGAGGGTTGTAATATCAGGCCTAGTTAAGGTTAATTGCAGTTCTGGGCCTATTAAACTTACACTTACATACCTCCCCTCATTATCGGTAGTGGTATTAAAATAATATAATGCATTAAAAAAATTAAATTTCCCTTTTATATACCCTTTAAAATGTCATATTACAACACATTTTTCTTATAATTTTGATCAATCAAAAACAATAACTACACTTAATCGCAAATAACTCAAAAACAGTTTGGTTTACAGAAAAAATGATAATAACTAAAAATGTGTATTTTTAATGGGCTACAATTTTTATCTTTTTTCTGTATCTCTAATAATAAAGGAGATAAAGGCAAAAATACAGAAATTTGCCGCTATTTTCCAAGATGGCGGCCGTAGCACAGCTCTAATTTTAGGGGACTTTTAGTATGTTCAAAAGGAAGATATACCCAACATCTGTACCAAATTCCTTGACTGTGCTAATTTTTTTTGGGTTTATGGAATTTTTCACTTATTTTTACTGAACTACTATAACTGTTTACAGTTTGAAGGTTTCACACATTTGACCGTCAACCACTCGTACAATTTTGTTGACCCAGACACGGGAGCACACACTCAACATATTGAGCGTTTGTGGAGAGAAGTGCGGGGAAACGTTCCGAGGTTCGGTAACACAAAACAGCATTTTATTGGCTACCTTGCTGAGTTTATGTTCAAACGCCAACATAACGATTATAAACAAAGACTACACCATTTGTTTCGGGCTATTGGTGAGGTTTACAACGGGGAACCATCGCAACAGAACGCAGATCCAGTTGCCGCTGACTCGGATGAGGACGTTGAACCCGGCGATTACTAAGGTAATTTCTATTTGTATATAGCATATATTAACTTTCCGGGGCCTAAATTATGTTTTTTCAGTTTCAAATACATCTCTAGATTATCGTAGTAAAATATGAAAAAGTTTGGGGTTGACCAAGTAATTGCTCAGAATTACCGACAGAATAATCAGAAAGTACGTTTTAAATAACCATGTTTTATTCAGAAAAGTTGAAATTTCTCCGTTATTAGCAAATCCGATTATCATAATCTTAATACACCAGCGTTAATTGGATTAATTTTTCCATTTTTTTGTCCCTTGTATGATTTTATTAAATTTGCGGATTTAAAGATATTTAGCGTTGAAATAAAAAAAACTCTGGCGATTTTGAAATGGTACAGAGTAGAAATTTGATACTTCTCAAAAAATAGTTCTTAATAGCAGTTATTCATACACCAAGTTTGAAGTTTATACGTTAATAGGTTCGTGATATATGATTAAATGTGAAAAAATCACAAACACACACAGACTGAAAACGAAGCACTTTAGGATATGTACTGGGTGTCCGAAAAAGAAATCCCTAATTTTGAAGAACTCTAATTTGTAATTTGTATATCATATCGACTCAAATTATGTATTAAATAATAGGAAAACTCACCAAGTTTTTGATACAAAGACACAAATGTTTGGTGGATTTCACTTTGGGCTCATGGAAAACAAAAAGCAAAAAATCACATTTTCTCTGTGCACCAGTGGTGATTAAAAATCATGTTGTAATGAGTTTTTTTTTACTAGATATAACAGTTATCTTTAAAACTAAGTATCCTATAGAAACCTCTCAGTTTATGTTTAAAACCTCTTACTTTTACCAAAACTTGGTTATTTCCCTTTAATTTGGTAAAAGTAAAAATTTTGGGGTTTTCCAACTTTAGCAGTATGGCACACGAAACACAAAAAACACCCAAAACTTTTTTTTTCGTTTCCAAAACTCATTTCTCAGGACCCAAAAAAGCTATAAACCTGCAAAAACACCCAAACTGTAGGGAAAAATTCATTTCCTTTAATGTTATAAACTGAGAGGTTTCTATAGGATTCATAGTTTTCAAGATAACTGTTAAACCAAAAAAAAAACAACTTAAAACGTGATTTTTATTCACTACTGGTACACAGGGAAATTTTGATTTTTTGTTTTATGTTTGCCATGAGCCCAAAGTAAAATTCACCAAACATTTGTGACTTGTAACATAAACATGGTGAGTTTACCTATCATTCCATATATAATTTTAGTCGATATGATTTATAAATTGAAAATCAGAGGTCATCAAAATTAGGGAGTTCTTTTTCGGACACCCGGTATATACAGGGTGAGTTTTAATTGTCCTCCCCTTACTTTTTTTACATCTCTAAAAATAACTAGCCCAGACCCCAACCAAACATTATTGGGTAGTAAATTTCTGGTTTTGAGGGGATACTCATTTTCGGCCGCCATCTTGGATCCACCATATTGGATCCAAAATAATTTTTTCAAATGTAAAAGTGGTGTTGTGACCCATCATTTTAAGCTAGATTTTTTCACTGATTACAATGCCGCAATCCGTTTTTTAATAGCTCGATTTGTTCTCAAGATATGAGTACTTTTAATTTATTTATTTTCAACCAATAAATAAACTACAAATACAATAGTTTTATATTACAAATTGATAAAATAGGCCCTTAGCCACAAAATAGTGCTAGATAGTGATGAATAACCACCATCAGCCATTGTTGAGTTATTTCCATTTAACTTTCACTAATGTAATTTTTTGGCCGCCATCTTGGATCCGCCATTTTGAAATGAGGTAAGTTTTTTCAAATATGGAGATGGTATTGAGACACATCATTTCAAACTAACTTTTTACGCCGAATTCAATGCCACAACCCGTTTTTAGCTATAAAATTTAGTTTTTGAAAGATTCATATTTTTTTTATTTTTTTAGAAATTTTTCAATATGTTGAAAACTAAACACGACAATTAAAAACGGGTTGCGGCATTAAATTCGGCGTAAAAAGGTAGTTTGAAATGATGGGTCACAATACCATCTTCTTATTTGAAATAACTTACCTCATTTCAAAATGGCGGATCCAAGATGGCGGCCAAAAAATTACATAGGTGAAAGTTAAATGGAAATAACTCAACAATGACTGATGGTGGTTATTCATCACTATCTAGCATTATTTTGTGGTTATGGGCCTATTTTATCAATTTGTAATGTTTAAATTGGTTGAAAATAAATAGATTAAAAGTACTCATATCTTGAGAACAAATCGAGATATTAAAAAACGGATTGCGGCATTGTAATAAGTGAAAAAATCTAGCTTGAAATGATGGGTCACAACACCACTTTTACATTTGGAAATATTATTTTGGATCCAATATGGCGGATCCAGGATGGCGGCCGAAAATGAGTACCCCCTCAAAACGAAGTACCCAATAATGTTTGCGCGGAGTCTGGTATAGTTATTTTTGGAAATGTAAAAAAAAGTAAGGGGGGGACAATTAAAACTCACCCTGTATAAACTTTTTTCTTATTTTGACCTCTACTATCATATACTAAAATATTTTACCATAATATCCGGACACCCTGTATATACAGGGTGTCCGGAAATATCTTAAAATGAAATAAGGAAAAAAGTTCATAAATACATAGGTCCTAAATTGCTTCGTTTTCCGTCCGTGTGTCTGATTGTGATTTTTACATATGTAATCATACCTCACGAACCGCTTAACTTATAAACTTCAAACTTATATTACCACTATGAAGACCTACATTTTATAAGAAGTATAAAATTTCTACTATATACCATTTCAAAATGGCGATTGTTTTTGTATTCAAAAGTAAATATCTTAAAAACCGTAAATTTTAGAAAAATTACACAAGAGACAAAAAAGTTGCAAATTTTAATCCAGTTAACGTTGGTATTAAGATTGTGATGATTGGACTACAAATAACAGAGAAATTTTAATTTTTCTGAATGAAAACATGCAAATTTCAGACAAGATGTTGAAAAAACCATGTTTTATTCAGAAAAATTAAAATTTCTCAGTTATCCAATCATTATAATCTTAATATCAACGTTTATTAGATTACATTTTGCAACTTCCTTGTCTCTTGTGTAATTTTTCTAAAATTTACGGTTTTAAAGATATTTAGTTTTGAAAACAAAAAACAGTCGCCATTTTGAAATAGTACAAAGTAGAAATTTGATATTCCTTACAAAAATAGTTTTTCATAGTGGTAATCTATATACCAAGTTGAAGTTCATACGTTAAGCGGTTCGTGAGATATGATTAAATATGTAAAAATTACAAACCGACACACAGACGGAAAACGAAGCAATTTACGACCTATGTTTATATGAACTTTTTTTCTTATTGATGAAGCGATAGCGAAATCACTGTAGCTGTTCCGATTTTCCAAAGTGAGTGTATGTGTTTATCCGCTCGGTATAAAGTAACGGTAGAATTTCATGCCTTGAAACTTTCGCCATCTTATTACTTTGCTTTCCGATAGGTAATAAAGTATAAGTTAGATTTTTTAAAGCTTTACATTTAAAATACTACTTTCAGTAGTGACTTGACTTTTAAAACCTAAGTTGACTCGTGTAGTTTGTTTTGAGTAGCGGCTGCATTTGTTTTCATTCGGCATTACAAAGTAAATAAAAATGTATTCATATTTCTCGACGGGTTGCAGTACGAATATTTAAAAGATGTTACCAGTAGCAGACAAAATGATTTTTGCATTGCACCTGAGTGAAGTGTTTATTCGTTTTCAAAGCATGTTTAACGAGCATTAACAACAACAAGAATATAAGTTATGTGTCATTTATTTGTGGATTGCACCGGAAAGTCACCAGTTTCAATTAATTAGGCTACCTACATGTCAAGACTATGAAATTGTTTTTGAAGGCTAAACAGGTAAGATAAAATAGGCTAGAAGCTTTTTGGATCACTGAAGCTAAAAATGGTAATAATATGATGAACGGACTCAATTACTTATGTTTTTGGCACAACGCTTGTGGAAGTTTTAAATAGGACTAAACTTTAGTTTAATCACAATTTTTATCTTACCATTTGTTAATTCAATCCATTTATCATTTAGTTTTCACTATATGACAACTACTAATGAAATCATGTAAGAATTTACCAAACTCTTTAATGTTATAAGTTAAGCCTTCTCAAACATCAAGGTTCTCAGTTTCCATCTAGATGTAATCTTAAGGTTAAATTTATTTTGGCTGTTGGGCTATTAATTAACAGTCCTGTCTAAGGAACTGTCACTCATACTTGGCTTAAAATAATACCTATCTCCAGGGGTAGGTCTCAATTTCAAGAAATGTACTATGTACTTCTTCTGCTTGTAGGTTATGTTTGGCGTTTGGGCAAGTTTTGGTATAAGGCCTACCAAAAACAAGTTATCAATATGACATTGATGCCCATCCTGTTCTCAAAAAAATTGGATCAAGACCAATAATCTAAAGTAAGTTCAAGTTAATGCAGATAAACTTGTTCAATAAATTATATTAACAACTTTAAGTATAATTTATTTTATGCAGGCCTAGACTGTACTCAGTATTAGCGCAATCCAATTACACGATGAATATGTTAGTAAACACAATCCTCAATATATGATCTGATGTCAGTCATTAATTTCTCATGTTTTGCTATTTGAGTTATCATTCTCACATCCAATTACAGTAAAACACAATGAGACCTACTGTATAGTAACTGTTGAGAATAGAAAGAGGCATAATTACATAACTAAACAATTTATCGAGGTTAGTAGTGCAATAGTGGGGCTGCTGGCCCAATCAAACTTTGACAGGCAGTCAATTTTTTGACAGCTACTTCCGGTCACGTGACCGGAAGTGACGTCATCAGCTGTGACGTCATCAGCTGTGACGTGTATGGGTGGGTATTTAAAGTTTAAATGCCCTGCTGTGCTGGGTATTTAAATTTTAAATGGCCGGAAGTGTGTCAAGGTCTTTTGGGGATGTTTTTAAAAAAGATCTTGCATTTTCGGAAAATCCGAAAATGCAAGATATTTTCTTTTTTTATTTATTTGTTTTTTTTTTACAAAAGTATTATTTTACAAGTTAGTAAAGTTTGCTCCCAAATTTGAAAAGTAAGTTGTTGTCGGTGCTGAAATTTCTTGTTTATTTTTATTCTTCTTGTTGTTGTAAGTTGGCAAAAACACATTTTTTCGTTTTGATTGTTTGTTGCATAAAGTTCTAAAGATAAACCAAACCCAGTGGTTATAAGTTGTTTTAGTTCTTCACTAAAAAATTTCCAAATCCTTGTAGGTTGTAAGATTGATAGTGTTGTAGTGAATCCCGCGAATGTTGAGAGACATGACTAGAGTTGTTTACTCGACGAGAGGTGTAGCAGGAATGACTATTGCAAAGCCGGTGCTGCAGGTACCTCCGATGGTAGTGGGGGTAGTGGTGGGGGGTAATGGCAGGTGTTTGTTTAATCACTTTGAATTTAATCGTTGCCACAATAGACCGAATCGATGTTGCAATTCTTCTAGTTTATCCAACCGGTTCTTTGGATATGTTTTGCAACTACACTTACAATAGCAGAAAGAATTACATTTTGTACAAGCTTTTCCGTCAACTTGATCTTCAGGTATTCTAAAACATTTTTCTTTGCAACAATAAGTTATAAGTGTTAGATTATTTCTTTTGGATGACATGTTGGTTGTAGCTTGTCTTAAACAGAACTGAGCCTCTCAACGTTAAAGTTTCGTATTTATGTAAAGTATTCGAATGAAACTATCGAATAAAATAATCGAATAATACTATCGATTAAAATAATCGAATAATATTATCGATTAAAAGTTCAAGGTCATCCGTTTGAATTAAAAAAAAAATACAACATATCAGTATATAAAAACATATACTGATATGCAAAAATCAAGTTGTAAAGTAGCGAATTTCTTTCTTCCTCCGTTGTTGAATTTTTAGTCGAAACCAATTAATGATAACATTACTGCTTGCGCATCAGAACTAACAGTTGATGAAATTTCATTTACTTGTAGTAGGTAATTGTTTGGAAGTTGGTGTAGATGCAGAAGAAACAGTATTATCTTGAATCATAATTTTCCGGAGGATATACTAAAATTTGTTGTATAGGATCTGCATCAATAGTAAAACTTTGCGTTTCAATGCAAAGTCCATCTTTAATAAAAGAAACATATAAAACAGAACTCATGTTTATTTAGATGTTTACTCTGCCAGTTCTACTAGGAAACTGATGTGTCAGTAGTGGCGCTGCAACCTCCCTTGCATCTCGGAACATCTTCCCCCCACCAACACCATGAGAGACTCCTCACAATATTTTGGATATCTAGTCGCACTGTTGCTATTGTTGAGTGAACATGTTGGTATTAAACAATCGTTCTTAACTTTTGGTTTTAAAATATTTGCAATAAAATATCGTTTTAACACTTATTTAACTTTGTACAAGTTACAGTAATTTAAAGATGCTACTTTATTATATCACCTTGATACTTCTAAAAATATTTAGTTGCAGAAATGCGAAATGCGAAATAAATATAAAATTGGTTTCTGTGTTATAACTTTTACATTGTTAGTTAAATAACAAATGTTACCGAAGTTTTTTTGTTCGTCTCATTATTCTGCATTATTAAAGTACCACACGATAGGGTTTGGAAACATATAAAATATATATTTTAATTTTTGCGTTATGGAAGGTTGTGGAAGTTATAACGCAAAAATTAAAATATATATTTTACTTTATAAGTTTCCAAACCCTATTTTGTGAGTACTTAAATTATACAAAATTATAGGCAGAGTAGAATAGCTTAACATACCTCAACGTCCAACAGTTCAAATAATAGATGAATCCAGTACATGTTTCGAAGTAATAACTCCATTACAAAAGGGTTTAAAAAAACGTTCATCCGGGTCGGAGTCCTTGGTTTATGCGTAAAAAAAAAACACCCTGTACTTCTTTATTTTCTTTTACTTGCTAAATCAATGTAAAAATCATTGTAACATTAACGGAGGTAAAACATACATAGAAACCATACCACCATTCCGAAAAAATTAAAAATTCAAAATGAAACCGCCCAACGTGGGGCTCGAACCCACGACCCTGAGATTAAGAGTCTCATGCTCTACCGAGCTAGCCGGGCTGAACACCACTAGAGTGCTATTTTTAAATTGGCCACCGTCAGCCACTCGCCGCCGGACAGTGAAAGTGGTCAGACAGGCAAGACAAGCGTCTGAATCACTACAGTAGAACCCGTCCTATTCCGGCCACCTCGGGACCGAGCCTTGGCCGAATAAACCAACCTACAATAATTATGGCCATTTGCACCAAATTAATCTTACACAACTGATAAATAAAGTCTTAAGTAGTGTAAAATACTCGTCTTTAGGGTTATTAACACACTTTGTAAAACCAATAGAAAATTATTTACTGTAAAACAAAATTAAATAACAGAATAATAGTTCACAAAAATATTCGCTGCAGTACAGTACTGTAGGCTTCATTGTAGTTGTGGTACATTATAAACAAAGAAAACTCATAATGATGTTAAATAAAGATGAATGTAAAAAATCTCATACAATAAGCCGGCTTTAAAGATTATTAGGCCTTAAAAAGTCAATAATTTTTCAGCTTACTGTTTACTATCTCAACTAACTAAGTTATTTTCATAAAAAATATAATGTAAACAGATGTACCGTGAGAGCATTCAAATCGCGACGAGTTATCGCGTGCGTCTACACGTACATAAGCCGTGGGAAATATATTTTAGTATTTACTTCCAGGAAGCGGCCGGATAAACCGAGGTCGGATATGAGGGGTTCTACTGTAATGTCTAAATCGCGTTTACCACCACTGACAAGCCTATGTAAAAGACTAGTGCAGTGTTTACTCATTTACGGAACTGCTCCTTATAAAACAAAGTTAAATTAATGCATATGATGTATTTTTGAGGTAAGCATAAAATTGTCCAAGATATGTTAACCTTTTTGATCTTTTTTTTAGTGTGTGAATACGAAGCTTTCAGCTTAAACCATGTCAAATACTCGTCTTTAGGGTTATTAACACACTTTGTAAAACCAATAGAAAATTATTTACTGTAAAACAAAATTAAATAACGGAATAATAGTTCACAAAAATATTCGCTGCAGTACAGTACTGTAGGCTTCATTGTAGTTGTGGTACATTATAAACAAAGAAAACTCATAATGATGTTAAATAAAGATGAATGTAAAAAATCTCATACAATAAGTCGGCTTTAAAGATTATTAGGCTTTAAAAAGTCAATAATTTTCAGCTTACTGTTTACTATCTCAACTAACTAAGTTATTTTCATAAAAATATAATGTAAACAGATGTACCGTGAGAGCATTCAAATCGCGTGCGTCTACACGTACATAAGCCGTGGGAAATATATTTTAGTATTTACTTCCAGGAAGCGGCCGGATAAACCGAGGTCGGATATGAGGGGTTCTACTGTAATGTCTAAATCGCGTTTACCACCACTGACAAGCCTATGTAAAAAACTAGTGCAGTGTTTACTCATTTACGGAACTGCTTCTTATAAAACAAAAGTTAAATTAATGCATATGATGTATTTTTGAGGTAAGCATAAAATTGTCCAAGATATGTTAACCTTTTTGATCTTTTTTTTTAGTGTTTGAATACGAAGCTTTCAGCTTAAACCATGTCAAATCCTACTTCTTATACTTTACACTAACAGTGTGTAAACAAAAAAAGATAATAGAGTAAATGTTTCATCTCCCACTACCAAACGTAACCGAACACAAGAATTTGATCTTTGACACAACTGACATGCACTATAGTGACTCCAACGCGTTCACGCTGCGGTAAAGGCGGCCAAGAGAGGAGCGCTCGAGCCTCGGACTCGCACTGAATAAATTCTCTTGTTCTAATTCCCCATTCTGTGATGAGTCTGACACACGGATATGACGACATCCACGGAGGTGTGAATGGGATTGGGAAATACCGACACCGGTGTAAACACTTTTGAACTTATGGTACCTGATCCTAGTGCGTCCTTCATTTTTTTAATCGTTTTTAACCCCTTGACGCTCAAAGAGATACGAAAACTTTAATAAAAATGGATGGTAGTACAAAAGCATCACTAATTTACATTCAATAAACACATTCATTTGCAAAATTGGAACTGATTGTTTTTTGAAAAAGCTTTTAGGTAGCCGACATATTTTTTGGAAATGTTGTATTTTTATAGTTTTATGATATACCATCAGTATTAGTGAGATGATATATGAAATACCAATACTGTTATTTGTTAACACGTTATTGATTATTTTTTTAACAAATTATCACTATTAATAAGGGTTTGACATAATACAGTGTGTTTTATAATAACATAAAAAGAATGGGCTGGGCTGTGGAATGAGTTTAGATGTATAGAGTTGTTACAGCAGGTGTATTATCCAGTACAAAATGTTTGGATTATACACAAGAATCAGTAATGTAACCTAACTACTGTAAAGTACTAATGCAACTAAGTAAAGTACCAATGTATAGTGATTCGTGTTCGTGTTATTGAAATCACTTTTTGGCTAAGAAAAATTAAAAATGGGACCCTGATCAACAGATCGCGTGAACAAAAGCGCCTAAGAGCAAAACATTTTGAAATTACTTTTTGGCTAAGAAAAATTAAAAATGGGACCCCGATCAACAGATCGCGTGAACAAAAGCGCCCAAGAGCAAAACATTTATCTATTGTTTTTCTTTGCTAAAACTACATTAATAACCTACCAAATCAACTGTATTTCAACATTTCTGTCATCCATTATTCATCATCCATTTGAATAAAAATTTAATAAATATACTAAAAATAACGTTATTTATCAGCTGTGAATCTGTAAAATGTAAACCATTTACGTGTTGCGCATATTTATTTGGATACACAATCGTTTGGGGAACCTGCTTGTCGCTCCTCTCCTCTGTTCGCCTGATACAATTGTCGTCTCTGCCTTAGTTTAACTTGAAATATTATGAGTTTTTTTTACACAATATAATTAATTTATAGCGTCACCGTAGATTTACTTTATTTTAAATACATGCTTTATCACTTTAATTTAAAAGTCCGCAACTGGAAAAAATGTAATACTAATGTGAAATACAGAGTTAAAGAAAAACTACTTTTAATATTAAAGTGAGTAATTTGTAAAAGTAATCATGTTGCATTAAAAACCTTTAAAACAACCTTTGGTCCAATGTTTAACAATTAATCAATTTATTTAATTTCTAATCCTTAACACTTGTAGAGTTTCATTGAAACGACGCATCCCCGCAATTTGAGTACCCGCATGATGGGTTTAGAGGAATTTTGCCCATTATAGAAGTTATAACACGAAAACTAAAAAGTATTTTCCAACATTTTATAAGTTTCCAAGCCTTATTTTGTGGGTACTCAAATCATTCAAAATGATGAGACAACCAAAACGTTTGGTCCAAGGCAACCAGTTGGCAATACAGGTGCTCCGACAGGTGATTAACCAGCTGCCGCACCAGCTGCCGTGACCTCGAGTCGAGTTGGGGTCCGACGTCTGTGCTAGTGCTCCGGCATCAGTTGCTCGCTAGACAGTGAGGTGGTAAGATGTTCAGAAGGCGCCCCTGAACATTTTATCATTTTTGCTGTTTGGTGAAAATATCTTGGTGTTATTTGTATAATAACATCTTGACGTAGGACTGATTAATTTTAAGGCATGGTAGTTGTTTGTGCTTGTAGATACCCTAGGGTTTGTAGTTTGTTTTTAATTTGCTGGTTTGGTAGTTAGTATTATTTTTAAAATCTTTCTTTTACTTACAATATATTTCTGCCTGAAATGTTTAAATTTAAAGTAATATTTTTGTTTTTAAGAATGTTATATGATATGTTTTTAATACCTTTCTATTCCAATTTCCTTTTTCCAACAAGCTTGTTGAGGGCATTCCCTCTCTTGTCTTGTACTCCTTTTTAGTTAGGGACACCTTTCAATTCCAATTTCCTTTCCTTTTTTCCTTCCATCTTTTGCACGGTAAAACCAATAATGGTAAAACCGGCTACCGCTTTTGTAGTGATTACGCTCACCAAAGCGGGTCACTTACAACCTCTATACGTGCCGGATGGGTAGTTAGCCTACCTCCGGAGTTTCGCTAAACATCAGATGTTCTGCGTCGCTAATGGCGAGACACTGGCTCCTTTAGTGTTAGGAAATAAAAAACATATTTGTATAACATTTTTCCTAAATTTAATTAAGCAACTTGCTATTTCAAAATAACATTTTTTGTTTTAGCTTAGCGTTGTGCGCTTATGGTGAGGTGTGTGAGTTCGCTTACGTGATGATCACACTGTAATCATGATGTGCAGCGCTGGGCTGTTTAGTTGTTTTAGCTTAGCGTTGTGCGCTTATGATGAGGTGTGTGAGTTCGCTTACGTGATGATCACACTGTAATCATGATGTGCAGCGCTGGGCTGTCTAGCTATTTTTTAACTTAAACTTTAGGCAGATTGTATTGTAAATTAGCTTTTCTTCTTTTAGGTTTCCGGGGGTGTACGGTTCTGTCAAACCGTACACCCCCATTTTCTTTTTAATTATCGAATGACCTTGACCTAGTTATTTTCAAGGTCAACAAAAGACTTAGCGAAAATTTCTAAGTCTCAAGGTCATTTTGTAAAAGTTTAAATGACTTTGAAACTTTAGTTTTTGCATTATAACTTTTATATCATTGGATTTTTTGACTTGTCGTTTTAACAAAAGCATAATTTTTATGATTAAGAATTAAACTAATATACCCTGATTATCAAACTAATATACCCTGATTATCGAAAGAAGGTGAGCGGTGCGGCAGTAAAAAACATTCTTATTCATAACGCTGTAGAAACGTAAAAAAACGCTGTTAAAAATTTGCAGTCCACTTTATTCCAATGACCAGTTTATTACCTTATCAGCACTGTTTTCAAATAATTTTTAACGTACATCGTTTAGTTTACACTGTGAGTTATATTACTAAAAACATGATTTACGAATTAAAAAAGTCAATTCTTTGTGTTTGATTTATTATAACTCTGCTTAGAAGCATCGTAATTAACTGGCCATCGGAAAAAAGTCGACTGCAAATTTTTAACAGCGTTTGTTACGTTTCTACAGCGTTTTAAATAGGAATGATTTTACTGCCGCGCCGCTCACCTTTTTTTCGATAATCAGGGTATAGCTCTGTTATTTATATGGCATTAAGTGAACAAAGTTTAATACTGCATTAGATCGCTGTGTCACCGTTTATAAACTTAACAGTGCAATTTTATCATTTAGGATAATAAAATAGTGCTAGTTATATTTTAATATATATGCTGGAAAGGAATATACCATTCAAATTGAGTTGATTTAGAAAAAGTGTAACTGAAGTTAAAAAGCAGTTGCATAGTACGACAGTAAAAAAAATACTATAACATTTGGTAAAACGATTGAGTCTAAAATGGTTGACCCAGTTTATATTAATTAATAAACATGTTATCTCTTGATGTTACTTTTAAGGATTACCAACATCAAAATGTAGCCTATATATCAGGAGTGGAGGATAAGACAGGCGTTCTCACACTGTACTCGCTTAAAACTGGTCTTCAGTCTTCAACCGCGTATTTTTTTTTAATTCTCTTTCTTGCTGTTATTTAAAGTCAAAATCAAAAACGTTTATTTAATCAAAAACGTTTATTTATTCATCATCAATTTGTACATTACAATATTACATCAAATTAAAAAAAATAATTACACTGATTCAAATTTCAATAACAGAGTAAATTTATTTTTAAAGATGAATAAATATAGGGGTCTTCTAGGCTTAATGCCAGTTTTTTTGAGGCTTCCTTCTCTTAAAAAATTAAACTAAAACAAAAGCTGGTAAGGCTGTTGGTTAACCTAAAACAATAAAATTTTAATATTAAATCTAAAAAACAATTGACTAAATACATGAGACTACAACAAAATAACGTGTAAAACTATGCAGCATATAGCAATAAATTACGACAAAAAAGTACGATACAACCATAAGAATGATAAAAAACATTAAATACGGTAAAACAATAGTTATTAAAAATACAACTTCTTATGTCTAGATAGTAACTTGAAATAAAAATTACACATTCTCAACTGTACCTAACCATGTTTTCAAACCGTTAATGTACTGAGCGATAGTATTCTTTTTAGTAATACATTTTATAGTTGCATTAAACATTCTTGGAGCATTAAAGCTGTAAAAAATTCCTAAAAATTGTATTTTTCATTTCTGGCAAAGTCTTTATCATTGTAAAATCTAATGTAAAATAATCTTAAATTCTTTAATACATAACTATGTCTTAATGTCAGTATTCCTAATTTACAAAATAAATTCCAAGTATGATCTGTTCTTTTTTTTAATATAATTCTGATGAGAGTTTTCTGTAAGGTCACAATAGGTTGAAGGGATGAGATATTAAAAATAAAATTAAAGCAAATAGAGTGTAACTAATTTTTTTTGTGTAAATCTTTCATATTGATTTTCGATATTTGAGCTAAAGTATCAGGCGAGCAGAAGTAGCAGGAGGTAATTGGCAGCGTGATATGGTCGCTAGAGCGCGTTTGTCAAACTGGTTCCGGGCGAGTGAAGTTTTATTTTTTATTGCACGTTAATCGGCTGGCGAACTGCTCCGCAACCTGTAAACAAAAGTCCTGTAAATTAATATTGTTTCTGACGTTTAACTTTATATTAGTTAAACATTAACAGGTTATATGTTCGTATAACGTTATCCGATGTTTTAGCCATGTCCATAGCGTTTAACTAAATGGTCTCTTATATTTACGCTGTTTTTTCAACTTTTACTCATTTTGAAACTTATCGTTTAACAACATAAAGCCTTTAGCAGTATTACTTTTATTTTTTGCATAAAATACATAACAAAACTGTTGTTTGTAGCGTTGAATGAAGTGGTGTTAAAATTGTTGTTTGGTAAACAATATTATATGTTTTTTTCAGTAATAGTTTCCCATGACGTTAAACGCTATTTCAATGGTTATTTATGGTGTATGACGTTTCATAAGATTATATATATATATACTTACTCATATCGGTTATTCTTCTTGAGGTTCAATGTAATAATGTCCTTAGCAAAACAAACGGATTTTAAGCGTTTATTTTTAAGGGTTGGTCTTAGCGCTTCTCATAATGTCTTAAGTTAAAACTGGTTTTATGTTAATTAATACTTTAGTCCTAACGAAAACAGTTAAATTGTATAGCATTCAACAAGAATCATGTTATTATTAATAAATGTTGCTGATATCATTTCACGTATTTTGTAATGATGACTGTTTTTTTTATGTTTAACTTGATTTTTTAGCTAAAAACCCTAGCGTTTTATGTGGTTGTCTTTAGCAATAAACTTAGAATTCAGTGATCTGGTGTATATATAGTGACACAAATTGGCACTTTACATAGAGGTTGCGGTGCAAACACACCGCTTGGCACTCAACGTGTTAACTCTATTCAACCTACTTTAAACTAAGAGGAGACTGAAATTTGTTTATTTACAATAATAACCTGAATATATCAATCAGCAGTTGGTTTAAAATATACATTGTGATAACATGGTCGTTTTAGCGAATTTCCCCTATAGGAAAGAAGCTATTACCGTAGGTCTCATGGTAAGACCTAAGCCCGAGACCATGATAAATTTTCGTTTTTAGAGCTACAAAAGCAAAAAACACCATTCGTTCGAATTATTATATATCTATCTATATGTCAGCATGATAGCGGCCGAAAATATGGTCAAATCTTAATGAAATTTTGGAACAGACATTTCACACAATGATAGGGCCAGCAGCGGTTAGCACTAAAAAAAAAAATAGAGCGTATCATTGGACAATGGTGGCATGTTAGCACATGGTTCAGGCTTGTTTGGTAACTACCTACTTATGAATGGGTACTGATGTAATGAACTTTGCAAATACACGTTAGCAAATTGATAACATTAAACAATAAAAAATAGTGTGATATATGTGTTTATTTTATCGTTTCTAAAAGCCAAACTATAATACTACGCACCAGAGTGTTTGTTTAACGGATAAATAATTTTAATATCTCAAAGAAGACCAAATCTTTTTCTGCCCTGAAACAAAAATTGCTGCTATGTGAGCCCAACGCCATTGCCCCAATTCAAAGTTAGTAAGAAGAATTATGGCTTCCTTTGGGTTAATACTGTGACATAATCTACGCGGGAAAAAAATAATTACTTGAGTAATAACCTGCCGGTAATTATCATTACACTAGGCTCGAGTTATACACTTGGCGCATTATATCTTGACATTTGGGAACCCTTTACACCTGAAGCAATCGGAGTGGAGTGAAATTCATCAGGAGCCCACAGCTGATACACAAAGCTGTACTAGCCTGACGTGTTAGCATTTTCCAACAGCTGTCAGTGAACATCTTAATTGACATTCGTAAACAAAATACAGTTGATGTTTGTTGAAATTTGTTTTTATATTGTTTGTTGTCAAAGATAATTGACAATAAACAATATCTGACAGCTCCAGCAATGGACTAGGCCAAGGGTCAAGATATAATGCGTCAAGTGTACAAAAACTATCTTTAACATCAAAACAAGTAAACAAAAACATACACCATCAGCTGTCATCATAACATTTGAATTAAATTATTTGTTTGACTATAGATTACTTCAATCTTCCAACAATAAGGGTTCAATTTTGTTTTAGCTTTTTTAAAGTTTTGAATTTACTTTTTCAGTGGATGAAATTTTTACGATTAATCATAAACTTTAAGTGGCTTGCAGTTCTATATAATAATATATCAATTAAATATTTATTTAATATTAATTTAATGCAATGTTTTTTCCCACAAGATAGTTTATTAATCACTTTTTTAATCGTCTCTTAGAAACAAAAATAACGAGAGGTAGCAATAGCCAAAAAACATGATGAGAGTTTTTCACTTGACTATTTGTTAAATATTGACATAAGATATATATTTAACTTAAGATATAGGAAAAAATTTTGGTAAAGCTGTGTTTACCAAAATTAAGAGTTTTGAATCAAGACTGAAAAATGTTAAGCACTTTAGAAAATACAGATTATTACGTTAACATCGATACATTTCACAAAAATTGCAACCATTTTGAAACGGATTGAGACAATTAAGTTCTTTTTTTTACGTAAAACATTTCTTGTGGCCATATCTTTGCAATATCACACTATTTCTTTTACATTGAATTAAGAACATTTTGAGATTTAAAGCAGTGACTTTTATATCTGGAATTCACTCTACATTATTTAGATTATTGTGAAAATGTATTTAATGCATTCTTCATTTGCGAGTGTGGGGAAGAATTAAATTCAACCTTTATATAGGTTACACCGTCTCCCATTATATTTCGTGCAATTGTGGTCTGTCTCATCCTGTAAAAAATATATATTAAAAAAATTGATTAATCTAAATTTGAGTTTAATTTTTTGATACCGGCCGGTATAAATATCGTTTTACTTTACACAGACGGAAAAAATAGTTGTTTCCGGTCCTCCATCTCGGAGGAGATGGAGGAGATTGTGTCTGCAGGTAGCGCAGCTGCAGCGCGGCCGGGCTCTCGCTGATGACGTCAGAGGCCGCCTTGAGCGCGCGCGAGGCGTTCTCCTCGCCCTCGGCCGCGATCACCTTGGCCCGCGGAGTGGGCGATAGCCGCCTCCGCCTCCGCCGCCATCGCGAAAAAGTGCACTTCTTTGCAGTTTTTAATGTATTAATTTTTGTGTAACCCCCCATCATAATGAAGTTTTGTTTTAATATTCGAATATCCCGTTTTTTTCAATTGTTTATTTGAATTTTAATACTATACACAAAAAATGATCGTTGATGAACTATTCTAATTGGTTTTAGTGCCGTGTATTTGTTTACGGAATGACAACGAAATGTAACAAATTCTGTCACATTGTAGCCAGGAGTAATAAATAACATAATCAAAAACCAAACTTAATTTAATATATTCTGGGTGAAAATTTGACTTGTATGCATCACTAGTGTGTACTTTTAATTGTGCACATCCCCTTTTCGACTGTTGTTCATATAAGTTAAGCGTTAAAAATATTATGGTAATAATAAAATAAATACTATGCAACATTTCAGCTAGACTTAATAATATTTTCTGGATTAAATTTGACCAGTAGACATCTGTAGTTTGTACCATTAACTATGCACATCCTTTTTTCTATGATCACTTTATTCAAAGAAGGTTTTATTCAAAGAAGGTTTGCGTGAGAAGTATCCCCCTAAAAACAAGTTTTGAGGCCATCTGCACGCACGGCCTGCCGGGCATTCGTAAGCGGCACGACGTGGCAACGCCGCGCGACTGTATTCCTTTATAATGTCCACTCGCCAGCAGTGTTTCCACTTTAAGGGATTTTTATCCCTTTTCAGGGAAATATCAGGTTCTTGAGGGATAAGAGCGGATTTATGGGATTTCTAGGGATGATTTAAGAAGTAAATTAAATAACATTTTTGAATAGACAAAACATAATTTAGCCTCACTATATGTTATTTATTTGTAACATTTTACAATAGTGTTCTCAAATTGTGTAATATTTTACAACGGTGTTCTCAATTTGTTGAAGTAATTTTACTTGAAAATGTCATCAAACTACTTTTGTGTTCTTAGCCAGTTGTTGTACCTCTTGTATTACTTATGTTTTAATTTAAATTATTAATCAAGTCGTCCCTGTTTTCAAGAAAAAAACATTTTAACACTCACTTCCCTTTACAAACTGCAGTCAGGTTGTTTTATTCACACTAATAAATTTAAAATTTCAGCTACAAATGAAATTTTGTTATTTACTAACATTCTATGATCCTCAGATTAACTTAAACTATGTATTTTTTATATGTTGAATTCTCTATTCAGGTAAAAAACTCTTATTTATTTCCACAGGAATAAAAAGGGTTTTTTCAGGAGCGCAGTGTTGAGGGATAACAAGGGAATTTTTGGGCGCTCATGCAGGGATTTTATATTTTACTCTGTGGAAACACTGCTCGCCAGCCGAGATACGTTCAGCAGACTTTTTCCTTCGCGACAAATGACATTAAACCAGTGCGGATCGTTTAATTTAACATGCGGTATTTTTATGTTTTGTGTGAATGTACTGTGTTTTGTACTTTTATGTGCAATTTTATCCGTAATCAGTTGATAATTGAAACATCGGATTGTGATATTTGTATCTTTAAACACTGCACGACTGAAATAGAGGTGCGAGGCCGGACAGTATGTGAGTTGGTTAGAATTATTAAGAGTATTGATACGATATATTGAACTGACGTATCACAGCGTATCTTAAATATACAAATAGTTTCTTTATAGGCGCTAAATGCGTATAAAAAAGGTTTTTTTAAAAAATAAAAGGGTTAATATTAAAATTTCGTTCCAAAACTATAGTGATTAACAAAAATATAAATATTTAAGACTTACAATCTGAATTAGACGAGGAAATGTACATGACCTCTTCTGCCGATGTAGTGCTTGTTGTGGCCTCCCTGTTAGGTACAAAATATAACGGTTAATTATTTTGATAAAACATCAATAATTAGTATTTCGCTAGTTTATAATACGACTGTTTCATTTTTATTTTAATAGTTTTAAGTTATTGCAAAACAAAACTTTTTGGGATATTTTTTGAGTACAGTAGAACCCTGTAAGAAATTAAACTTTATATATATGAGTGGGATAATTTATATATATTTTTTTTAATTACATTCATAAGATGGTAATTACAGACCTTTTAAACCGTATGTTGTGCTCATTTAATGTTCATAAGTGAATTACATAACCTCACATTAATACCCCCCGTTGCAGCAGACCTGCATACTCAGCGAATTTCAAATGCAAAACAACATATGTTAATCCAACATAGCGAGATTTGACATGTTTTTTGCAATCAGTTGATAATTGAAACATCGGATTGTGATATTTGTATCTTTAAACACTGCACGACTGAAATAGAGGTGCGAGGCCAGACAGTATGTGAGTGGGTTAGAATTATTGGGAGTATTGATGTGATATAATTAACTGACGTATCGCACCATATCACAGCATATCGTGTGTATCTTAAATATACAAATAGTACAAATTATTAAAAAGTATATTTTACATTTTTTTATATGTGTATTTTCATTCCGAAAAAAATACATGTAACTTATAATAAAAGTAATCTACAATTTGACACCGCAATACTATTGCATTATTCAAATTTTTACCCAATTATATTGAGTAGCCGGGCAGTTTTGTTCACCTTGGAAACGTTGGGTCATAGAATCAGTAAGTGTCTGTTCGTTGACGGCATACAAGAACTCGTACTTGAGCGGTGTGAACAACTCAGGCGAGTAGGGCTTGTGGCCGTCATACTGCGTTGACACGACAACAAAAGGGCCATAATCTGGAAAAAAAAATCATTAATATGTAACGTGCGGAATTAGAAAAAGTATAATTATCCTATACTCTTATATGAGCAATGTTATCGTCCGGCCGTGCGTGCTTGCTTGTATGCTTGCTTGTATGCTTGCACATTTATCTCAAAAACGGCTCCGAGGATTTCTTTCAAAGTCTAAAAATAAGTAATTTATGACTCAAAAACGTCTTTTACGCAGATTACTTGGCCAGAGAAAATCTAATAACGTAATAAATCGAATTTTAAAGTTGTAAAATTTTAACATTGGCCTTATGGGTTGCCGTGATACCAACGAAAATAAACAAGGAAAGTGTAAACAAATGAAGTAATGATAACAGCTGTTTGGAATCTTCAGCTATCAAGGGAAAATACAGCAAGTGGGATGAAGAGTCCATGGAGCAATAAAAAAGGTTTATATTGATACATTTTATGACATTGAGATATTTTATAGTAACTGGATGAACTGGTAAACATGAAATAACACCGAGCAAGGCTCGGTCCACCAGGTACTGTAATATTAACAAATAAATTCCTGAAACCTGTTTTGAGAAAAAAATTTGATTCTATTAACAATTTTAATTTTTGTTCGCATTTTGGTTTATTTACAACCAACCCAAACTCTAGTTTTACTGAAAAAAACTATTTTAGATTAGTGGACACCGCAATAAAAATGCATTATTCAAATTTTTACCTAATATATTTGATTTTATTTTTGTTTAATTACATGTATAAAAAAGGGTTAATACTTACTAATCTGAATCAGACGAGGAAATGTAGATGATTTCTTCTGCTGTATGTACTGCTTGTCGCGGTCTCCCTGTTAGGTACAAAATATAACGGTTAATTATTATGATAAAACATCAATAATTAGTATTTCGCTAGTTTATAATGCGACTGTTTCATTTTTATTTTAATAGTTTTAAGTTATTGCAAAACTTTTGGGATATTTTTTGAGTACAGTAGAACCCTGGAAGAAATTAAACTTTGTATAAGTGGGATAGTTTATATATATTTTTTTAATTACATTCATAAGATGGTAATTACAGACCTTTTAAACCGTATGTTGTGCTCATTTAATGTTCGTAAGTGAATTACATAACCTCACATTAATACCCCCGTTGCAGCAGACTTGCATACTCAGCGAATTTCAAATGCAAAACAACATATGTTAATCCAACATAACGAGATTTGACATGTTTTTTTTGCAAGCTCCATAAGAATAACATGGGGAATGAGTATGCAGGTTTGCTGCTACACTTTTAATATCTCGGTAACCAATGGATATAGAGCAGTGATTCAAAATATTAAATTGTTTGTTTTTTTGAGCTGAATTCAATAGTGCCAACAAAAATTTGATAAATTTCATTTTTTTATGTGAAAAACTCAAAAAAACCCATTTTTTCGAAGATTTACCCCCCTTTACTCCCACCTCCGCTGGTCTGATCGGGGCTGGTTCATGAACTTGTCCGAGTGATTACCACTTTACACGTTTGTACCAAATTTCATTAAGATCGGACCATATTTACGGCCGCTATCGTGTTAACAGACATATATAGATATATAGATATATATGTATATAAAAATTTGAACGAATGTTATTTTTTTTGCTTATGGGGACCCTAAAATGAAAAGTTAATATGGACTCGGACTTCTCTGAGTCGTTTTTATTTTTTTCAGTTAAACTTATCAATCAGCAGTTGATTTATAGTACATATTTAGCCCACTCACTGTGTAACGGTATTTTTAGCAAAAAAAAACTCAAAATCATTAGCAGCAGACACTCGTGTTTAATTACAATGTCGCTTGCACTAACAGTTAATTAAGATTGTATATAAATGTTATTAGTGTTTTATTAATTTAATAACTTATATTTAAATTTAAAATTACTAAATAGTATTCAAAAAAAATCGACATACACTTTTAAACCATTTAAAATTATAAAACTTATATCATAAAATATAACAATTATTTATTATACAATTACATACTAAATTTTATTAAATCGGTTTGTACACAACATTACGCAACATACTACATTTTTCACTTAACTAAAATTATATTAATGATTTTTTTAAGCCAAAATTTAATTATTGCATATATATGTATATTTTCAAACATACAATTTTTTTAACATTTTAAATTCTATAACTTTTAAATTATTATAAACATGCAAGTAATGTTATTTTGTTAATATAAAAAATTAACTCACCGTCAAATGGTTCCGTTTGAGTGGAGGAGTTTTGTGTTTGTATGTAAGTCTGGGTAAAAGAGTGACAAAAATGTCGTAAAGTCTGTAATAAAAATGGTTCTGTTGTTTGTGATTCGGTCTGTGTCGTTTGTGTCGTCTGTGCTGTGATTAGTCGTGTCGTCTGTAATCGTGATGTGGATGACGTCTGTGGTCGTGACGTGTGTGGCTGTATTGTTGTGGATGACGTCTGTAATCGTGAAGTGGATGGCGTCTGTAATCGTGACGTGTGTGGCTGTATTGTTGTGGATGACGTCTGTAATCGTGAAGTGGATGGCTGTATTATTGTGGATGACGTCTGTGGTCGTGACGTCTGTGGCTGTATTGTCGTGGATGATTGTCGTGACGTGGATGGTAATGTAATGTAATGTACCTCGAAAGCATGTCTGCTTAATTTGTCTTTTGTATGAAATGAACGATCACATAAGTAACAAGTAAATGGTCTGTGGTTGTAATGAACATGTCTAATATGTCGGTATAAGTGTTCCTTGCGTTTAAACAACTTTTTGCAATAACGGCACTCGTGAGACATGACGGTAAAACTAACTATGAGCTCAACGACAGCAGACTGACTGACCAAGAGTTAATCGTTTATATATAAACGTTGCCAAAACCTTCACTACCAAAAAAGGCTTGCCGCACTCTAACAGGGCCGCACAAGGTTAACAGATGGATGAATTCTGTTATTTCAATCTACTGGTTATGTTTCAAAAACAACGACTTATAACGTTTATAATTTACTATTAATTTTCTTTTTGAATTCCGTCGACAAACAATGTTTTTATAAAACATACTAGAAGAACCCGTGGCTTCGCTCACGATTAAAATTATACATACACTATCACCCATGAATTATATAGTCTTGCTTTCCCATTTATTTTTCTTATTGTAAAATCTGATGTATGTAATGTATCTACTTCTTTGAACATATCAAATGTACTTCCATAAAGCAAAAGTTTTTAGAAATTCGCTCTTAGTACGAAGGTCTGCTACGACGGGGGGTATTATATTCCTGCATAAACTGCCTGTACATAAAAAAATGTGACCATATCCAACGCCCCACCGACAAAGCTCCAAATGGTGTTGCTGCCCTGGGTAGGCTCATGCCCAATATCGGTGGTCCTTCCTCTTGCAAGTGCGTTTTGCTTGTGTCGGCTGTCCAGTCGATCGTGCTATCAGGTGAAGAGGATTGCGCTCACACACTCAAGAGGCCAATTTACAGAGACGAACGCCGAGAAGCATTTAATGGTCGTTTCCACGGTACCTGAGCTTGCCCTGATGATGATCATGGGGCATAATATAAGGAACGGCACCCTTGGCTTTTTCGACGACACTTTGAATCTGCTCGCATATGTTACCCTTAATTAAAACTTTATTATGCACCCCCGTCGCAGCAGACCTGCTTATTAGAAATCCTATTTATTTCCTTTATGAAGGCATACGTGTTAGAGAAATCAAAGAAGTTAGCTTGAAATTTTATTCACTGTAAAAGATCATTTTCTTAAGGTTTTAGGGTCTACCTCGAACAAAAAAATTACAATGCCACTCCAGCAATTATTAAAAAGTGCTGTCTTACGTTTTTAGATTCTATATTGAGCAAAACGTTTTGAATGAGCCGTCCCGGCAATTTTTTTAAAGTGTTGTAGGTAAAATTAATTCTTTACAGTAGCACACTCTTCCTCTTTAAATAGCAGTTAGTTGTCATAAAAAAAGTCCTTCAAGTATAAGTGATCAGTGATCACTGGAGTCCTTCAGTAATCAGTTATTTATTTTATGTTATACTACATATTATCAGCATTTTATATAGTGTATTGCACTTTGAAAAAATGCAAAAGTCTACTTCATTGACCACCTGGCACCAAGTAACAAATCTTCATTTTAACAAAAATACAGTTAAATAGCAGAAAGAAATACCATTATAATTTACATCACCTGTTTTAAATTTTACTTTCATATGTTTTGTTAGTAAACAAATCTAACTCAAATTATTTCAAAATCCTTGAAATGGGTACCTTTAAGACGGTCCCAGGGCTAAGCCCTGAAAGTTATCACGAAATTGAAGGTGTATAAACCTACTCCATGAAATTCTACATGTATGTATCAAGTTTCGTGGCCATCGGTTCAGCGGTTTTTGTGTTTATCCCTGCCAAATATATACCAACATCCTCTTTTATACTTATAGATATGAGCAAAATTTTTAAATAATGTAAAAAAATCGGGAGTTTTTTTTCATTATTTAATCTACATTGCTAGAACGTTAATTTAATAAAGTCGTCTAAATATCTAAAGTAAATGCACCCTAAAAGTGCAATTAAAGGGTTACCCACACGATAGCTACCGCTTACAAACTAAACAACAATGCAATCAAGTTTTAACAAAATTGCTCTTAACCCTATTGTGCAGGTATTTAACTTTTTTTATAAAACTAACGAGGGATACCTACACATATGACAGGTCTTAAAATAGGATGTTGCAGGTTGCATTTTGAAAAAATGAAGGAGGCAACCTGTGTATAAAAAATTTAAAAGATCATATCTTTAAAACGGTATAAGCTATTGAAGTGAAATTCGGTATATAGACACACATAAGCTGACGCTAAAAAAATTAAAATACCTAACATGTGTTATGCGGTAAGCATTCGAAAAAATAAAGGGTTGTATTTTAAAAATTTTATATTACGGGAGGTAATTGTCAGATATAAACCAAACTTAGTATATTAGTATGTAACAGCTTATCCTACATATTAAAGCGTGCGCTGCAGGTTGCATTACACAAATAAAGGAGCTAAAATATATATATGATCATGGGGCATAATATAAGGAACGGCACCCTTGGCTTTTTCGACGACACTTTGAATCTGCTCGCATATGTTACCCTTAATTAAAACTTTATTATGCACCCCCGTCGCAGCAGACCTGCTTATTAGAAATCCTATTTATTTCCTTTATGAAGGCATACGTGTTAGAGAAATCAAAGAAGTTAGCTTGAAATTTTATTCACTGTAAAAGATCATTTTCTTAAGGTTTTAGGGTCTACCTCGAACAAAAAAATTACAATGCCACTCCAGCAATTATTAAAAAGTGCTGTCTTACGTTTTTAGACTCTATATTGAGCAAAACGTTTTGAATGAGCCGTCCCGGCAATTTTTTTAAAGTGTTGTAGGTAAAATTAATTCTTTACAGTAGCACACTCTTCCTCTTTAAATAGCAGTTAGTTGTCATAAAAAAAGTCCTTCAAGTATAAGTGATCAGTGATCACTGGAGTCCTTCAGTAATCAGTTATTTATTTTATGTTATACTACATATTATCAGCATTTTATATAGTGTATTGCACTTTGAAAAAATGCAAAAGTCTACTTCATTGACCACCTGGCACCAAGTAACAAATCTTCATTTTAACAAAAATACAGTTAAATAGCAGAAAGAAATACCATTATAATTTACATCACCTGTTTTAAATTTTACTTTCATATGTTTTGTTAGTAAACAAATCTAACTCAAATTATTTCAAAATCCTTGAAATGGGTACCTTTAAGACGGTCCCAGGGCTAAGCCCTGAAAGTCATCACGAAATTGAAGGTGTATAAACCTACTCCATGAAATTCTACATGTATGTATCAAGTTTCGTGGCCATCGGTTCAGCGGTTTTTGTGTTTATCCCTGCCAAATATATACCAACATCCTCTTTTATACTTATAGATATGAGCAAAATTTTTAAATAATGTAAAAAAATCGGGAGTTTTTTTTCATTATTTAATCTACATTGCTAGAACGTTAATTTAATAAAGTCGTCTAAATATCTAAAGTAAATGCACCCTAAAAGTGCAATTAAAGGGTTACCCACACGATAGCTACCGCTTACAAACTAAACAACAATGCAATCAAGTTTTAACAAAATTGCTCTTAACCCTATTGTGCAGGTATTTAACTTTTTTTATAAAACTAACGAGGGATACCTACACATATGACAGGTCTTAAAATAGGATGTTGCAGGTTGCATTTTGAAAAAATGAAGGAGGCAACCTGTGTATAAAAAATTTAAAAGATCATATCTTTAAAACGGTATAAGCTATTGAAGTGAAATTCGGTATATAGACACACATAAGCTGACGCTAAAAAAAATTAAAATACCTAACATGTGTTATGCGGTAAGCATTCGAAAAAATAAAGGGTTGTATTTTAAAAATTTTATATTACGGGAGGTAATTGTCAGATATAAACCAAACTTAGTATATTAGTATGTAACAGCTTATCCTACATATTAAAGCGTGCGCTGCAGGTTGCATTACACAAATAAAGGAGCTAAAATATATATATATAATTTTATATCATGAAAAATAATTAATGGATATCAACTAAACTTAATATGGGTACATGTAACATTAATTTAACTGAGACTTAAAATTTTGAACTTTTAATACTAGTGTAAAAGTGGTGGGATTAACGGTATAAAAGTTATAACATCGAAAAAAACTTAAAAAATATGTTTGCAAACTCTATTAAGTGAGTATTCAAAATCATGGAATAAAAACACAAACAAAAAAAGTTCAAAAATATTTTTTCAATAAAAGCAACGGTTTAAATGTTATTACACAAAAACTGACAAATTTTATTTTTTACATAATCACTGAACCAGATTTCAACTCCTGGCGACATAGCACGCTTCCGCTTGGAATCGGTTGGTAATACAAGTTGTTGGCCTTGTTGCGTTAGGCAACTTTCAATTCCTACCGACCTCGCTCACTTCCGCTTAGAACCAGTTCGCAATACAACTCCTTAATTGTTTACACACTCAACAACTTTTTAAACCAAGGACTCCGACCCGGATGAACGTTTTTTTAAACCCTTTTGTAATGGAGTTATTACTTCGAAACATGTACTGGATTCATCTATTATTTGAACTGTTGGACGTTGAGGTATGTTAAGCTATTCTACTCTGCCTATAATTTTGTATAATTTAAGTACTCACAAAATAGGGTTTGGAAACTTATAAAGTAAAATATATATTTTAATTTTTGCGTTATAACTTCCACAACCTTCCATAACGCAAAAATTAAAATATATATTTTATATGTTTCCAAACCCTATCGTGTGGTACTTTAATAATGCAGAATAATGAGACGAACAAAAAAACTTCGGTAACATTTGTTATTTAACTAACAATGTAAAAGTTATAACACAGAAACCAATTTTATATTTATTTCGCATTTCGCATTTCTGCAACTAAATATTTTTAGAAGTATCAAGGTGATATAATAAAGTAGCATCTTTAAATTACTGTAACTTGTACAAAGTTAAATAAGTGTTAAAACGATATTTTATTGCAAATATTTTAAAACCAAAAGTTAAGAACGATTGTTTAATACCAACATGTTCACTCAACAATAGCAACAGTGCGACTAGATATCCAAAATATTGTGAGGAGTCTCTCATGGTGTTGGTGGGGGGAAGATGTTCCGAGATGCAAGGGAGGTTGCAGCGCCACTACTGACACATCAGTTTCCTAGTAGAACTGGCAGAGTAAACATCTAAATAAACATGAGTTCTGTTTTATATGTTTCTTTTATTAAAGATGGACTTTGCATTGAAACGCAAAGTTTTACTATTGATGCAGATCCTATACAACAAATTTTAGTATATCCTCCGGAAAATTATGATTCAAGATAATACTGTTTCTTCTGCATCTACACCAACTTCCAAACAATTACCTACTACAAGTAAATGAAATTTCATCAACTGTTAGTTCTGATGCGCAAGCAGTAATGTTATCATTAATTGGTTTCGACTAAAAATTCAACAACGGAGGAAGAAAGAAATTCGCTACTTTACAACTTGATTTTTGCATATCAGTATATGTTTTTATATACTGATATGTTGTATTTTTTTTTAATTCAAACGGATGACCTTGAACTTTTAATCGATAATATTATTCGATTATTTTAATCGATAGTATTATTCGATTATTTTATTCGATAGTTTCATTCGAATACTTTACATAAATACGAAACTTTAACGTTGAGAGGCTCAGTTCTGTTTAAGACAAGCTACAACCAACATGTCATCCAAAAGAAATAATCTAACACTTATAACTTATTGTTGCAAAGAAAAATGTTTTAGAATACCTGAAGATCAAGTTGACGGAAAAGCTTGTACAAAATGTAATTCTTTCTGCTATTGTAAGTGTAGTTGCAAAACATATCCAAAGAACCGGTTGGATAAACTAGAAGAATTGCAACATCGATTCGGTCTATTGTGGCAACGATTAAATTCAAAGTGATTAAACAAACACCTGCCATTACCCCCCACCACTACCCCCACTACCATCGGAGGTACCTGCAGCACCGGCTTTGCAATAGTCATTCCTGCTACACCTCTCGTCGAGTAAACAACTCTAGTCATGTCTCTCAACATTCGCGGGATTCACTACAACACTATCAATCTTACAACCTACAAGGATTTGGAAATTTTTTAGTGAAGAACTAAAACAACTTATAACCACTGGGTTTGGTTTATCTTTAGAACTTTATGCAACAAACAATCAAAACGAAAAAATGTGTTTTTGCCAACTTACAACAACAAGAAGAATAAAAATAAACAAGAAATTTCAGCACCGACAACAACTTACTTTTCAAATTTGGGAGCAAACTTTACTAACTTGTAAAATAATACTTTTGTAAAAAAAAACAAATAAATAAAAAAAGAAAATATCTTGCATTTTCGGATTTTCCGAAAATGCAAGATCTTTTTTAAAAACATCCCCAAAAGACCTTGACACACTTCCGGCCATTTAAAATTTAAATACCCAGCACAGCAGGGCATTTAAACTTTAAATACCCACCCATACACGTCACAGCTGATGACGTCACAGCTGATGACGTCACTTCCGGTCACGTGACCGGAAGTAGCTGTCAAAAAATTGACTGCCTGTCAAAGTTTGATTGGGCCAGCAGCCCCACTATTGCACTACTGAGGTTTTACCTTAAAAAAATCGTTTGATTTTCCTCCCAAGACCTTCAATTCAAACTGCGCCAAAGAGCAGATAAAAACACAATATAATCCTCCAAATGGTGGCAAAAATTCAAATATGGATCTCATACCCCTCATTCTCATATTGCAAATGATAGCGTTATTGAATTTAGGCCCACCTATGATGTTTTTTGAAGTTATCTTTTTTAAAAATGGGCGCTGGCATCTTTTTTGGGTCAGTTCTATAATGCTGCTGACTGACCAACCGACCGATAGTGTTATTTTCCTGAAAGGATAGAACATTGGTGTCACTAAGTAAATCAAGCTATGAAAGTTTATATAGGCTTATATAAATCAACATGTATGTTAATTTGACTTGTTTTTAAACCCCATGCCATCTGGTGGAACTGATTTTCTAAGAAGGTCTTAAGCATTTTGTTCAAGACCTTTCCATGGGTGCTCAATTTTGAAACCTCATTGAAGTAACATTAACATTAGTTTTTTTGAAGGCTATTAGCTCTATTTACTCGTTGGCACATGGTGGCCATAGACTTTCTGTCCTTAACTTATGGGAAAATAACATTTTCGGTCGGTGGGTCAGTCAGCGTTTTAGACAGACTCCGTCTGTTTACTTTGTATCTACCCCCCCCCCCCCCCTGTAAATAAGCCTTAGGCTGCACACAAGCCTTAGGCCTGTGCATGAAAGTTATCAAGCAAAGCAAGGTTACTGTACAAGGGTAACGAACAGTACTGTTAAAATATGGACAACGTTGAGACTAAAACCAGTGACTCCGCTACTATAGCTCCGAGGTCGGGGCTGAGTGCGCTACTAACTGTGCCACCGACTCAATATTTTTCTCATAGAGCTATGGTATGTTTGTACTCCATTTTTCCTAATGGTAATGCAGATTACATTACAAACTTATTAAATGTTGAGGGTATCAATTATGGTTGCATAGTCCTGAACTAGAACTATTATTTAACTGTTCGTTTTCTAGGCAGAAGTACTAATGGTTACGAAGAAAATTAATAAAACCATTTAAGAATATACTGTATAAATAAACTTGAAACCTAAGAGGAATGTTCTTGCCAGATTTAGATTTTATAGTTCGTAAATGTTAAATATAAACTAACTGGTTAAGACTTTGTTTATGAATTATCGATAGCCTATATAAATTTAACAGACTAGGGGGCCCATGCGCAAACTGAGCATTTAAATGTGGAGTAAAGTGAGTCGGTGGCGCAGTTGGTAGCACACTCGGCCCCGGTTCTGTGGCGGCAGCGTCGCAGGATCGACTCCCGATGATGTCGCATACTTTTAGCAGTACTGTTCGTCCTTGTACTGTACCGGCTCACTCCTTGGGTTTGCTTGATAACTTCCACGCACAGGCCTGAGGCCCATGTGAGGGGGCAAATGCAAGGTAAAAAGAGGCCGCCACCCTCTTTAAAAAATAAATAAATAAAAAAAAATAAAAAAATTATTTCTGTTTTTGAGAAACTCACCTACAGTTAGAATAAATTGTATGGCTTTAAACTCCCCTTTCTTAATCAAATTAATCTTTTCAATAAAGGCCTATCTGAGCAAAACACACACACATTATTTATCACCAGAGCACTATGGATTTGAATTTGGCTGTTCTCTTGTACAACAGTAGGATAGCGGAAGTTTTTCTTGGGGGCCCATGTGCAAATTGCGCATTTTAGTATTTTTCTGATTTTCAATCAGTCTTTGTCTCTCAGCAGTTCTCTTGCCAAAGTTTAAGCATATTTTCCCTAATGTCGTAGATTTATTTTTCTCTATGCCTTCTCCTTTATGTTTAAGAGTTCAATTTACAATAATATATTTATAGTCTGTTGATCGTGGATCTTGATCATAAATAATGAGTCACCTGCCTCATTCTGCTACAATAACCAAACTAAAAGTAGCCCAAATTCATTTTTAAGAGCTGTAGGCCCTATCGGATCTTGATTAGAGTTGCAGACAATCTATTTTTGTTTAAAATGTAATAAAAAAATAGATAAGATAAAATAGATCTCAACTTAACCAGCTGCTAAATTACATCACTTTTTAAAACCATTATGAAACATGTTGGTTTACTGGTTTGGTAAAGCTTTGGTTGGTTTTACTGGAGCATTGAAAGCGCCCTCTCAAAATACATCAAAGGCTTGGGGGTCGAAGCCGTGAAGAAAATGCCCATTTTAATTATCAGTCGCCAGTGCGCTACATTAGAAGCTTTAAAATGGCACTTCAATTGTAAAAATTGGTTAAGTAGGATGGCTGAAAAATGGATGTAACAGAGAAAACCCTTAGACTATTGTATTAAGTATATATAGGTCTATGATTTGTTTTTTTAGATATTATTTTATATGGGAATTTTTATCTGTTTTATAATTTCAAATGTCTTTTAAGTGTTTTACAATGCTGTGAATTAAACATCTGTATTTTTCAGCAAAGAAATAAGAGTTATGATATTTAAACCCTTGTACTAAACTACAACCGCAAGCCCTTTATTAGCATCTACTATCCTACCGTTTTTATGGTAAACTGCAATATAAATAAGCGTTATGCAATCATTAAGGATGTGTGTGATTTTTAAAATTATGTTTGATTTATTTAGGCTTTAATAAGTATTTTGGGTTTTTGTTTGTTTCAGATAGGCCTAATATAAAAACATTGGATGTATTTATACCGACAAAGAGGCAATGGGCGCATTTCTTACTGTAGTTCTTAATAGGTGAATCCACCGAATCTTGACAGTCAACTATGTCCGTTTAGTAACCGGACGGGCCATAAAAATGTTTTGGGGTATGCACAACAATACATGGTAAGCCCAGTTTGATAGTAAATCAACATCTTAACAATGGTAAGCTAAATTACTCACCTGTAAGGCCCCTTGCACACATTCCGATTTTTATCGGTCTGGTAAATATCGGTCCGATTTGTACCGGACAAGCGTTGTTTGCACACTATCCGGATTTAATCGGGCCGGTTGCTCGATTGCCGTGTGCCTACCGTGTGAATGCTTTTTAAATGGTAGATACTTTGTTTATTTTTCGTTTCCTGGCGAATTTCAAAGCATTCCAGTATTTTTTCCGAGTCCCTGGGATCAAGACCTTTAATTTGAGCCCTCTCCCATCATCCTGCGACTTTCCAAGCGCTCACAATTGCTATGCAAAATTTTCGCTACATAGATAGATAGTAGATAGATTGTTTGGGACAAAAGTAATGAAGCTGTGTGTGAGTATTCCTTTGTTATCAGAATAAGGCGTGACTCATCAAACTACTAGGCCTACTTAAAAAATTCAGTCTTTTTTTACTATGGGAATAATCAAATCCTTTTAAATTATATATATATATAGTCTATATGCTTTTAAGTTGTTTATATTAAAAAATAAATACAAATCAGAGTTAAACAAATTAATACAAATTAACAAATTAATTTTTAATTTATATTTATTAGTTTATGGTAGGTAACAATGTTTCCCTTAACTTAGTTTGTTATTTCAGAGTTCTTTAGATTAGTATATTTAATAATTAGTCAAAATCCATACATACTCATCACCAATCCAGTTCAATTAAGGAAATAGACAAATATTTTACTCACTTAAGCTTTTTATCTTACTAATATTATGTGAGAGTATGGTTTTTTGTGTGAATATATATATGTCTTTCAACCACGAAGACAGTTATTCACTGGGCAACTGCTAGTTAGTCTATAATTCAAAATAATATAATAAGAATTTTGAGAGAAATATGTAAAAATCGTGCCCTCTATTACCTTGGAGCAGTAAATCTAAAAAACATTACCTTGGAATTAATGTCGAACTTGACTATCTTTTAACTTATAACCAAATTAAGTTATTAAACAATGTATGTCTATTCAAAGGCGGTTAAAGAAACTTTTTACAAGTCAAACGTGGAATATAAAACTTCAAAAAAACTTAAACACACTTCAATCAATTAATTATAATGAAATTATATGTTGAATTTGAACTGACGCCGGAACGGAGATTACAGGCAGGTGTGCAATCTCCGTATAGTCACATGCGCCACTGTCTTTCCGGTGCCGGTCCGGCGCCGGCTGTCTACAGTGGCAGCGTCCGGCTGCTATCCGGCGATCGTGCCGGATCGGATGGTGGACGGACCGTGTGCAAGCTCCCATTCTCCACCGGCCGCCACTATTGGAATGTGAAGTTCCGATATTTTCCGGACCGATAAAAATCGGAGCGTGTGCAAGGGGCCTAAGTGGGGCTGAACATGGGTCACATTCCATGTCCAACAAGACACTCAACCTGACTATTTCAGATTTGGATCAAACTTTGTTTATTTATACTTTTTGACATCCTGAACACAAATATAATTTTAAAAAATCTATCTCTCATAGTTTTTGAGTCAGGCCTATGAATTTTCAAAAATCATAAAATGCCGTAATTTTTTTACGTGCGCCTAAATCTGAAATATGCCATAACCATAGTTCTATTAGTACTAGATAGCTGAGAGATGGCTCATTTTAAAGAGGGTATCATGGGTTTTAATTTGATACTCAACTTGAACACTTTGGGTAAAAAACTCTTTTTTGGTAAAACTCAAAAAAATTCTTTTGGAAAATGTTAGAGTTAGTGTTTTTTTGATTTTTTTAAAAATTTGTATATGTTTTAAGGCATTATTTTGTGAGTACACCATAAAAATTTCAGAGTGGGACCATGATGGGATCAGGAGATATGTTAAAAATACATCAATGGGGTCAATACATTTTTTGCCTTATTGGTATAGCATTCTGTACAGTCTCCTTTTGAGATTAATAATTATAAGTTGGTAAATTTGTGTTTTTCCACTTTCATCATTAATTTGTTTGCATCGTCCTACGGAAAGAACGCTTGTGATGGATTAGGAGAGGCAAAAATGACTCAGAATTTCCTTCAAATGCTAGGAATAACCTATTTAGGTGTATGGCTCAAAAATATGTTTCATACCAATCCCATTGACAATAAAAATCTCATTTCATTAAAAATTCAATTCAAAGCTATAAAATTTTATGATTATCATAGGTTTATGAGTTGCCATGATAGCAACTGAAAATAACAAAAATATAAACAAAGTAGGCATAAAATTACAGCTGTTGCAAACTCAGCTATATATAAATATTAATGTTGTTTTGCTTTGTTGAATGAAGATTTTATGTATCATTATTAAAAAGAATGTGTACATAGAAAATAATACTGATTTTTTATAAAGTAATGGGATGATTTGGTAAAATGAAATAGATACGTTTATGAATGAAAATCAGACCTTTACACTCAGCAAATTTAAAATGCAAAAGGACATATTTCAATCCACCATAGCGAGATATGACATGTTTTTGTAACTCCATAATAATAACATGGGGAATGACTATGAAGGTTTGCTGCAACAGGTTCTTGGTAAAACTGGGTGGTTTGAATTCAAAATTTAATAGATTTGAACTAAAAGAAGTTATACAATATACCAAGTTTTAACTGAAACACTAAGGAGGTGGGGAGGGGTAGTAAATATGTGTAAATAGATGGTTACATTTAGCCTACTTTGCCATAAGTAAAACAATAATAAATACTTTTTGTGTTTTTTATCCTCCTTTTTACTGGGATTATATTGGGTGTGTTATATTCACTAGATAACTCCTGAGTGCTTATCATGCACATTTGCGGACCAGAAATGAGGCTGTAAAAATCTGGTAAAATTGATCTTTTTTTACAAAAAGAACTTTTTTCCTGTCTGAATACTTCAAAAGAGTAGTGATTATGTATAAAAATGTTTAGCACTAAGGGTACCCAACAGCCCTTATTTCAGCATTGAATGTGTTGAGTAATATCCACATTTTTTATGAGTCATAGCTTTCATGATGTTGATAATGGTAAGAATGAAACTAAGTTTTTATGACATGATTGCCAATTTTCAAAGACTATATAAACTACATCTTTAAATGAACAACTTTAATGATCAGATACTGTCATACAGGTAGGCTGTTCGGCAATCAGAGAATACAATAAGTTGGTCCTTTTTATAATCCTGACACAAAACAGTTGGTAGACCATACATTTTACAAAGGCGATGAAAAGTCAGTACTTTGGTATTATACGGAGGCCACTATTTTTAGAGAGATTTTTTTTACTGGATACCAATAATAACTGCATAATTGAAGAGAACATACTTTAATTGACTTACTGTCCAAATTTGATATGATTATGATTAGCAGTCTTAGTGTTATGCCTCCCAGAAGGCAGTGAAGTCGGCGAGATAAAGCGTCACCACCGCAAGCGGCAACACCCGATCGCCACCCTTATATAGCGCGCTGCGGTGGTTATGTTAGGTTAGGTTGTCATAAATATGTTAGTAAGACTTTCCTCGTTTCGTTACAAATCAAACGATACTGGATAAGTCATACTTTAGCCCGCCAAATCCCGTATACAAGTGATGCACACACTCCGTCAACAACCTGACCTAGGCCTACTTAGAGGGGATTTGGCGTGCGAAGGTATGATTCATCTGGTATCGTTCGATTCGTAACGAAACGAGGAAAGTCCTAACTGACTTATTTATGATAACCTAACCTAACATAACCGACACAGCGCGCTGTATAATGGTGGCGTCCGTATAATACCAAAGTACCGAAAAGTCTCCTCTTTATTGTCAATGATAAAAGCTGGTAGTCCTTGGAAATTAAAATTGTTGCACTCTGCGGTTAACCTTTAAAACTAACTATTCCAAGCCATGTCCAATTGTTTAGTTGTAAACAAAATTAATTGGGTTTGATTAGCTGTTGATGTATAAGGCCACTCCTCTGAAAATTCAGCCATTATGTAAACAAGTGGTGCTCTTTCTTTAAATTCTGAGATGTATTGGCAAATTTTCATAAAGATACCCCTTAAACATTAGAATTGACTCAGCTGTTATCAATTTATGGATATAATAAATAAAACCCTTTGTTTAAAGATATAGACAGTATAAAAATACCCACTTTGCAGCACTTTGCATACACAGCGAATTTCAAATGCTTAAATAAATCGTTTAGATGAGCCTCAAATCAAGTAGAATCAAATTAAATCCTAAAATGAGCATACAACCATTTTCTCCATAATAACAACATGGGAAATGAGTATGCAAGTTTGCTGCCATGCAAGTGTGAAATTTAAATATTTTTTGCAATAATCCAGTAGATATCAACGAGATGGAAGCCATGAACCTCGCTTATTCTCGCATTGAGAAATAAGCGAGATATAGAATTTTATGTATTTCCCATAAGGTTAGTATTGGGACAACGTACTGTTTACCAATAACGATATCTCGGGATCCAATGGACATAGAGCAACGATTTAAGATACTAAATTATTTGTTTTTAAGCTGAATTCAATGGTCCAAAAAATAATTTTATATTTTTTATTCTTCTATGTAAAAAATCCCAAAAACCCATTTTTGGAGGGGTTTACCCCCCTAAACTCCCCTTCCAAAGGTCCAATCACGCTGTTTTTCGAACTTGTCGGAGTAATTACTATTTTACATCTCTGTGCCAAATTTAATTCAGATCAGACCATTTTTACGCAAGTTATCGTGCTTAAAGTCACACACACACACACACACACACACACACACACATATATATATATATATATATATATATATATATATATATAGGGCTGCCATACGTCCCGGTTTGACTAGGGCAGTCCTGGTGTCCCGGCCGGTTTTCCTGATGTCCCGGTCAGTTTTTAAATTGTGTATTATGTTATTAAATAATTAACCATACCGGTAGTTTAACAAGTGCGCTACGGCGGTGAATGGCTTAAAAAAAGCAGATAGTCTACTGCAAGTTAACTATGGTATCTCTTGCTCATAATTTTATGAAAAAGAACAGACATTTAAAAAAAGTTCATACCAGTGTGAAATATGAATGGTTTGGGAGCAGCAGTGAAAATTATTAAATCCCAACAAAAACAAGGAAAAATACTTATAATATATGTATTTTTTGTTTATATTGTGTTCTATTTGCATGAAATTATTTCGTTCTTTGTTTGAAATTCATTGTTGGTGATGGTGATTTTATATTTTGATTAGGATTTTTGCGGACATTTGCCATCACTGATTAGTAAAAAACAAGTTTCACGACGTTTCGGGATCTGGAATCTGATCCCGTCTTCAGGTGGAAGAAAACCTAGAACATAACAAGATTAGTAACACATAGCCAGGAAAACCTGGACAAAAACACAGCTAAAACAGAGAACTGTAAAAGCAGTCACGAAAACACTAGCTGAAAAGAAAAACAATAACACAAAATAACACAGGAATCACAAGAATCAAGAATCACTAGACAGGAGAGAGCACGTCCACACCCAATCAGAGCTGAGCTGAGACTGGTAGGAGGACAGCAAATGGCGGCGGCAACGGAAATGGCGGCGGACACGGCCAACCAAATCACGGCGCGCTACCGGTGGCGAAAACCTGAAACAGAGACATGTGATATGCAAATTCCGTGTGTCTGTTTGTGTTTATTAGTTAATTTTTAACCTGATTTTGCCCCTTGGCCTTGCTACGGGTTAACATGTTGTGAGAATTTTGAACAGAATTGTTAGTAATTACCCTATTTGCTGACACTTTATTTTCCCTGTCTTTCAATTCTTTGTTTAATATTGGTAGCCATACTGGCCTTATTTCAAGTGAAGATTGACTGATTGGTTGGTCTGCTAGTTTTATGTATGAAGCTTCAATTAGTTTTCTTTTGAAAAAATGAGGTTCGCGGTGTACTATTTTTGCTTCGTCAAAATTCATCTGGTGATTTTCAGACCAGCAGTGTTGAGCAATTTTTGATTTATCCACTAAGCCCTTCCTCGTGTTATCTTTGTGTTCTTTGATTCTAACATTTAAAGGTCTTTTTGTCTCGCCATAATACGGCCTAGAACAACTATTGCAGTTTATTCTGTAAACACAGTTTTTTGATCCCTGAGTGCCATTTTTTGGTTTGGTTTTTACGAGACATTGCCTAAGAGTATTTTGTGTCCTAAACGCGGTTCTAACTTTGAACTTCCTAGCAACTCTTCTAATTTTTTCCGATAATCCCGGCACATAAGGGATTGACATAGGAACGAATTTTTCAGTGTTTTCTGACTCATTCTGTTTAGCCCTACGGTTTTTGCACTTTCTTATTACGGATTGAGGGTATCCATTCTTAGCCAAATCTTGCTCTACTTTTTTGATTTCCTGATTTAATCCATCTTGATTTGAGCAAATGCTCTTTGCTCTGTCAAATAATGAGTAAGCTACCCCTTCTTTGACAGATTTTTGATGGTTTGATTGAAAATTTAAGTACTGCCCTGTGTGTGTCTTTTTTCTGAAAACAGTTGTCCTAAGCGTGTCCCTATCCTTTTCTACGCACACATCCAAAAATGCTAGTTTGTTTTGGACTTCCTCTTCCATTGTTAGGCGGATGGAAGGAGAAATACTGTTAAGATGCCCTAAAAAGTCTTTTAGTTCATCGTCTCCATGCGGAAATACCACGAAGGTGTCATCGACGTACCTCCACCAAATCTTCGGTTTGAGTTGAGCCAAAGACAAAGCCTTTTGCTCAAACTCCTCCATAAAGATATTAGCAAAGATGGGCGACAATGGCGACCCCATGGCCATCCCCTCATCTTGACGGTATAATTTACCCTCTAGTTCAAAATAGTTACATTGAGTGCATAATTCAAGCAGTTCCATAATGACATTAACAGGAAGTTTAGTACGTTCAGTTAGACTTTTATCTTTTTCGAGTCGAGACTCGATTATTTTTAAGGTTTCAGGAACTGGGACATTCGTGAACAGACTTTCAACATCAAAACTAACCAGCTTATCCGTCTCAGCCAGCACTATGTCCTTTGACTTTTCAACGAAGTCTTTAGAAGTCTTTTTTTTTTTTGCTCAAATCAAGATGGATTAAATCAGGAAATCAAAAAAGTAGAGCAAGATTTGGCTAAGAATGGATACCCTCAATCCGTAATAAGAAAGTGCAAAAACCGTAGGGCTAAACAGAATGAGTCAGAAAACACTGAAAAATTCGTTCCTATGTCAATCCCTTATGTGCCGGGATTATCGGAAAAAATTAGAAGAGTTGCTAGGAAGTTCAAAGTTAGAACCGCGTTTAGGACACAAAATACTCTTAGGCAATGTCTCGTAAAAACCAAACCAAAAAATGGCACTCAGGGATCAAAAAACTGTGTTTACAGAATAAACTGCAATAGTTGTTCTAGGCCGTATTATGGCGAGACAAAAAGACCTTTAAATGTTAGAATCAAAGAACACAAAGATAACACGAGGAAGGGCTTAGTGGATAAATCAAAAATTGCTCAACACTGCTGGTCTGAAAATCACCAGATGAATTTTGACGAAGCAAAAATAGTACACCGCGAACCTCATTTTTTCAAAAGAAAACTAATTGAAGCTTCATACATAAAACTAGCAGACCAACCAATCAGTCAATCTTCACTTGAAATAAGGCCAGTATGGCTACCAATATTAAACAAAGAATTGAAAGACAGGGAAAATAAAGTGTCAGCAAATAGGGTAATTACTAACAATTCTGTTCAAAATTCTCACAACATGTTAACCCGTAGCAAGGCCAAGGGGCAAAATCAGGTTAAAAATTAACTAATAAACACAAACAGACACACGGAATTTGCATATCACATGTCTCTGTTTCAGGTTTTCGCCACCGGTAGCGCGCCGTGATTTGGTTGGCCGTGTCCGCCGCCATTTCCGTTGCCGCCGCCATTTGCTGTCCTCCTACCAGTCTCAGCTCAGCTCTGATTGGGTGTGGACGTGCTCTCTCCTGTCTAGTGATTCTTGATTCTTGTGATTCCTGTGTTATTTTGTGTTATTGTTTTTCTTTTCAGCTAGTGTTTTCGTGACTGCTTTTACAGTTCTCTGTTTTAGCTGTGTTTTTGTCCAGGTTTTCCTGGCTATGTGTTACTAATCTTGTTATGTTCTAGGTTTTCTTCCACCTGAAGACGGGATCAGATTCCAGATCCCGAAACGTCGTGAAACTTGTTTTTTACTAATCAGTGATGGCAAATGTCCGCAAAAATCCTAATCAAAATAAAAAATAAATTATTTCGTATTTTTAATTTAACTAAAATTGATTTTAAGTATTGTTTAATGTATTAAATTATTATTATCCTTGTTAAAAATGTATTTATAGTTCTAAATTTATCATGATAAAAGTTGCACTGTCACTATTCAAGTAAAATTTTTTTTCATATCATTAAAACTTACAATTTTTTTTTAACTTTTTATAAATGTTTTCCTAATTTTGAGTTTGTTCAAAAAGTAATTTTGAACTCATAATAGATTTACCTAAATATTATTAGTTTGACTCAATAATCTGGACACAAAATAAGTCTGCTTGAAGTTAATTTTCACTTTAAAAAATTTTTCAAAAATTCCGGAGGGGGCCATTGGACCCCTGTCTGCCTTCTTGGCGGCATCCCATATCCCCCAACCCCCCGCTGTGTCTCCTCCTCGTCTGAGAGCATGTCCCAGTTTGACCCTTTGAAAATATGGCAGGCCTATATATATATGAACGGTGTTATTTGGCATCTGGGGATCTCAAAACAAAAAGTTATGATGGTCTCGGGCTTAGGTCTTACCATGAGATATATGGTAATAGCTTCTTCCCAATAAGGGAAATTTGCTAAAAGTGTATTACAGTTAATAAAAAGCTTTAATTAATTATCTGCCACTTATGATTATTTTTGTTTCAGGGTAAGAAGAAATTATTCAGCCTTTTTTGGGAGACGGTGGTTTATGTCAGTTTTAAAAATATCTGTAGGTCTAAATATGTAATGTTTATTTTATTCTTTTTTTTACATTTTCCACATATTTACTATTTAGAATTCTCTTAAATTTTGAATGAAGTGAATAAATCTGTAAAAAATTATAAATCATGCTCAAAGTCATTTAAGACGTCATATAGCCACATTAAATATTTGAATATAATGTATTTCATTAATAGTAGTTGTTTTTATATATAAAATGAATAAATTAGTTATATGCAGTCTTAATGATTTATTTCCTTTGAAATAACAGTTAAATGTTTTTTGTTATCTTAAGTGTGTGTGCTTGCTTGCTTGCACAATTATCTCAAAAACAGCTCTGAGGATTTCCTTAAAAGTTTAGAAATAAGTCTTTTTTAGCAAAAAAGGTCTTCTATGCAGAGTACTTGGCAAGTGAAAATCTAATAACTTAATAAAAATAATATAAAAGTTGTAAAACTTTAATATTGGTCCAATCAGTTGTCATGATAGCAACGAAATAAACAAGGAACATTATTTTTCCTCCTATGTTGGGGGGCGAAGCCACCGCTATACCTTTTGGAAAAACAGATTTTGATAGTCGCTCATAGTTTTGTAGAGCAATGTTTACTTTACCAGAAGTCAAAAAATCTTTGAACCATCATGGTTTTTTTAACTGTATACTGCATGTGTAGTTCAAAATCAGGTTAAATTGAAGCAAATGTATAATTCAATAAAAGCGAAGCCCACCAAACCTTTTTTCAAATATCAATTTTTGATGGCTATTATTTTTTCAGAGACTATGCTTTAGTCATAAAGGGAGCGCTCAGTAAACAAATTAAACATAAAGTACAGTATATTATGTGTTAAAATACAAAAACATATTTAAAATGTAGCCTAATAAAGAGCGCTAGATTTTTTATTTTAACTTTTTTTTCTCATAAGTGTAAATTCATTGGAAGTGCTAAGGGGGGTGTGGGGGGGCAAAGCCCCCCATGTCTTTTGGCGATCATGTAAGTTGCTCACAGTGTTGTAGAGCAAGGTACACTTTACCAAATGTCAAAAAAAGCTTTATACCATCATGGTTATGTAAACTACATACTGCATTTTATGTAGTTCAAAATCAGGTTAAATTGAAGCAAACGTATAATTTGTTTTAAACAATGCCCACTAAAACTTTTTTCTAGAAACTATGCTTTAGTCTTAAAGGGAGTGCTCAGTGAAAAAATTAAACATAAAGTGCAGTATATTATGAGTAAAAATTATAAAAACATATTTTATTTTTAATTTAGTTAAGAGACAATAATGTTATATTTCCCTCACAAGTGTAAATTCATTGGAAGTGCTAAGGGGGGGTGTAGGGGGGGGGCAAAGCCCCCCCATATCTTTTGACAATCATTTAAGTCGCTCACGGTTACTTATATGTGATATATATTATATATATATATAAAGTATAGATATTATGAGATAAAATACAAAAAGATATTTTTAGTGTGATAAAGAGACAATAACAGTATTGTTTCTTTCTCATAAGTTTAAATTCATTGGAAGTGCTAAGGGGGGGTGTGGGGGGGCGAAGCCCCCCCATGTCTTTTGGCAATCATGTAAGTCGCTCTTGGTTACTTATATGTGATATACATATAATTTACATTACAATTGGATATATAAATATAAAGTACAGTATATTATGAGATAAAATACAAAAAGATATTTCTAGTGTAATAAAGAGGTAATAACAGTATTGTTTTTTTCTCGTAAGTGTAAATTCATGTGCAGTGCTATGGGGGGGTGTGGGGGGCCAAGCCCCCCCATGTCTTTTGGCAGTTATATAAGTGGCTCACGGTTTTGTAGATCAAGGTAAATTATATCAAGGCAAACGAAAGCTTTGAACCATGCTTCATATCATGTTTTTTTCATAACCATGAAATAGTGTTTTTTATCTGTATACTGCATAATATGTTGTTCAAAATCAGGTTAAGTTAAAGCAAACTTTTATAATTTATGTAGCCTAATAAAGATAACGCGATATTTTATTTTAAGGATTTTTTTCTCATAAGTGTAAATTCGTTGGGAGTGCTAAGGAAAGGTGTGGGGGGCGAAGACCCCATTTTGCTCAGTGTGTTGCTGATGTAAGTTGCTCACGGTGTTGGACAGCAAGGTACACTTTACCAAATGTAAAAAAAGTAGTTAACATAAATGCATCATGGTTATGTTCACTATATACTGCATATGTAGTTCAAAATCAGGTTAAACTGAAGCAAACGTATAATTTGTTTTGAGCAATGCCCACTAAATTTTTTTTCAAATCTATATTTTTGGAAACTATGCTTTAGTCTTAAAGGGAGTGCTCAGTGAAAAAAATAAACATAAAGTACAGTATATTAAGAGGAAATTGCAAAAACATATTTTAATATAGTTAAGAGACAATACTGTTATATTTCTCTCATAAGTGTAAATTCATTGGGAGTGCTTTAAGGGGGGGTGTGGGGGGGCAAAGCCCCCCCATGTCTTTTGGCAATCATGTAAGTCGCTCACGGTTACTTATGTGTGTGATATACACACAAACTACAGTAAATTATGAGATAAAGTACAAAAAGATATTTTTAGTGTAATAAAGAGACAATAACAGTATAGTTTCTTTCTCATAAGTGTAAATTATTATTTGTTTAAAGCTAAGCACACCAAACCTTTTTCAAATTTAAATTTGTGATGGCTACTAGTTATTTTGGAGACTGCTTTAGTCAAAATTAAAGGGAGCGCTCAGTTAGCAAATTAAACATAAAGTACAGTATATTATTAGTTAAAATACAAACACATATTTTTAATGTAGCCTAATAAAGAGCGTACAATATTTTATTTTAAGGATATTTTTTAAACGTATAATTCGTTTGAAGCAAAGTCCACTAAACCTTTTTTTAATATATTTTTGATTACTATTAGTTTTTTCGGAGACTATGCTTTATTTGGTAACAGTGGGAGAGCTCAGTAAACTTTTGGGACACACAGTATACATAAAGTACTGTATATTATGAGATAAAATACGAAAAAGTATTTTTAATGTACAAAAGACAATAACGTTATTTTTTCTCATGAGTATAAATTCATTGGAAGTGCTAAGGGGGGGGGGGTGTGGGGGGGGCGATTGGCAATTAAATAGGTTTCTCGCGGTTTTCTAGAGCAAGGTATACTTCACCGTTTACCAAAAATCAAAAAAAGCTTTGAACCATCGTGGTTTTTTTAAAATTATACTGCAGAAGTTTAAAATCAGGTTAAATTGAAACAAACTCATAGTTCGTTGAAAGCAAAGCTCACCAAATATTTTTCCTAAAATATTTTTTTTTGAAAAAATTTTTGGGGAAGCTTTTATTGAGATGAAATACAAAAAGATATTTTTTATGTAATAAAGAGACAATAACAGTATTGTTTCTTTCTCATAAGTAGAAATTCATGTGCAGTGCTTGGGGGGGGGCAAAGCCCCCCCATGTCTTTTGGCAATTATCAAAGCCGTAGCGCGGGAATTTTTTGGGGGGGTTTGGGTTCCGTGGTTAGCCGTGGTGTCCCGTAACCGTGTCCGGCAACTGTTTCTCGGCAACTCACGGGGCATTGCCACTTATGGAGCCTTTTAGACTAGGCGGACACAGTTGCCCGCAGGGATACAGTGTCTGGACGGTGTCTCCTCGCGCAACCGATGTCGGCCACCGGCGAGCAACCGAGAGCAACTGACGGTTGCCGAGACTCGAAGCGGGGCATTGAATCAAATGGGGCCGTTTAGACTAGGACACAGTTGCCCGTAACTGTGTCCGGACACTGATACCAGCAACTGTGCCTGCTTGGGCAACTGCAGCGGACACTGTTTTATAATACAGCGGACAACTGTTAATAGTTTTATAGAGCCAGGATTACCAAGTCAAAAAGCTTTCACATCATCATGGTTTGTTGATTGTATATTGCTTAGATATTTCAAAAACAAGTTAATATTAAGTTAAGATTTTTGAGCTGATTTGAGATTTATAAATATTGGTAGCCCCAAAGACAGTTAACTCATCATCGCTTCATCCTCTTACGTGACATCGGAGCGTATTCCTAGTTTTTACCTCTACTATCATATGCTAAAATATTTTACCATAATTTCCGGACACCCTAGGGTGAGTTTCTACTTACACCATTAACTTCACCAATGGATTCTACTTACTAAAACAAACAAAAAAGTTCCTATAAACCCATGTCCTATTCTCAACCGTTTAGCGGTTATCACACATTTTATGATTTTTTAAAATTACTTGACTTGGTTCCACTTTTTGAATAGTACCAAGGTGACCAATTGTCCTATGGAGTTATACTTAGTGCCATTAGAAAGAGCATTAAATTGCCTATAAATCCAAGGTCATTTGACTGAAAAGGTTGTCAAGAGCTTCCGTTTATAGTGAATGCAAATTGAAAAATTTGCTCAAATGAAATTTCTTCATCAAATTCCATGCGCTACTTCTTCACATTTGTGTGATTTAAGAGATGTTGAGTTTAACGAAAAACTTCCTCATTTAACAAGCTTTCAAATGATATACATATTAAATGTCTTACTAATACGTACAACGGGGAAAATACAATAGATCTGGAGTAAAACACGTATTATTGCCATAGTTTTAGCAAATACTGTATTTACTTTATTAAACTTATGCCTACATTTATTTTTCGAATCATCTGAAAATCCATGACTTGGAGTTAGTTTAAATCAGCTGTCGTATAGTAATTTATAATCTTGCCTGAATCAGCTGTTTTAAACTGTGTTAAATTTACTATAAATCCAAGGTCTTATAGGGAAAAAACTGTTATGGGCTTCCGGGTAAAGCGAATGCAAAGTGAAAAATGTGTTCGAATGAAAGTTTTCTTTAATCTTTCATGTACCATTTCACAACATTTGTGCGTTGCTAAGTAATGTTGAGTCCAACAAAAAACTTCATCATTTATTAAGCTTTCAAATGATGTAGATATTTAAATTTTAAGATCACGTACGACAGAAAAAAACACAATAAATCAAGAGTAAAACACATCTTATTGCTATAATTTTAACAGAGAATTAAAGTAAACACCAAGCAACTTAACAAGCCTAAAATCAATTCTATTTGAGAAGGTTTTCGACGTGTCCTCCATTTGCCCTTATGCATGTCTGGACCCGTTTCCGCATTTCTCTAACAGTTGCCTTTAAATTTATTTCATCACGAAGTCTTGCAGCAGCCCTCATGATCCGTTCCCTCACTTCTTGAGCAGTGTGTACTAGGGTGCGATAGACTTCTTGTTTTAGAAAGCCCCAAACGTAATAGTCCATAGGGGTGAGGTCAGGGGACCGAGGTGGCCAAGCAACAGTTCCACCTCTTCCTATCCACAAGTCAAAATTGTTGTTGATGTGTCTCCGCACTGCGTTGTCGAAGTGTGGAGGAGCACCGTCAGCTTGAAAAATAATGCCCTGACGTAAATACAGTGGCAAGTTTTCAAGAAGTTCTGGTAGAACTTCACTTAGGAACTGAAGATACTGTGCGCCATTCAATGATGTAGGTAGATCAAGGTAGGGTCCAATTAGCTGGGCTCCAATCAATCCGATCCATGCATTTACTTTGAACCTTGTCTGGCTGCGGGATTCACGAGCCATGTGCGGATTTTCAACGGCATAGTAATGTTCATTGTGAAAGTTGAAAACACCATCGCGTGTGAACGAGGATTCATCTGTCCATAAAATTCTCTTCAGGAAGTCACCGCGGTCATGACGTCTTATCCATTGGCAAAACTCTAGTCTTTGTGGAGGATCTCTCGGTTCAAGAGTCTGAACACGTATAAAATGGTACGGATGTAGCCGTTCTGTACGCAATAGTTTTGATACATACGACTGTGATACGCCAAATTCACGGGCCAAAGTTGTTGTGCTGATCCTAGGATCTCTTTCTACGCGGTTTAGTATAGCTTCTTCTAAACCAACGTCCTGAATCATATTGCCTACCAAGCGACTCCTAGAGGGAAACCTTCCATTTTGGTTTAAAGCCTGGTGAACCCTGACAAATGTTCTAACATCAGGCAGCCTTCTGTTTGGAAAGCGTCGACTGTATTCACGTCGGCTTTCAGCCGCGTTGCAAGATCAAAACCCGTACACAAGGAGCATATCGGTATATTCTCTATTTGTAAAAGGTTCCATATTAAAAAAAACTTACAACACAAATTAAATTACTAAATTAGTTGAACAAATAAAACGAACAAACAAAACAGGAAACAGTTGAACAAAGAAAACATTCAATCAATTGCAACAACAATACAGTTTAAAACAGCTGATTCAGGCAAGTCTATTATGACAGCTGATATAAACCAACACAGAGTCACAGATTCACAGATTCACAGCTGATTTGAAAAATAAAAGAAGGCATAAGTTAATTTAATTAAGTACAGTATTTGTTAAAACTATAGCAATAATACGTGTTTTACTCCAGATCTATTGTATTTTCGCTATTGTGCGTATTAGTAAAGTATTAAATATGTACATCATTTGAAAGCTTATTAAATGAGGAAGTTTTTCGTTAAACTCAACATCTCTTACTAACACACAAATGTAAAGAAAAAGTGCATGGAAGTTTATGAAAAAATTTCATTTGAACAAATTTTTATTTTGCATTCACTATAAACGGAAGCTCTTGATACCTTTGAAAGTCAAATGACCTTGTATTTATAGAAAATTTAATGTTCTTTCTAATGGTACTAAGTATTACTCTGTAGGACAATTTGTTACCTCGGTACTACTCAAAAAATGGAACCAAGTCAAGTATATAAAAAAATCGTAAAATGTGTGATAACCGCTAAACGGTTGAGAATAGGACATGGGTTCACATGACTTTTTTCGTTTGTTTTAATGGGTAGAATCCATTGGTGAAGTTAATGGTGAAAGTAGAAACTCACCTGTTGGGTGTCCAACTTAAGTGTGCCACCATTGGTATTTCAGAAACTATTGGATTTAGAGAAAACTTTAAATGGGGGACTTCACCTACTTTTTTAAGACATTTAAAAATGTGAATTCCATTTTCTTCTAAATGGCCGCCATTTTCCAATATGGCGGACAACTTTGATTTATCTTATAGAACATGGCGTATTTGGATTGTACGCTTAATTTTAAGAGCTTTTTACTCTTTGACATTTTTTCCTAAACCCAATGGTTAAGGAGATAAAAGCAGTTAAAGTTTAATTTTTCCTCATTTGAAATGCATTTTGAATGCATTTGAAATGGATTTAAAATCCATGCTATAATTATAACGTACTAAGTCGTTATAAAAACATGGTTGAGATCCTTGACTGGATTATTCAAGTTTGAGAGTTCATAAATGAGCTATTAAAAAAAGTATAGTAAAAGCTAATCGATTTCGTTCGTTAAAAGAACTGACGGAATATTATTGAGATACGTTGGATATATTGATCGAATAAATTAATTGGAACAAAAAAGATTTCGTTAAGGATCAGGCTTGTGTGAAATCGGCTGTTTTATTTATTGTTGTCAACCTTACGTGAACGCAACATGCTGCCTTAAAATAAACATTTATATTTGCTGTTATGACATTTAAATTGTTTCTAGAGGTCCTTCAATTGTAAAAAATGAAGAGCCCACGTACAAAAGAATGTTTGAATATTATTTTTATTCGTTAATTTGTGAATGCTATACAATAATCTCACAGTTGTAATTTTGAAAGTAAGCTGAAATACAACATTTAACTGTGTATCAGTGTGTACCTATCTGTGTACCTATGAATTAAATTTAAAACATGGCATTTTTCTAAATGATTAAATGAATGAACGACTAAATGAAAATAATTCATTATTCGTAGCAAATCTCGTTTTATAAATTTATTTTAGTATAATTTTGAAAAGACAAGTAGTAATTTACTACAAATTCCTTCACGTTAAGTTTGACATATTTTAACTTTACAGTTTTGTACATTAATACAAGTCTTTTGGGGCAAAATATCTGACGAAAACACGCTATATTGAATAAATAATTAGGATCCTTCAAGGCCAAGGTTAATGCGACGCTTCCTTCACAGTTAAAAATGGGGTACTGATTATTATGTAACTTACATGTATGTATAAATTAATACTGTTGTAGAAAGGAAAGTGCAAAAGACAGAATGTAACTTCCAGAAACATGATTCCTCACAGTCAATAGGACCATAAACTGAGTAAGGAAAAAAGGAAGTGGTGTAATTCAAAGTTTATAAAGAATTATGCAATGTATTAGTAAAATAAATTTGGACATATAGCATAAAGGTAAAAATAACCACAGAATAACTCCTCGTTTTGTTGTCCACTGCTGCGTCCGTTGTTTGTTGCTCCCAGAATAAATAGTCCCTTGCAGAAATTGGACATGGCGAGGATATAAATCATCAGTGTGAATATATTGTAGCATTATTTGTCTCCTACACTTGACATGTCAACGTGTCGTTGTTTTTATGAGGAGTCTACTTTAGTGAGGTAGGATAGCTATTTTTTTGGGTCGAATATTAGGTTTCCGGCTACCACTATACAACTTTGCATAATCAATGATCATGCATTTTGGAACTAAATTCAGCCCAGACCCCAAAAATTAGACATCTAATTTTCAAAATGGCAGCTAAAATTGTTGTAAGAGGACAAAATTTAACTATTTAGACCATGGGTCGCCAATATGAGACCCTCCCCCCGTAGGAATTTTCGACACATGTATTTTTTGTTGCTACTGACATGTACTTTAAGGTTTTGCTTGTTTGCGACGTTTAAATTACAGCATAACCCAGAAAAACAAAAAATATCATTGATAAATCGTTGAAAAAAATAACATGGGATCTTATTGAAAAAAAGTCACCTGACTGCATTTTTTACATGCAATTTTTGAGATATTGACTCGGGACCAACGCCTATCATTGTTGGGTGGCTAATCCTTTATTTTGGTAGGATAAAAATTTCCGGCCGCCATCTTGGATCCGCCATATTGGATATCAATTTATTTTTTTAAATGTAAAGATGGTGTTATGGCACATCATTATGAACTAGATTTTTACGCTGATTACAATGCTGAAATCCGTTTTTTGAAAATATGCATTCGTTAAAAAGATATGCACTAATAAAAATTTACCCTATACATTTCTTATGGACGTTTTGTATTTTCAATATTTCTTGGATTATTTTTCTTCTATCTCTCATTTTAATAAAGATATGTAGTTCGTTTTAGTCTTAAAATACTCAGTGAAATACCGGCTTTAATTTGTGATATTAATCATCAACATCGGTTAAGTGACAGATGAGCTATAAGGCTCAATTTAACTTAAAAATCAATTTTTAAGAAATTTAATTTTAGTCAAGTATTAATAACTCCGGTTCTAAATTAGGTATTGAATTCATTTTGGTCTTAAATTACTCAGTAAATCATCAGCTTTCATGTAAGCTGACTTTCAATAATATAAGGGTCAAGTTCATGTAACTTTTGAGCTTTCACTCAACATAAATTCGTTTTACTTGCATAATTTTACATTTCTTGAAGGATTTCTCTAGTGCCAAAGAAGACTCAGAAATCGTAAAGGTCTTAATTGACTTATTAGATTATTGGCTTTCATTTGAGCCATAAATTATTATTATATTTTGAGTTTGAACTAAGTTGTGGTTCTAAAACCCACATAAAAATAAAATTTTCAGACATTTTCGTTTATATAAGGACTGATATCTGCAGTTCCAGGAAAGATCTGAAGTTCTGAATGTTTTTAAAAGACTCAGTAAAATATCAGCTTCCGTTTGAGACTGTGATAATTTAATTCAAACACGTTCGGGGTGAGTTATATTCCAAATTAAGAGTAAAATTAAAAAATAATTAAACTTTATATCGTAACGAGCCTTAAAATTCGTTTACAGCTAAACCGATTTTACGTGTCTATATTTCTAATAAAAGCCGGCATATCACTGCTTATTTTAAGACCAAAATGAACTAAATACCATATTTAGAACCAGAGATATAAATACTTGATTGAAAAAACGTTCTCGAAAAATTGATTTTTAAGTTAAATTGAGCCTTATAGCTCATCTGTTACTTGTCCGATTTTGATGATTAATATCACAAATTAAAGCCGGTATTTCACTGAGTATTTTGAGACTAAAACGAACTACATACATTTATTGTAATGAGAGATAGAAGAAAAATAATATAAAATATTGAAAATACGAAACGTCCATAAGAAATGTATAGGGTAAATTTTTATTAGTGCATATCTTTTTAACGAATGCATATTTTCAAAAACGGATTTCAGCATTGTAATCAGCGTAAAAATCTAGTTCATAATGATGTGCCATAACACCATCTTTACATTTAAAAAAATAAATTGATATCCAATATGGCGGATCCAAGATGGCGGCCGAAAATTTTTATCCTACCAAAATAAAGGATTAACCACCCAACAATGATAGGCGTTGGTCCCGAGTCAATATCTCAAAAATTGCATGTAAAAAATGCAGTCAGGTGACTTTTTTCAATAAGATCCCATGTTATTTTTTTCAACGATTTATCAATGATATTTTTTGTTTTTCTGGGTTATGCTGTAATTTAAACGTCGCAAACAAGCAAAACCTTAAAGTACATGTCAGTAGCAACAAAAAAATACATGTGTCAAAAATTCCCACGGGGGGAGGGTTTCATATTGGCGGCCCATGGTCTAAATAGTTAAATTTTGTCCTTTTACAACAATTTTTAGCCGCCATTTTGAAAATTAGATGTCTAATTTTTGGGGTCTGGGCTGAATTTAGTTCCAAAATGCAAGATTATTGATTATGCAAAGTTTCATAGTGGTAGCCAGAAACCTAATATTTTCATACTAACCTACCTCACTACTTGGCAATAGAAACACAATGTCAGTTCATATCTATATATTATCTACATTTCTTTGTTTTTTGTATGATTTGACTACTAAGATAACATGCTAGAGACACCAAAGATAGGAAGGAGAGTGCAAATCCTCAAGGATGGAAGACTAATTATTGTTATTCGGAGAGTGTCTTTCCTGTCATGTAAGTACAAGTATATTAATTAAGAATGAGTTCCATAAAATATACTCTCCTGACTGCATAAAATTATACCTTTTGAATTGATAGAAAAATTTAAAAATAATTAAAGCGACCTGGCAATAAATCAAACCAGACAACAAAATGAGTAATTAATAACTCAAATACAAGCGCCATATTTATAAAATTCTAGGGCTTAAAATATATTAAGTTGTTGTTAATGCCTGGAATTAGTGTTACATAGAAACTGAAATGCATTTTAACTGAAACTTCCGCAACTGACCTAATTAGTGAAATCATGGCTAATCTAAAACCAATTACTACATTTACCGAACTAATAGCTTTAATCGCATTCATTAAATGTAGTGGAAACCAAGGTTGAAATTAATTATTCTATTAAAGCTTTAAAATAATAGAAAACAATCTCTTAGAACAAAGTAGGCTCAATAAGTTTAACTGATCATCTGTTTCTATACTGGGCACAACGTTTTTCCAAGATACGGTATTGTACATGATGATGTATATTTTTTGCAGAAATAGCTATTTGTGTATTAAGAGCGCGAAGTACGCCATTGCCGCTCAAGAATTGTAGATTTCGAGAGCGACAACGACTATTTGTGCTCGTAATACACACAATATTTTTCCTACCACCATTATTTAAACAATTTAACTTATTAACTAACCTGTACATAAAGGTTCATTGAGGTTATGTTTGCTTATTTTATTGGAACGAACCGGAAGTTAGTGAGTAGAAACGCCGACAGTGAAATCAGCTGATTTAGAGCAAGGCAACAAGAATTTAGAAGAAGCAAGGCAGCTGAGTGAAAAGGGAATTCTGACCAATAGAAACTGTTCTTTTGTGTTTGGCGCCATAGTTATCTCTCTTGTGTGCCACCATAACCTAATAAGTAACCCTGATTTAGCGAGCGAGAATGAAATGAAAGCGGAAAAGAACAGTTTTGCGTACAATTGACAGGTGTGGCAATGTGATTATTTCCATGCAGTGGTAGGAAAAATATTTTAACAAATTTGAGGATAAAGGAAATATTTATTTAAAAAACCCCTATTTGAAAAATAATTAGGCCGTCCTAACAAGTTTTATAAAAATGCATTGTTTTGCACCTAGACGCATCAGTGCGTTTGTGAAACTTTTCGTGTAAGCAAGGGGTTGGTGGCCTCTTTTTAACTTTGCATTTGTCCCGTTTAGGTTGAGTATTGATCCGAGCGTAATACGTTACCAAAATAAGAAGTGAGCAGTATGATACGATAAAGAACAGTACTGTTTCAAATTGCTGGCTGTGGGTGGAATAATTGGAACTCACTACTCGCTACCTTTTGCGCCGCCGACGCACTGAACATCTTAGCCTATGTTCAGTGCGTCGGGGGCACAAAAGGTAGCCCTTGTTGCGCACCTTAAGTTTTGGATAGTAGAAGCTGGACACGATTAGAAAAACATTACATGGAACGAAAACGAGCATGACTTTATCTGTTTGATTATGATCGAGAACATATTCTTTTAACAGAAGATCAGATTTATATGCATTCGTTCTTACGAAACGTACACAACAAACCAATGTTGAGCAGCTTAAACCACTACAGTTAGCAGTAATGATGGAAATTGGATAGAATTAATTTAACAAATTTGGCGTTTTATTTAATTTACTGAACTGGAATCAAAAGTTAAAGTAGTTTGTACAACATAATTGTGTCAAAATGCTTTATAATGTTTTAACCAAACTAGTTGTTTCCAGTTAATAAAATTAACTATTCAAATGACGAGAGAAAATATTCTCAACTTTGAGCAGGTATATATTATATGGCTTGTAAAAACCTTGATATCATTGTTACTTTAAATCTTATAAGTTTATGTTATCTTAGCGTTATTACGATTTAAGTTTAAGTCCCTCTTTAATAATATATTTTTGCAGTTGATATCTAAGAATTTGCAAAGATTTGTTTTAACTTTTTCCTGATATCTTACGAATTTTATAATTTGTTTCTAAATTAAATATAATTATGGTTTCAGATTTGTTTTGGACTAAAATGAAGTCCAACATAATTAATCGATATTTTCTCTCCCTTTAGGTACAGCATAGTTGTTGTGTTTATAGATTTCCCCGTGTGAATTTCTTTGGGTTGTGTAGAAATGGTCTCGAACCTGAATTTGAGGTTAACTATAACGCCTTTCCTATTGGTTTCTTTTAGTTATGGCTTTATCATCGATTTTTCCTTGAACACCCAAGATCTAAAATGCAGATTCCCTCTTCATCTGGTTCCCAGTTTTCTTTCTTTTGTTCGTTCACATGCATTCCCTAATGACTTAAAAGTTTTTTTTATTAAGGCCTCTACCAATATTCAGTATTATAGGTAATCTTTAGGCAATCCCGCCATTCTCTGGATATAGTCCATACTTCAACACTTGGCATTCAGGACTTGCTTCTATATAAAAAATTGTTTTCTCTTTTCGTGGCTGGGAGGGCCACGTGGCTGAGATAGTTAAAACCCAGTCTCCTTCAAAACTTGAATAATTGGTTATGGATAACTCCCTACTTCTTTCATAAGGTATTTTTCCAATATGCGAATCAGTAATAATATCTCCCATGCTATCCTCCTTATTCCTAATCCCGCATATTTCTTCTTAGAGTGTAAAACCCTTGTTGGAGTAATACTTGGAAGTTGAAACACATTTTAAATATAACTTCTTATTAGTTTATCTTGAATAACATATCAGGAATTTATTTTAGACAGGCAGTTTGAAGTGGATACATTAGTTTGGTTTTGGTGAAATTAAGTTTATTGGTTTGCTTTATAACGTTTTCTATACCCAGTTATTAAAATTAATTGATGTAACTGATTTATTTTCTTCAACAGATTAAAACTTTTATTCTATTTGAATATTAAAAATCAACTAAGATATTAATACTTCCATGAGTAAATTGTTGTATAATACAGTTATTGACTTAACATGAAAAAAGTAAAGTACGGCCTTCAACTTCCATTGTTATGTGAAGAATATTAATTGCCATCATGCATTTTTTACGATACAAAATTCACTCGAACTTGGTTAACCGGTGATAAATTGAGTCTCCAAAACAACATTAATTTAAATTAATGCCTAATTACTTGTTAGTTAATATCGTAACAACGCCTCAATTTGAACGTTACAGCCTTTATAAGAGATTATTTATTTATTTATAACAATATTATATTTTTCTGTATTTTGATTTAGATTGTTGCCATCACTGATTAGTAAAAAACAAGTTTCCATTGCAAAATTGTTTGCTTCACGGTAAATAGAATATTTAATTTATAGTCACGAAAGTAGCCCATTTCGAGGCAATGTGTAGTGTTTTACTTGCGAAGCGTAAGCCTCGCAAGTAAAACACTATCGAGCCCCGAAATGTGACTTGTGTGACGAGTTGTGAACAATACTTTTCATCACGATGCAAATAAGTAACCAAACTTATAACAAAAATCATCCAACATTTCATAGTTTAGTCATTTTTCTATAAGCAAACACAGTACGGCTATACATAGTCTATTTTAATTTAAAGTCAGCTGGATTGACTGTCTAAATAACTTCGTTTGTTTAGGCACGGCAAAGGTTTTTTTTGGACGGAAAAACAATGAGTGGGTACCGGAAAGTAATGTTTAGATCTGGAAAAGGCAGCTGATCATGATTTCTTTTGATGTATAGCCCAGTCATTTTATAAGAAAAACCCAGTTAAAAAAAACTGAGTAACCACTTGGGACTTTTTACCATAGTAAGTTCCTTGATATATTACCTTTGAAATCCCATAACTTTTTTCGAAAATAAAACTTGTGCTCAAGCCACCATCTTGGAAAATGACGGCCAAAATGTAGTTTTTGAGCTATATCATGATTATTATTAAGGTTAGAAAACAACTTCTCATACAAAAGTTGCTTGGTTTGAAAAAGCTTATAGTTTTAATATTTAAAATATTTGTAGGGGTTGAGTTAAGAAGAGAGAATGAAGTATTCGAAGAACCATCCTTTTTTGTCATGAAAGGAATATTATAACTTGTTAGATTTAAAAGAAAATAAAATGATAAAATATGGCAAATACTTGTGGCAGAAGAGTTTCAATTTATTGAAATGAATATTCAAAAAACATAGGGAGAAAAAGATAAAGACATAATATTTCATTACAATAATTATTACAAATTCAACAATTTCCTCTTAATTAAAGTCATAAATATGTTTTTCTTTATCACTTGAATAGTTCAACAGGAAGAAAAATTATTCATCTTACCGTCGTTCATCTTGTTCAAATTGGGAGTTTTACCATCATATTGAGTTTTCTGTTTTAGTCCATGGTCTGTTACATTCACTGTCTTGATGCACTTATTAACATGACCATTTACATTGATTAATTGAAACATTATGTATGAGGGGCTTCAATAATGATATTTAAGATTGATAAATGCCGTTACATCAAAATTATATAGTCTTTGGGAAAGGGAAAAACCAAGAAAAAATATGAGAAATTGAAATAAAGGGAAGCCTACATTTTATTTGGTAAAACAATATTATTGTATCAATGATAATCAAAGAAAAAATATCACATGTTTATAAATTAGAAGTTTTGAAAGAAACACATGAATTAAAAATAAAACTTAAAATAAAAACAGTCAGGAAATGTATTAATTTTATGTGATGACCGACACACACTCTCTCTTTTTCTTACGAAATTGTAGTAAACACTGAACATACCGGCCCCTTGAAGCGACCTAAACCTTCAATTAGGAAGTGAACAAAGCTTGACGACTGGTAGAGTGAATGTTCCGTTTGGTGTCTTCACTTTTACCACTCAGACTATGCCATCGGTCCCAGGATTAACTTGAACAACTCGTGCCAATGGCCATTCATATGGTGGAGTTTGGGTTTGTAGAAGCACCAAATCCCTGACTTTACTGTTCTCACAAGAGTTAGTCCATTTTGTTCGTTGCTGCAATGTGTGCAGATATTCGGTACTCCATCTTCGCCAGATGTGCTGACTGATTTGTTGTAACAGATGCCAAAGTTTGAGATGATTTGAAGGAGTTGCAGTCCAATCAACTATGTAAGATTAACATGGTATATGAGCACGCAGGTTTGCAGCCACAGAAATGTAAAAATAGATTATTTTAAGCCATAAACTAGTATATCTCAAGTAAGAGAAGCCGCATACCAGGTTGTATCAATAGAAGTAAAGAAAGTAGCATAATGTAGACATTTACTAACTCCCATAAGGATAATATAGGGACAACGCGCTCTGTTTACTATTTTTAATATCTTGGTAACCAGAGGACATAAATCGGTGATTAAAAAAACTAAATTGTTTGTTTTTTCAAGCTGAATCCAATGATGCCAACCAAACCTTGGTTATTTTAAATCTTCAAGGTGAAAATTCCAAGAAAAACATATTTGGCCACCATTTTCTAGGATGGCGGCTTTATTAATTGTTGTTAAGCAATATGTTAAATACAAACGTTTTGGATCTTTTCAAACCAAACAACTTTTGTATTTAGTTTGCTGGTGTAAATTCAATACTAAAAAAGTCCCTGTCAACAAAACTACTATAAGCGGCCATTTTTCCAAGATGGTGCCTATATTTGTGAGTTTACATTAACAAAGTAAGTATGAAAGTTGTAGATCATCAGAATCTCAACAAATTCTCTTCGGTAACTTTTTTAGTAAGATTAATAATTAAGCTGCACCAGCCAAAAAAAAAAAAAACTTTTTAGCAACCATTTTTCAATATGGCGGCTTTATCAATTGTTGTACAACAATATGTTAAATATAAAAACTATAGGCCTTTTCAAACCAAGCAACTTTTGTATGAGACGTTGTTTTCTAACCTTAATAATAATCATGATATAGCTCAAAAACTACATTTTGACCGCCATTTTCCATGATGGCGGCATGAGCACGTTTTATTTGCAATAAAGTGATTTGAAAGGTAATATATCAAGGAACATATGGTAAAAAGTCCCACGAGGTTACCTGATTTTTTGAAAAATACTTAAAATGACCGGTTTAGAAAGGAAATCGAGGATTTTCGTAGATTTCAGCTGTATGGCAACAGGTATTTTCGCATACAGAGTGATGAAAACTTGTTTTAGCGAATTTCCCCTATAGGGAAGAAGCTATTACCGTAGGTCTCATGGTAAGACCTAAGCCCCAGACCATGATAACTTTTCGTTTTCCAACCTCCAGAAGCAAAAAACACCATTCGTTCGAATTTATATATATATGCCTGTTAGCACGATAGCGGCCGTAAAAATGGTCCGATCTTTATGAAATTTGATACGGACATGTAAAGTGGTAATCAATTGGACGAGACGAGTTCGTGAACCAGCCCGATCGGACCACCGGAAGGGGGGGTAAAGGGGAATTAACCCCCCCAAAAATGGGTTTTTGAGTTTTTTACATAGAAAAATAAAATTTATCGTATTTTTGTAGGCACCATTGAATTCAGCTCAAAAAAACAAACAATTTAGAATCTTGAATCACTGCTCTATGTCCATTGGTTACCAAGATATTGAAAGTGGTAAACACAGTACGTTGTTCCAATGGGACCTTATGGGAAATAAGTAAAATTTTATATCTCGTTTATTTCTCAACATATGTTGATAAAACTTGGTAAATGGCTTCCTCTAGTTCAGGTATACTAAATATTGAATCAAAACCAACCAGTTTAATCATACCTGTAGCAGCAAACCTGCATACTCATTCCCCAAGTTAATCTTATGGAGCTTACAAAAACATGTCATATCTCGCTATGTTAGATTAAAATATATTGTTTTGCATTTGAAATTCGCTGAGTATGCAGGTCTGCTGCAACGGGGGTATTTTACTAATCAGTGATGGCAAATGTCCATAAAAATCATAATCAAAATATATAAATCACCATCACTAACAATGAATTTCAAACAAAGAATATGCATCACTGGTTGTTATCAGAGAGTATTTAATATTGTATTTAAAAGGTCACTCTAAGAAAGAGGCAAAATCTATCATAAATACTTAATCTTCGTATCAACGAAATTACATTTATACTAGTCAAAAGAAACCATACGGTTATTATTTACTATGAAACCTTCAAAAGAATATTTCATTACACCTTTTAACAAAACAGCCATGTAATGAACTACATAACGAATCGGAATGGTTGTTACTTACTGCGAAACGCCAAAAAATTAAGTAATGAACTATATAATTCATAAAAACGAATCACAATAATAATAATAATTATTGTTATTTGTACCGTTTCATGGTGGTGGCTGGAGTGATCCCCTCGATTTGCTCGCCGTTGAGAAGCAGAACATCGTTCGTCGCGTCACGGATCTCGGCAGAGATCAAATTGCTAGGACTCGTCACTCTTCGAGCCTGGCAGGAGCGTTGAGACGGCGGATCAGAAGAGCGATGTGCGTTTCGTTTTATTCGAGACAAGAGTCCGTGGTTGAGTCGTGCCCCTGGGGAAATTGATTTCTTCTTGAGCCAGTTCCTGAGCGGTTACTTCAGAGATTACGTTTTCCGCATGGGAAAGGTGAGGTCACATCATTGTATGTGCCACCCAGAGCAGATATATGACGCTCATTATACCCTCTCAGGTGCTGGCATTTCGCTTAGACAGGAGGTTTCTGCAGTCGGCGACCTGTTCCCGGACGTCGTTGTGGGACGATGCTCCGCAACGGAGACTTCTGCAGAGCGGTTGCGCTTTTCGTGCAATCCGTTCTTCGGCGAAAGTGAGGCAAGGAGACTTAGGTACCTCTAAAAGGTGACATGGGCGTAATAAGCGCAGACCAGTGCTTAAGTTGTCCGATAAGCTTCCGGCCTGATTTTTCCTGCGGCTCTGTTGGTGGTTTGTGGTTTGTGGGGCTAACATCTAAACAGAGTCCCAAACTGTTCCCTTTGGGTTCGCACATAAAGCGTTCCTACAACGTTAAAAATGTTGTTATAGTCAATATACAAGCATTATTGTTTATGTATTTTGTATTAATCAAATAACCGAAATAAAATAGGCCTTTGGTGATACTTATCATTAAAACTTGTTCTAAGCCAATAGCAGTTATAACACATCATATTGAGGGGATGGCTCTGATTCTTAAACACAATTTTCGGAAAAAGGACCAAATTTGCATCGCCAAACCCAAGTGCATCGACCCAGGTCCCAGGAGGAGTTACCGCTTCAACCGAAGAGGACTCGAGACTAACAGGACCCACAACATGAGCCATGTGAGTAATTTCGCTCACGGCTCAGACGACAGTTGGCCGCCTGTATTGAACTGTACTACCACAGTATACCTGACGCCAATTCTTGGGGCCCACGCCGTCCATAAGACTAATGTTAATTTTAGCATTGGGCTTATGAATGGCGTAGGCCCCAAGAATTGGCGCCAGTTATACCTAGAATTTCTTTATACGGTAGATATCTTGCGCAGGTGAGAGTAAGAAAAAGATGTGACGTCATGGTAGTCTAACACTTGAAAGAAGGTTCAGCAAGTTCACGTGCAAATCTCGTGAAACTATGCCAAATCTCGTGAGATTTTTGATCACTAGAGTGAAACATAGCCTTCATTTGTTGACAAATAAATATTTAACCTTGAAATAAGAGGTGATTTAGAAGCTTAAGAAACATGTTATAATAATAAATCAGCTGTCTGTGGTTGGTGCAAATTTGGCTTGCAATGAGACTTGCTGGTGCGTCGACTTGCGCAATAATAAGAGTAAAAGTAGTCCCGTCGCTGGTGCGCACCACCGACCAGCAGAACGGTTGCTGATTGGCTGGTCTACTGCGTATATTGTTTATGATACTTACCGTATAGATGTTCAAGTTACTGTGTGTACTACTGTCTCGCTTATGAAACCGTCCAGAATTTCCCGGCGTCTATATAAACAGGCGCCGCCGAAGCCTCGGTCTTCTTTCACTGTAGCTGTTCGTGTTGTCGTCGAACCAAGCAGAAATGTTGGTCCGAGTTTATACATTTTTGAAGAGAGAAGACAACACCAGTGTCATGAAGCATCAATTGTTAAGACACCAAATGCCAGGTGAATTTTCTAATGTGGAGGAAAAAATGCAATAATTTTAGTTTGCTGTAGAAGCTAGACCGTTGCACAGCCTGACCTGTTTGGAGTCACCAGTGGGTCATCAGAGTTTACTAATTAAATCAAAATTTCTTGTGTCATTCGTTGTTAAAAGTAGGTTAAATGTAAATTTGTAATTTCTCAAGTCTCAAGTGTGTTCAGTGTTAATTTTGTATCTTGGTGCTAGTTTTAAGTGTTGTACGTAAGTGTAAAATCATGCTAGTTTTTGTGTTGCGACATGAAAGTTTCAAGTCTTGTTGCCGCCAGGAACACATGTCGCTCTAAATATTTTATGTTAGGTTTCAAAGTGTTATCTACTGAGTATTTATTCAGAGATTAGTTTGTTGTCCTTTTTAAATGATTTTATGGTAGTATTGGGTAATTTTAGAAATCCACGGACTATAGGTCTAGCCTGACTTTAAGTGTGGCATTACATTTTGTTTCAAGGAAATATAAGAAGGCAGAAATCAAAGAATTATATTTCATTTATGTATTTATAGGCTATTTGTGTAATTTTATGCTGTAAAGTTGATTTAGATGCCAAATTGTGTGAGTATGTAAAGGCTAGCAGCAATGGCAATTGCTGTCAACTAGGACTGAATTCTTACTGCAAACATTTTAAATATTTTGTGCTCTCAGTGGGCTGGTAAAAGGTTTAATCAGTTTGTGTAATTCTAAAGGTTATTTTGAGAAATGAGCAGTAACTGAAATCCCCAGCCTTTAATAGAAAGTCAAATAATCAGTGAGGTTAGGTTTCTACAAAAGCAAGCTTGATTATATTGTAAATTGGTTGGGACATATTTTTAGAAATCCTGTGCATTGTTTAAAGTTTAAAGGGTTCCTGACTGCCTGACTGACCAACTTAAGATGTAGAACCAAGCCTCATTCATCTTCAGTGGCTGTCACCTATGAGGGTTTCACCGATGGCTCGTAGCTACCCGGACCGAACCAACCTAACCTCACCACCAGCTACGGTTGATGCTCCTAACTGCTGCGTCCTATGGCTGCTGCGTTGAGGCCACCTGCTGCTTCCTGTTACTCAGGTGCTATCAACTCTTTTATACAGTGTGTAAAAAAAGTCCCGGAACGGCTTAATATTTTTTGAACCGAATTGGTTAGAGGATTCAAACTTTGCACATTCACTCCTGTGTAAAAAAACTACTTTCTGAGGTGTTTACTGACTCTGGGTCCCTGGTGGGAGACGGTCCACAAGGAGTCAGTACAAAATCTTAAATGTAAGCATAGGTCGATATGCACATTATTTTAAAGGGCTCTTCAAGTAGAGTTCATTGCCGCAAACCGCACTTCAAAAGGTCTATTCGTTACATAATGGTGGCTGGTCAAAAATGGAATAGAATTACAAAGTTTTTGCCTAAATATCGTCTAAAAATTTGTTGACAGCCTATGTCTGGAAAATCAAAACTCCGGGATTGAGTTTCAGGCCTAAAAGCCTATCTCTTGGATGCCGAAGATGTTAGCTCCAATGGGGGACGGCCCACGAGGAGTCTGTACAAAATCTTAAATGTAAGCATGGGTCCATATGCACATCATTTTAAAGGTCTAATCATATAAAATTCAATGCCGCAAACCGCATTTCAAAAGGATTATTGGTTAAAAATGGTAGGTGATTTAATTTTCCAACAAAATAACGTAGGCTTAGTTTTGTTACGCAATTTAATTTATTAAAACTTGTATTCCACCCCCCCCCCCCCAAACAAACCTAAACCTATGAACCTTTTTTGAAAACTTGAATCAGCTGCCATTTTGTAAGAAATTAACCTTTTGAAGTGCGGTTTGCGGCAGTGATCTCTACTTCATTAGCTCTTTCAAATGATGTGCATATCAACCTAAGCTTCCATTTAAGATTTTGTACCGACTCCTTGTAGACCATCCCCCCTTGGAGGTAATATCCTCTACGGCACCCTAAAATATAGGATTTTAGGTCTGACATACTATTCCGGAGTTTAGATTTTTCACTTTTTCAGACATAGTCTGTAAACAGTTTTTAAGCAATCTTTGAGCGAACACTGTGTATTTCCTTTAGATTTTTTATCAGCCGCCATTTTGTAACGAATGGACCTTTTGAAGTGCGGTTTGTGGCATTAAACTCTATTCGATTAGTCCTTTAAAATGATGTGCATATCGACCTATGCTTACATTTAAGATTTTGTGCCGACTCCTTGTGGGCCACCCCCCACCGGGGGCCAAGAGTCGGTAAATACCTCAGAAAGTAGATTTTTTACATAGGAGTGAATTTGTAAAGTTTTATTTCTCAAACCAATTCTGTTCAAAAATATTTAGCCGTTCCGAGACTTTTTTACACACTGAATTATTATGCTGCAAGAAATACCAGCCCGGAAGATTAATTAGCAAGTCTGAGCCTTTTTCTATTTTTAAATTTCCATTTTGACTACTGGCCTTTAATTTTTTCAATGTAGTAAATTTAAGTACAGTTTAAAATCAACAGATAAATCTTTTTTGTGGACATCAAATTCTCTACCGCTGCGAGCCATGAGATTATGTCAGAAACTATGGCCTACAATGGAAGTAATTATTTTACTGCTGTTTCCGAGCATACATAGTGTGCACTTAATTGTGCATACATTGTGTTGGAGTCTTGACTGTCATTTTATTTTGGGTAGAGTTTGTAACTTTTATTTGTATTGATCTGTGATATGGTAGGTTAAGGTTTGGGTTAAATTAAGATCTTTGGTCTATAGACATATTTCGGCATTTTGTTCTAAATTCTAATTCGGCCAACACCAGCGCTAAATTCTGTCTCATAGACCATATAGATTGCCACTAATTATTAAATATTTTATTTCAGTTTAATACTGCACCTGCAAAATCAAGTTAAATAAAATGTCCTATTGTTGTTTAATATTTTACTGTGCATGTATTTTGTCCATTATTTTATTTTGTCCGTTGTTTATGTAAATATTTTATCTCATGCCCCATTGATAATTTATAAATTCTAAAATGGGTTGATTTAATTTATATTTTAATGTAGGCCTATCTTGGATATAATTTGAGTACAAAAGAAATCAGTTGAGAAGCCTGTATATTTAGCTGGCCAGTATTACTGGTTATTCATGAAGTAGAGCTATATATTAAGACTGATGGTGATTTAATTTTGAAGATATATTTATTATTAATAAACCTCAGTTGTTGATTGAATTGTGTGTTTATTTTGTTGCCCTCAAACCTCAACTTAGAAGCAGGAATATTTTATTTTAAAATTTCACGGTAAATGTTGGTAGACGTGTTTCAAACATTTCAGGAAGGTTAATCCTTTTTAGAAAGTTCAAGAGGCAATTTTTAATGGATAAAATGAGTTGAATCCTGATACCGTGGTTAAACTTTTGTTACATTTTGAGTTTTGAATTTACGTAAATACAGAACCTTAATATTCTATTAAATTTAAGGGAAAAGGAGTACAGCAAATAATCGTTGACTAACAGGAAATGTAACAGAGGCAAACCGCCATCGTTGCAGGCATATAAATTAACCTGTTAATTACGACGACGCTCTCTGTTGTAGAGAGTCTGGTAGCCTTCATTGAACTTTGTATCGCCATCAGTCTCTCGCTATGAAAAATGGAGCTGGAGGTGTAGAAACTTATTTTAGGTTTTGCATAAACAAACCACCTCAGATGAGTGTGCTGTTTTAATATTGTAATCGTATTAATTGCTTTTATAAGGATTTGAAATAAAATGAACTTATCGTAATAATCCTTATTACAGCTCTGCCCTTGATATCAAATAAATTTGAATTATGTTTTAAATAGTTCGAACTGTTTTGGTAAACATAATATATTTCACAATATATTTGCTTGAGAATTAGGACATTGTAATTCAAATGTTAAGTTAGGTTCGTTTGTTTAACATAAAATCCTTGAATTAACTCTGAGAACATACAAATAGAATATAATATAACTATACTTGATTTCTTTAACGAGGTGCATGTTTCATATAATGCATCTAATATTTTACGAGGACATTGACATTTATTCTCAGACATTTTTTGGATTAGCCTATATTAATCTTCGAAATTTTAGGAAAAAAAGAAATATCGTGGTAGAATGTTAAACATATTTTTGATGAACACATAATTATGTAGCTATGATAAATTTCTTTAGAAGCTTAGTACATTAAAAAAGCTCTGTGTGGAGCACTAATAATGTTGTAATGTAAATGGCAATACCCAACAATCTGCAATGTGGAGTGCGGCGTTAGTAGCTACCTGTTCATCTTTTCTATTCACAAAATTTAACTCTAATTAAGAGTTATTGATTTATAAATATATCGTAATATGTTAAGTTGGTTTATATTGTGATTTTCATAACTATGGCTGTTAACAAAGAAATATTTTGTATATAGTTAAAGGAGATTTTTGAATTGAAAGAGGTCTTGACTCCAGGAACTTTGACTGATCACTGATTAATGTTTTATATTAAAGAGCTAATGTATCTAATACAAAATGATTTAACTTAGAAATACATTGAAAAGAATCACTAAGCAATTTTTAAATTTAATATTTAGAAAAATTTTTTTAAAGATTATTGCGTATTGTACAAGTTATTTTGCGTTATGCAGGAAACATAATAATTTGTACCTTGGTAGGGCAATTAATATTAATCCTATTAATATTAATATTGGTGCAGCTTGATAGAAAAAGGACGTTTGAAATGACTTTGCTCCTCAGATCATGTAGTCGGTTGAATCTCACATTAACTTTGTTATAAGTAGTAGATCTTTAGCATAAAGTACGAAATATTTTGATACAGTTTCAACTATTACAACTTCAGAGGGCACAAGTTTCGGTAGTTACGAGGTCTTATACTGGTGATGGTGTCGATAATATCCTGCAAGGAATGTCAATTAAGTCAGTCGTTGGCATGTTGTGTGAGATTGTTAAAGTTTGTTCGCAGAATTAATATTTTTTAAATTCTTAAGGGAAAGAACTAACGGATTGATTTAAAGCGGGATAATTAGTTAAATGAGCTTGGATTTTACCGAGTTTGGATTATAACAAACTCCAATGCAAAGCTCAACCATAAAAAAATAAATCATTTTATAATAATTATTTATTGCGCAATTCAATATTTACTGCCAAATCGATCAAATCGAAATCTATTACCAAATAAAGACATGTGTAAAAATTAATTAAAAATTCTATCGAAGAAAGAACTTTGAATTACATAAACGCATTAAGCTATATTAAAACTGCAATAAGCAATATTATACTATATGACATCTACCAGATCTGCTAACATGAGGATACTGATAAAGTGCAGATATTAAATGTTAGCACTGTAATATGTTGTCGGATATTACCACTTGAGCCGTTCTGTGACTGAACAATAACCATATCACGTATTCAATAGCTGGTAGTCCTACTGCCAACAGAGAGCACTTGTAGAATCACTTTACTTTACTTACACGTTTTCTTGGTTTATGAAAGGCAGCGGTCAGCTTTACAAGAGTTTTTTTATAGTTGGTTTTCTAAAGACCTATAGCCCCGGTGAGTAAGGACCGGCCCACAGATTTTATTGTAACTAATTATCTAAATCTTATTTATTTGTGAAAGATTGTGGAATTGAATTTAACGATACTTTTCAACTCATACTCAGGCCCAGGAAAGATTATAAGAATTGAAGTGGCGTTTCGTGAAACAGTAAATTCAACTATTTCTCAAATAAAAAAACATTTTAAACTACTTAGCTGTTTGAGTTGGTTTATATAAATCTATTACATTTAATAACCTTGCATATCTTAACTAATTAAAATTATTTTACTTCTTATTGTTTAATCAAGTAGGTCACAAATGTGATTGTACTGTATTAAATTTTAAAGCTTAACAATTACATCCGAAAAATTCCTAGTAGTTCATTGCATTACTATTGAAACATAATAACATTTCGACAACACATTTTAGTGTTTATTACATTGCATACAGGTAATAAAACCTATTGCATCCGGGTAAAGGAACCTATTTTAAATAGCTGATCAGTGAATAAGAGATGTGTTCATACGGATTCGACATCAAAATACACACAATAGCTTATATTAAACTCTGAGCAATGTAGTCCACAACGCAATATGGCATTTGATTAAGCTATGAACTTTATAAGACCAATAATAGCATCATTTAATCCACCTCTACACAAAACCTTACGAAAAATTAAGCGTTGGCAAGGTAATTTTTAATGCTTTTATTTTTTATCCTCCAAAGTCAACTAACATCAAACTAGGCTAATGTTTCCGGTGGGTTCTCCTAAAATGTGCTTAATGTGAGATTAGAGCGTGTCTTTGTCTAGTGTGATAAGTTTTTTTTACCTGCGCTACTACTTTGAACGATCTGTGATAAAATAGCAGATTTGTTATTAGTATAAATGACACATGGATAAGAAAAAAACTAACTTTGAAACTTAAATAGATTGTGCGTCCTCCTTTTGAAATGTATAATTTTCTTGAACTAAAATAATTTTTTTTCTTCAGTGGTTAATATAGCAGCTAGTTTGAATAAAGTAATTCCCTCTCTTCCATATTGCTTAAGACAGCTTGCTTAGCTAAACACGAACATTTGTATTTTACCAATTTTAAATTCTATTGTTAAAGGCAATATGTAAAAAGCCGTTACATTATGATCTGTCGTAAATAATGACAATATGAGTGGAAACATTCAAATCGTAATTAAGTTTATGAGCATTTGCCTGGGATGAGAACTGCATATAAAGACATAAAAAAACCAAAACACAATATATAACACAATATATAGCTCATTGTTTGACTACGAGCTATAAGCTATAGCTTATAAGACTATAGCTTATAAGACTATGAGCTATAAGCTATAGCTTATAGCTTATAGTCTTATAGCTTCCGATGCAATAAGACTACACTTTTTCCAATATAACCACGTGGTAAATTATAGCTTGCTTTATTCTTAAAACTTTTTGATTTATGAGGATTAGATATAATTGCACTATAAAAAGAATATGCCGCTGGTATAGTTTGCAACTGGGTCAAATTTTAATATATTTTCTTTTTATAATTAACGGGAGTGAGGGGTCCGGACCCCAAGGACCCCCATCCCTTGGCTACGTCCCCAGTATAAACCGTTGACAAATGTATCAAATATTTATTGGCATTTAATATAAAAAAATATATCATTTCAAGTTTATAGTTTTCAACATAATTTTAGGTATGAAAATTTGATATCAGACTGAACTGGTAAGGAAAGCATTTTTTGTGGATGCTAATATTAGATAGTGAAATGCGTTTTCATGATAAAATAGATGGATGTATCCATAGTTATAGACAGGGAAGACAATGTTAAAATATAGTATGTTAAAATACATTTTTATCATTAATGATTGAACATAATTTTTGTAAGCTAACATTATTGTAGAAATAACGCCAAATGCAATATAACTCACAGCTTCTAATTCAGCAAATGAAACAACGTACAGTAGACAAAAGAGGATTGAGATCCCATTCATACTGTTCACAAGTGTGGAGGTAACTATAATTACTTGGAGGTTGTCACCTGAGACAGACAGCTCTCAAATGCATGACGTAAATTAGGCTATAGTTTGATTTATATTCTTTCGCTGCACGGTTACCTTATTATTTCATTTAATTAATTACTTTAATCTATTGTAACTTGGTTTCTAAGCACAACAAGCTTTGTAGATAGTATGAAAAAGAATATTAGATTGGACTTACTATACATACACATAGGCAAATTATACAGCATATTTATATAATTTTAAATCCTTCATTTTAAGAACTGAACTGTAGATAATATGTTTTATAGTCTATTTTCGAACTACGAAACAAAACAAATACTAATAACTACAATTATAATGAATTATTTAAAAACAAAATATGGTAAAACAAATTAGGAATAGCTGCAATAGAAATAACCTCTTCGCAGTAACTCTCTCATTGAATTTCCGAAGGTTTATTTTTGTAAATGATCATATTTAATAAGTGAAAAGATAAATAATGATTTGTATATTTTGTGTAATTACTAAAAAAGGGACAATTCACGTCTATGCAAGAACTTAGACCGTAAGGGAAATGAACGAGGAAATCGCGTTAGTTTTCTTTAAGCTTCGGTTTTAAGCTACTTTTCTTCTACTAAGCTTTAAAATTTAATGCAGTACAACCACATTGAAGCCCCACTTGATTAAACATATAAGAAGTAAAACAATTTTTTTATTTAATAATTATAAATTTCCTCATACACAAAACTTATTCACAAACAATTTTCACAAAATATGGATAGTTGCGATAAATTTCTATCAGCAAACCCGATCCTCATCAGATTCAAGAGTTATCAGTTTCAAACGCAAAATGTAATAGTTTTTAATGAGTAAAATATAATTTGTTTACCGAAGAATTTATTAAAATTATTCCTCGGGATGTATATAGGAAGCAACTTTACCCTTCGGTGCTGAGGTTTGCTGCGGCGAAATTAATTTACTGTACAAAGTTAATTGTGAAACCACACCTCAATGACCTTCTAAAACCACTTCATTAGCCATAATTTTTTCTTTTAGATCCAATTAATCAATTATTTACTCTTCAGTTCCTGTTGTAAAATCATCATTTTAAAAAAAGTGTTAATGTGTAACAATTTGTTAAGATTTGCAAGTTTATTAAATGTAATAGATTTATATAAACCAACTCAAACAGCTAAGTAGTTTAAAACGGGGTTTTTATTTGAAAAATAGTTAAACTTACTATTTCACTAAACGCCACTTCAATTGTTATAATCTTTCCTGGGCCTGAGTATGAGTTGAAAAGTATCATTATATTCAATTCCACAATCCATCACAAATAAATAAATTTTAGATAATTATTTACAATCAAAATATGTGGGCTGGTCTTTATCACCGGGGCTATAGGTCTTTATAAAACCAACTGTAAAAAAACTCTAGTCTTGTAAAGCTGACCGCTGCCTTTCATAAATCAAGAAAACGTGCAAGTAAAGTGATTCTACAAGTGCTCTCTGATGGCAGTACGACTACCAGCTATTGAATACGTGATATGGTTATTGTTCAGTCATAGAACGGCTCAAGTGGTAATATCCGACAACATATTACAGAGCTGACATTTAATATCTGCACTTTATCAGTAAACTCATGTTAGCAGATCTGGTAGATGTTATATAGTATAATTTTGCTTATTGTAATTTTAATATAACTTAATGCGTTTATGTAATTCATTCTTTCTTCGATAGGATTTTTTAATTAATTTTGTACACATGTCTTTATTTGGTAATAGTTTTAGATTTGATCAATTTGGCAGTAAATATTAAATCGCTGAATAATAACAATTATTATAAAATGATTTAACTTTTTTATGAGTGTTTTTTGTCACAGGAGTATGATATTATAATCCAAGCTTGTTAAAATCTAAACTCATTTTACAACTAACTATCCCGCTTTCAATCAATCCCTAAGTTCTTACACTTAAGATTATTTAGGCTCAAATAACTCTGAAACCATTTTAAAGGAATACCCCCGTTCAACATGAAGCGTTTCTTCTAAAAAGGTTTCCTAAATGATAAGCATATGGTATGAATTAACTTCCTCCCATTTTTCAATACAGAGAATGAGGTGTGCCAAAAATAATCGCAATTGATTTCAATGGTGTGGAAGCGTGTTAATTAACTTAATTAATCGTCACGTATGCAATAAACGATTTGCATTTCTATATTTTACAACATTTGATCTATACAAAAATTTAAATAAGTTATTTTTAGATTAATAAAAGTTAAGTCAATTTATTCTCTTAATTTTTCTTACATTTTAGCGAATTTCCCCTATAGGGAAGAGGCTATTACCGTAGGTCTCATGGTAAGACTTAAGCTCGGGACCACTATAACTTTTCGTTTTGGGGCCCCCAGAAGCAAAAAACACTATTCGTTTGAATATATATATATATATATATATATATATATATATATATATATATATATCTATGCGTCTGTTAGCACGATAGCGGCCGCAAAAATGGTCCGACAAAAAAAAATAAAAAAGTACAAAGTTTGAAAGTTTGAAAAAATTAAAAATAGTAATTTTTTTTACATAACTAAAAATACGTGATTTTTAAGTAAATTTAAAGCTGAACAAAATGATACCTTTGAAAATTGTGTAGGTATTATACTTTTCTTGGAAGGTAGGTACTTGTACTTTTCTTGGAATAACGATTTTAAAAAACCCTTGAAAAAATCGGTAAAAGCGAATTTTAGGCCCTATAATTTTTTTTTTATAAATGACATTGGGAATGGTGGTTTTAGGTCCATCTGAAGTATAATACATGGCTATATAACTTAAAAAAACCTTTAATAACGATTTTAGCGTTTTCAGTAGAGACTCCCCTTAATTATGTAAAAGGTTGATGTAATTAAATTACCTCTATTATATATTATATGTATATAAATAAATAAATAAATAAATCTTTATTTTTCTGCACATTAAATATTTCATATTATAAATAACAACAAAATAATATTATTTTCAAACAATAAAGAAACCAGGCTGACCATACTACTTCTAGATTTTTGCAGAAAAAATAGGGCCCCTAGGACGTAATGTCCGTTTAGGGGTTCCACCACAGAATGAAATTTACTAGAGTTAAACCAGAGTCCAGAGCAAAAGAAACAGACATGCTTTAAATAAAATAAATAAACACATAATCCTTCTATAAGTTTTAATCCTACACTCCCTACACCATAGGTTCATACAAGAAAACAATAAAGGCTCAATTTACAATGTATTACAACTAATTCTACTACCACCACCACCCCTACTGCTACTACTACTACTACTACTACTACTACTAATACTACATTATTACTACCAATACAAATAATACAAAAAACAACATGAGCAACCAAAGGAATATATGCATAAGCTCATAAAACTATCGCTTTTATTTTAATTGTGGTGTAACTGTAAATCAGAATTTACTGCATTATACCTATCAACTCTTCAACATCATTGACAGATATTAACCATTTTCTTACTTGCTTGAGAAAAAGTGTTTTGTTCTGTACCGCTTTTATACTGCTAGGAAGTTTGTTAAAAATTCGTGGTGCAATAAAATAAAATGTATGGGTAAAAAAGGTAGAATTTGGTCTCGGCACATTACACAAACCTGCATTTCTTAGTCTTAGCTTATAGTCACTTCCTTCACAATCAGAACTTAAATTCCCGTGAAAGAGTTTAATTACTTTATATAGAAAAAGTGATCTTAGAGGAAATACATTCAATGTTTTAAAGCACGGATCTGAAGCTTCATACTTGTTTCTTCTACAAATAATCCTCACAAACATTTTTTGAAGGGTGACTATTGATCTTAAGTTAGTTATATAAGTGCCTCCCCAAAAAACTATCCCATATTCAAGTTTGCTGTTCACCATGGCAAAATATAAGCTTCTTAAAATTTTTATTGGACATATGTTCTGTAAAAAATAAAAAAGTCGAATAGTAGCCATTATTTTTTATTTCAATTTGACTAAATGTGATTTCCAATTAATTTCGCTGTCCAATATAAGCCCCAGATATTTTGTACTGTTACTTGGATTAATTATTGAGCAATTTTTACAAGTAATATCTTGCAGTATACAAGTATCACATTTGTAAAGCACCTTATTAAAAATTAAACTTTTTTGTCTCAAAGAAAAATTAATAAAAGTGGTTTTCTCAGTACTTAAAACTAACCTATTTGAAACAAACCACCACTTAATAGCATTCAAATCCTGGCTAATCTTTTGATGTACTATGTCCCATGAATTTTCTGTATAGCAAAGAGCAGTATCGTCAGCAAAGGCAGTTACTTTTCCATTCAATGTAGCATTGCAAAAATCATTAATAAATATAATAAATAGAATTGCTCCCAACACGGAGCCTTGTGGCACACCATATTTTATATCACCCATAAAACTTAAAATCCCATTAATCATCACACACTGTGTCCTTCCTCTTAAATAACTGCAAAACCATTGATGTGCTACTCCCCTAATCCCGCAATTGTACAATTTATCTAGTAAAATATTATGGTCAACAGTGTCAAATGCTTTTTTTATATCAAGGAAAAGGCCACTGGTGCTCTTCGAATTATTAATTCCTTCAGTTAATTTATCCATGAAGTTTAATAAAGCCAACTCAGTGTTTAGACCAGTTCTAAAACCAAACTGATTCTTGCTAAAAAACTTATTCCTGCTTAAAAAAGTTAAAATTTTTTCTTTCATAATTTTTTCATAAATTTTTGCAAAGGTGGATATTAAGGATATTGGTCTGTAATTAGAGCAGAGTGTGTAAGAGCCACTCTTGTGTATCGGAATGACTACAGCAGCTTTTAATTTGTCAGGAAAAACACCAGTTGTAAAACGTAAATTAATTAAAAATGTTACGACTTCTAAAATTGCTGGATAAATTGCTTTGATCATCTTTGAATTTATACCATCTAATCCTGGGGATTTTCCGCCTTTAAGGGATTTTATAACTTTTTCAACATCCTCAGGCATTACTGGTCCTAGCATAATTGAACGTTTCTCACTGAAACAAGGAAAGCATTGCTTATATGGCAAGTCTGCAAAACTACTATTAGCATCATTATTACCGACAACTTCTCTAACAACTGATAAAAAATAATTATTAAATTCGTTGGCAACCATATTTGGATCGCTTACAGATTCACTACCTATGTTCAATGAATAATGTTTGCTCACTTTTTTTTGCCCTGCAATTTCATTGACCGTGTTCCACACTGCTTTAGAATTCCCCCTACTGTTTTCAAATTTTGCAGCATAATAAGACAGCTTTGCCTCCTTGATATTTTTCTTTACCATATCTAACCGAAGGTGCCTTAACTTGCGTAAAAAAGGTTCATTACAAAAACGAACAAACTTTGAAATTTTGAACAAACTTGTGAGGTCATGTGAAGTAACTTATCCATGACTTCAAAAAACAACAGAATTGGTTTTCTCTGAGATTTTTTAAAATTAAATTAATTTTTTTAACAATTAAATTTATACTTAATATTTAACGTCTGATTCTAAATTTTATCGAAATTAAATGGCCAGAATTGGAGTCAGTTTGAAAAATAAAAAAATTGCATTTTGAATTATAAATCTACATCTATTAATTGGTTGCTGAGATATTGAATGTGCTATGTGCAGTGTGATATTTAATGTTACTTAAATTTCCTTCGACGGAGCAGAACCATCCAAATTTTGAGATAGTTCTGAGATTCTGAGATAGCCTAAAATTACCTAAAATGGGGATCAAAGAGAAATATATGCTATATGATTGAATATAACTTTTAGCGAATTTCCTTAAAGGAATAAGCTATTACGGTAGTACTCATGGTAAGACCTAAGTCCGAGACCATGTTAACTTTTCATTTTGGGGTCCCCAGAAGCAAAAAACACCATTCGTTCGAATTTATATATATATGTCTGTTAACACGATAGCGGCCGTAAATATAGTCCGATCTTAATGAAATTTGGTACAGACGTGTAAGGTGGTAATCACTCAGACGAGTTCGTGAACCAGCCCGATCGGACCACCGGAAGGGGGGGTAAGGGGGAATAATAAACCCCCCCAAAAATGGGGTTTTGAGTTTTTTACATAGAAAAATAAAATTCATCGTATTTTTGTAGGCACCATTGAATTCAGCTCAAAAAAACAAACAATTTAGTGTTTTGAAACACTGCTCTATGTCCATTGGTTACCGAGATATTGAAAGTGGTAAACACAGTACGTTGTCCCAATGTTAACCTTATGGGAAATAAGTAAAATTCTATATCTCGCTTATTTCTCAACATATCGCAATAAAACTTGGTAAATAGCTTCTTCTAGTTCAGATCTACTGAATATTGAGTTAAAACCATCCAGTTTTAATACAGCATACCTGTAGCAGCAAACCTGCATACTCACCCCCCATGTTATTGTTATGGAGCTTACAAAAACATGTCAAATCTCGCTATGTTGGATTGAAATATGTCGTTTTGCTTTTGAAATTCGCCGAGTATGCAGGTCTGCTGCAACGGGGGTATTTTTTTCTATTGTAAACACATGATGTTATTAACATATGTTTGATTTAAATTAAATTGTCTTTCAAAGACACTTTTTATTAAAGTGAATATTATTAAAAAGTGATATTATATTGTATCATTTTCATATAATATATGGCTTTAGCCACACTCCCGCAGAACATAAAAGGTAAGTGTTCAAAACATTTATTCTTGTGATTCCAAAGGTAGAGTAAGCTTAATGGGCGAATTAACTTCATTTTGTCACTTAAAACAACTGTAGCACTTCTTGACCTTTCATCTGTACTTATATGGAGCTGAACAATTCTTCCCATCTTCCATCTTCCTCTAGGCAAATTTTCATGGATTAATACCACATCTCCAACTTTCGGCATTACTTGAAAAGTTCCTTTTTGTTGTTTGACATCGTTCTTTTTTCTTTCATGAAGGCTCACTAGGTAATCAATTAGCCAAATTTTCCAAAATGAGTTCAAGACATTCTTTCCTTTTTTCCAAAGATCTAAAATATGTTTATGTCCTTTTTCAAATACTTCTAAGTTTTGAAGATCTTTCTGGTTGTTGGCAACAACACCATTTTTTCCGGGGTGATGATATTATCTGCTACACATAGTTCATCGGAAGATACGTAAACAAGTGGTCTCGAATTTAAAACGGCTTCGGTTTCCATTAGAATTGTTTCCAGTTGCGTGTAGGTCAGTTTCATTTGCCCAATAGTTTTCTTCAAACATTTCTTGATTAAAGAAATTAAGCTTTCGTAGAACCCCCCCCCCATCCAAGGAGAAAAATCAGGAATGAATTTAAAGTTGCATCCATTTTCATTAACGTAATCTAGTACATCTTTGTCTTTGAAATTACTCTCCCAAAATTCACTCAGAAGTGAAGCACCTCAGTGTTAGATCCTCAGTTATGGAAGTAGGTTCATTTAAATCACATTGAGGCCTCTCTTTCTCAGTTAGCTCTAGAAAATCGGGACCCGACCACCACAATTGATTGGACTCAAGCTCCGCGGCAGATAGTCCACGAGTTGCTAAGTCTGATGGATTTAAACACGATGGTATGTATCGAAATGTCACATCAGTGTTCGATTTAATTTCTGATATTCTTCGCTCAACAAACTTTGGTAAATGTTTAGTGGTATTTAACCAGTGTAGAACACATTGCGAGTCTGTCCATAATATTTTCCATATGATACATCTCTTAAGTGCAGTTTCCACAAACCTAAGTGATCTTGACCCAATAAGGACACCAAGGAGCTCGAGTCTCGGTATAGTTATGTCCTTTTTTGATTTAGGGGTCAAGTGGCTTTTAGAGAACATAAGTACTGTTCTAATGGAATATCCGTTTCCGATCATCCTAAATTAACTGCAGTCGCGTCTTTAGATGCATCAGTGAAGCAATGGAGTTCCAAAACATCACAAGTTAGTCCAATGTACCTTGGAAAACGGAAATTTGGAATTTCATGTAGGTCCTCTTGGATTCTTTTCATTCATCTGTGATTTCTGGATCAAATATTTGATCCCACTCAATGCCCACTTCCCATAGTTTTTGAATAAACAATTTAGCTCTTAAGATTACAGGATTGAAAATACCTAAAGGATCAAAAATTGATGAAACCAACTTCAAGACTAATCTCTTAGTTGTTATTGGTTGGTCAAAGTTAAATGGTTTGACAGACAGAGTATCCTGTACCGTATCCCATTTCAGTCCCAATAAGCAGACATTATTCTCATTTTCAGTTGAGACCTTATTTTCGGGAATTGATGACATGAATATCTTGGAGTTTGAACTCCATCCCCTTAAATTCATACTAACTTGTTTGAAAACATGTTCCGTTGTTTGAAAAAGAGAAATCGCACCTTGATCAGTTAGAGATCCAGATATCATATTATCAACGTAAAACGAGTGTTTCAGCTGCTCCGTTTTTTCTGAAAGTTGACATTGAGACAAATGGTGTTGTATTGTCGCATTTAAGAGAAAGGAACTGGAAATTACACCGAATGGTACCCTACAAAACCTAAACTCTTCAATGTTGTTTTCCAACGAAAGTAATGTGGTATCTTTCAACCATAAAAACCTAGTTACGTTTCTATCAGAGTTTTCCAAGTTTAGTTGAAGAAACGCCTTTTCTATGTCTGCAACTATAGCGATTGGATTCAATCGAAACCGGAGAATAAGACCTCACATGTCTTCCATAATTACTAGTCCACGATATATACAATCGTTTAAGCTGTTGTTAGATTTTTTACTTTTAGCAGATGCGTCATAAACGATTCTTACTTTAGTAGTTGTTTTCGATTCATTTATCACGGGATGGTGGGGTATGTAATGACAGACTATTGAGTCATCGTTAAGAGGGACCTTTTCAATAATACCGGAATTGAGTTGTTCTTTAATTATTTTATCGTACTCTTGAAGTACGTTAGGTTTGTTTTCAAAACGATGCATGAGTGAATTTAATCGTCCCAATGACAAGCCGTAATTTGTTGGTAAGTTAGGTGGGTATTCTTTCCACGGCCAACCTAAAGAATACCTTCCATTTTCTAATTTTACTTTATCACTAAACTGAGTTAAAGCAATGTCGTCATCGTTCTGATATGGACATTCACGAATCCCAAGGCTGTCTAGACTCCAGAAGTCCTTGATGTTTAAATCTTTTACGATTTGAGAATCAGGGTGTTCATAGTGATCGTTTAATCTGAATAAGCTAGAAGGTTGAATAGTTGTGAGGAAAGAAGTTGAATATAACATTTTTTCCTCTTTTATAATCTTTTCCCTACCACTTAGAATCCAACCAATTTTAGACCCTACTAGGTACAATCCATCGTGTACTTGTATCTTTTTGCCTGTAACTATGTCAAAAAAGTAATCATTTCCAATCAAGAGTTCAATCTCTGATTCGTCATTTTAACCTTTGGCTAAAGTTAAGGATGGGTAGAGTGATTGTATCCGCGCTACGTCAACTGAAGAGCAAGCTTTAAGTTTTCCAGTTATTTAAGGCACCACATTACATTGTAGTCCGAGTACTTTTCCGCCTTTTAGTTTCAGACCGGTAGTTACCGGCACATACACCCTCAAGGCGGCTCCACACATGCGTCATTCGGCACGCTCCGAATGTTCGACGTTCGGCGAACTATTTGTCTCGCTATAGGACCGACAATGAACAAGCCCTAATGTTTGCTACTTGCCAAATACATAAACACCCGTCCACACTACTCGTGATTCGGCGAATCGCTGCTCGCTGCATGCCGAGTAACGCATGTGTGGAGCCGCCATGTTGGCTACTTGCTAAATACATAAACACCCGTCCACACTACTCGTGATCGGCGAGTCGCTGCTCGCTGCATGCCGAATAACGCATGTGTGGAGCTGCCTTCACAAACACCGATAAAAATGTTGTTTAAAGGTTACTTTTCATTCGGCCCAAGTAAATCCGGGACTACGAACAACCCCGGTTGTATGTAAGTTCCGGTTGAGATTCTATAGTCTTTGCTTCCCGATTACCAAGGGTAAAAACAGATAAGATCTGAGTATTATTACTCAGAAGTTTAAGTTTTGAAGCAAGACTTTTTGACATATAAGATCGCTGACTCCCGGTGTCAAACAAAACTCGAGCAGGCTCAGTAAAACCATTTACGGTAAGTTCAATCTTTGCAGTTTGCAAAATTACATTTTCATCGGCAGAAACAAAGGAAATATCACCAGAAAAAGTAGAATTTACAACTGAAGTTTCATTTGATTTAGTTTTTTGTGAAAACTGTTTAGAACAGAGACTTCTATGATGGTTTTTTCTTTGCTTACAATATACGCATGGCTTATTTATTTTGCAGTCTTGTAAACTATGACTGCTTTTCAAACAAATAAAGCACAAACCTTTTACCTTACCTTTTCTCTCTTCGACGGTTTTGCATTTCTGACACTGATCGCTCCAGTGGTTTTGCTTGCAGAAGATGCAAAGTGGATTCTTCTTCTCTGGAGTTGAAAGAGCCTGTGTAGTAGTGAAATTTTCTCCATCCAAAGACGGTAGATCACGTTGTTTTTCGGATGGAAAGCTTTGAAAACCCTTTGTATTTATACCCAAGAGGATTTCCGACCTTTCCCTAGCTTGGATTATATTTCTAATTATATTGCATAAAGTTTTGACATCCATGTTGTTGTCAATATTATGTTCTTCAACCTTGACCACAACATCGATAGGAAGTGTCCTCATGATAAAGGAGAAAAAGAAATTTAAGTTAATGTCCTCACCTAAATTTTGTAGACATCTAGTGTGTTTTTCTGTACTATTAAACAAGAATCTGAGCTTATTAGTTTCATTGATTTTTAAAGGTTTTAAGTCCATTAAAGCTGTGTAGTGAGAGTTTACTATAAGCTGATTGTTGGCAAACATATCTTCAAGCATTTTCCCGCAATGTCGTAATTATCAGAGGTGAGTGACAGTCCAGCAATACAAAGTTTTGAGTCACCTTTTAATAATTGAGCCTTGAGATAGTTAAATTTATCTACTTTATTCAAAGAACTATTACTGCGAACAGCAGAGTTGAATGAATCCCAAAACTCTAGCCATTTCAGAATATTACCATCAAAAGCAGGAAGAGTTAATTTAGGCTATCTCACTGAATTAATTGATGTTTGAGGGAAGTAAGAAGTATTTTGACTGACCTGAATCGAATCTGGAAGCTCATTAGAACCGTTCAAAGTTGAAATAGTGCCCTTTTCCAAAGAAGTAATACTGACCTTCAGTTTCTCACTAATTTCATCGAAATCCAGCATCAAAGTTATGTGATCTTCAGTTACCTTCTCATTCTCCTCTTGTTCCGCTGTTGGAACATCTTTTAAGTTGGCTAAATCCTTTGCTATATCTTCAACTCTTCTTGCATAGCTTGTGAGTACATTCAGTATTGTAGTGAGTTTCTTTGAAGTAGCAGTAGTTTCGTCTTCAATTAATACATTTGACTCATTTATTGTATTTCTCAGTCTTTTGCTCGATTCCATGTAGTTTTTTCGCAATATTTGAGAAGACATGTTTTAGTTTCTAATTGCAAGTTAAAAAGAATATTTCCTTGGAACAGTAACTACGCTCTGCTACCATGTGCCAAAAATAATCGCAATTGATTTCAATGGTGTGGAAGCGTGTTAATTCATTAACTTAATTAATTGTCACGTACGCAATAAACGATTTGCATATCTATATTTTACAACATCAGATCTATACGAAAAATAAAATAAGTTATTTTTCGATTAATAAAAGTCAAGTCAATTTATTCTCTTAGTTTTTCTTACATTGTTTTTCTATTGTAAACACATGATGTTATTAACATATGTTTGAATTAAATTAAATTGTCTTTCAAAGACACTGTTTATTAAAGTGAATATTATTAGAAAAGTGATATTTAAGCCAAGCAAATTAGACTTGTAGCATCCAAAATTAGAAACAGTCCCGGAAATCGTTTTAATCCGCCTCGGACATCCTAAATAAGTTTAAAATAAGTTTGCGACGGATTCTGACTGGTGCTTAACTTTTGGGAGGCAAAAAACCACCAAAATTGTGTACTTTTTTTGGTTTTTTACTTATAACTCGAAAAGTGTGCATCCTGGAAAAAATGTCGAATTACACTTTTAAAGAACAAGAAATTCTGCGTCGAATGACGTTTAAATCATTAAAATATACCTTACCATCCAGCCACAATCGATCGTCAAAGTTCTCTTCACTCATTTTCACGAAAAAAACTAGCAGATGCTGCTCTCTGGCGGAGAACTTGGAAATGCCTAAAGATTAGACGACAGGAGAACGTTGCTCCTGTGTTTTCTTATTTAAGTTTTAGTTTTTCTGAGTAATAATTATATTTCCTTCTTTGAATCAACATTTTTAAACGTTTAGTAGATGGCGTAATATGTATTTTTCTTACAAATATTGTATGCATATATTTTAAACATATTTTTGTTACATATTCGAAACCATCATCATATATATCCCGCAGTTTGGTAAAAGTATTTGTCTCGGCATGTATAAAATGACTATCTCTAATAAAAAATGCATTTTTTAAATGTGGTCAGGTGGATTTATTTAATATTTTAATTTTAATGGCACCTCTTCTGTTACCAAAAAAAAATAATTTGTACAATATTTGAAACCAAAATAAGGGGGTTTTTATCTGTCACGTCCACATACACCCTCAAGGCGGCTCCACACATGCGTCATTCGGCACGCTCCGAATGTTCGACGTTCGGCGAACTATTTGTCTCGCTATAGGACCGACAATGAACAAGCCCTAATGTTTGCTACTTGCCAAATACATAAACACCCGTCCACACTACTCGTGATTCGGCGAATCGCTGCTCGCTGCATGCCGAGTAACGCATGTATGGAGCCGCCATGTTGGCTACTTGCTAAATACATAAACACCCGTCCACACTACTCGTGATCGGCGAGTCGCTGCTCGCTGCATGCCGAATAACGCATGTGTGGAGCTGCCTTCACAAACACCGATAAAAATGTTGTTTAAAGGTTACTTTTCATTCGGCCCAAGTAAATCCGGGACTACGAACAACCCCGGTTGTATCTAAGTTTTCCTAGGTCGGGTTTTGAGTAGTCCGTATAAGAAAGTAATGCAGCGGTTAAATTTATTATTATAAAAATAACTGTACTATGCAATGCACGTATTCAAAAGTGAACTACTTGTCAACTGTTGACAGTTACTGACAATTATCTGGAAGATAAAAGAGATGCTATCGCAATATTCTTAGTGATACCATATGTAATTATTTTATCACACTACAGTTTTTGGTTAAATCAGATAACCATCTGTGTCGTCATGGCTGAGATAATGTGTGTGTTAAAGACTGTGTTGGGACTGCTTACAAATTATTCAACCGGCTTGGATGAAATGCAGATTGATTGTGCAGCACTGTTTGAAAATATATTAATATACCCTATACGGGGTGGGTAACAGGGCTGGATAAAATGTAATGTCTCGGCCGTTATCTAGTTTTGCTCAACGTTGGTTTTGTCAGTCAACGTGATGGTGAATCCGAATAGAAAATATCTAAGATAATAAGAGGATTTTAGCGAATTTCCTTAAAGGAATAAGCTATTACGGTAGTACTCATGGTAAGACCTAAGTCCGAGACCATGTTAACTTTTAATTTTGGGGTTCCCAGAAGCAAAAAACACCATTCGTTTGAATTTTTATATAAATATATATATACGGACGTGTAAAGTGGTAATCAGTTGGACGAGACGAGTTCGTGAACCAGCCCGATCGGACCACCGGAAGGGGGGGTAAAGGGGAATAATAAACCCCCCCAAAAATGGGGTTTTGAGTTTTTTACATAGAAAAATAAAATTTATCGTATTTTTGTAGGCACCATTGAATTCAGCTCAAAAAAACAAACAATTTAGTATTTTGAATCACTGCTCTATGTCCATTGGTTACCGAGATATTGAAAGTGGTGAACACAGTACGTCGCCCCAATGTTAACCTTATGGGAAATAAGTAAAATTCTATATCTCGCTTATTTCTCAACATATCTTGTTAAAACTTGGTAAATAGCTTCTTCTAGTTCAGATCTACTAAACATTGAATTAAAACCACCCAGTTTTAATATACCTGTAGCAGCAGACCTGCATAATCATTCCCCATGTTATTCTTATGGAGCTTACCAAAACATGTCAAATCTTGCTATGTTTGATTGAAATGTGTTGTTTTGCATTTGAAATTCGCCGAGTATGCAGGTGTGCTGCAACGGGGGTATTTTTTTACTTTGACTGCCACTATGACGACTGTTGTTTAATTAGCCATGAAACCTACGAGATGACGTAACTTTTTCATTAATTTTGTAAAAAATCCCTATACCCAACAGATCTACATTGACGCGTTAACCAACAATATGTCTAAAAAAATTTAATTTCAATGGAAAAAATGCTGTTTGTTGCAAACAATATGACCGATAAATCATTTTTAAGTGCCCCTGTTTTTCTTGTACACTTGCTACACTCTGGGACACTCTGCGTCATTCAATTGCAAGCTTCGAAATTAGTTAAACAGCTGGTTACTTTCCTGCTTGATATAGGGAAACATCAGTAGTAGGAGTGCAGGGGTCTCGAGAAAAACTAGCCGCGATAAATCTTTTTTGTCACTTCTCCTCCTTACTCCAAGTCACATACTCGCCTATTGTTCATACTTATATGCTGTCTCTTGTCAAAAATTGTCAAAAAAATCCTCCCACTGACTTAGTATATTTTTGAGTTACTATACATTTACTCCTCTATTAAAAATTATGTTCCTCCTTACACCAATATTTAAATGTTTATTGGCTGTCTCTTGTTAAATATCTAGTTATAAGCAAGTATTGTAGTGACATTTTTACTGTTACACTTCCAAGTGAACTTGTAAATACGATATGTTAATTAAATATAACTAATAACTTTTAAAATATAAAATTACAAAACAATATGTATAAATACTAACTTTGGTCTTTAGTATCTGATTTGTTTAATATTTGGATATGTTGCTAAGCTGAGCAAGTGCATATGTAAATGGTATATATTGATTATACATATAGCCTGGAAATTATAATTTGATATATTACAGAACTTGTAGTATTTGTGTAAAACTGTCTGTCGGACCTACATACTTAGAAATGATTTGTAGCTATGGATTGATGTGGTATGAATCTAATTTTACATGTGTCTTCAATCCATTAAATGTGTTGTTAGACATGTTTTAGCACTAGACCATCCTCAGTATCTTAACACTTGTAGGTTTATTTAGTTTCCTATTATCTTGGCTTCTTTAGTGTTGTCTATTTGTTTAAAATAATTTCTGATTTGTTTCACATGACACAGAATTCGAAAATATTAAAAATATTAAAAACTGGATGTGTTTGGGAGCACACTCCCAAATGTAGTATATTTCCGGACTGAAGCCAAAAGCGTATCCGTTTATGGAGTAATTTTTTTGACTGTCATATTTTTTATCCCTGGTATACCTTATAATATCACCCTTTTATACGTAACACTGCGCAGGACAACGTTCTCCTGTCGTCTAACTCTTACGCATTTCCAAGTTCTCCGCCAGAGAGCAGCATCTGCTAGTTTTTTCGTTAAAATAAGTGAATTTTGACGATCGATTGTGGCTTAACGGTAAGGTCTATTTTAATGATTTAAACGTCATTCGACGCAGAATTTCATGTTCTTTAAAAGTATAATTTGACATATTTTTCCAGGATGCACACTTTTCGAGTTATAAGTAAAAAGCCAAAAAAAGTACACAATTTTGGTGGTTTTTTGCCTCCCAAAAGTTAAGCACCAGTCAGAATCCGTCGCAAACTTATTTTAAACTTATTTAGGATGGCCGAGGCGGATTAAAACGATTTCCGGGACTGTTTCTAATTTTGGGTGCTACAGCTCTTTTTTGGGCTAATTTGCTTGGCCTAATTATATTATATCATTTTCATATAATATATGACTTTAGCCACATGAGGGATATCCCGGGTTATAAAAAAAGACGCTAAGAGAGAGTTTTCGATTAAACATCAATTTGAATTTAGACCGAATTTTAGCATGTTTTTTGAAAATAGACCGAAGCTTCTTTAAGTGTATAGGTACGCTTAATGTATTTCTTAATAATTTTTAGTCTAATTTTGATAATTCAATACGATAAAATAAAAATAATATTCAATCATATAGTTTATTTTTTACTTGGATTCCCGTTTAGGTATTTTGAACGAATAAATTGGCCATCTCAGAATCCCTGGCGATAAAATAAAGAGACTTTATAATTTGAACGTCAGACTTTATGACGATAAAATAAAATACCCCCGTTGCAGCAGACCTGCATACTCAGCGAATTTCAAGAGCAAAACAACATATTTCAATCCAACATAGCGAGATTTGACATGTTTTTGTAAGCTTCATAAGAATAACATGGGGAATGAGTATGCAGGTTTGCTGCTACAGGTATATTAAAACTGGGTGGTTTAAATTCAATATTTAGTAGATCTGAACTAGAAGAAGCTATTTACCAAGTTTTAACAAGATATGTTGAGAAATAACCGAGATATAGAATTTTACTTATTTCCCATAAGGTTAACATTGAGACAACGTACTGTGTTTACCACTTTCAATATCTCGGTAACCAATGGACATAGAGCAGTAATTCAAGATACTAAATCATTTGTTTTTTTGAGCTGAATTCAATGGTGCCAACAAAAATAAATAAATTGATAAATTTTATTTTTCTATGTGAAAAACTCAAAAAACCCATTTTTGGGGGGTTTATCCCCCCTTACCCCCCCTTCCGGTGGTCCGATTGGGCTGGTTCACGAACTCGTCTGAGTGATTACCACTTTACACGTCTGTACCAAATTTCATTAAGATCGGACTATATTTACGGCCGCTATCGTGTTAACAGACATATATATATATATATATATATATATATATATATAAATTCGAACGAATGGTTTTTTTTGCTTCTGGGGACCCCAAAATGAAAAGTTAACATGGTCTCGGACTTAGGTCTTACCATGAGTACTACCGTAATAGCTTATTCCTTTAAGGAAATTCGCTAATTTAAGGAAATTCGCTAAAAGTTATATTCAATCATATAGCATATATTTCTCTTTGATCCCCATTTTAGGTAATTTTAGGCTATCTCAGAATCTCAGAACTATCTCAAAATTTGGATGGTTCTGCTCCGTCGAAGGAAATTTAAGTAACATTAAATATCACACTGCACATAGCACATTCAATATCTCAGCAACCAATTAATAGATGTAGATTTATAATTCAAAATGCAATTTTTTAATTTTTCAAACTGACTCCAATTCTGACCATTTAATTTCGATAAAATTTAGAATCAGACGTTAAATATTAAGTATAAATTTAATTGTTAAAAAAATTAATTTAATTTTAAAAAATCTCAGAGAAAACCAATTCTGTTGTTTTTTGAAGTCATGGATAAGTTACTTCACATGACCTCACAAGTTTGTTCAAAATTTCAAAGTTTGTTCGTTTTTGTAATGGACCTTTTTTACGCAAGTTAAGGCACCTTCGGTTAGATATACATATAATATATAATAGAGGTAATTTAATTACATCAACCTTTTACATAATTAAGGGGAGTCTCTACTGAAAACGCTAAAATCGTTATTAAAGGTTTTTTTAAGTTATATAGCCATGTATTATACTTCAGATGGACCTAAAACCACCATTCCCAATGTCATTTATAAAAAAAAATTATAGGGCCTAAAATTCGCTTTTACCGATTTTTTCAAGGGTTTTTTAAAATCGTTATTCCAAGAAAAGTACAAGTACCTACCTTCCAAGAAAAGTATAATACCTACACAATTTTCAAAGGTATCATTTTGTTCAGCATTAAATTTACTTAAAAATCACGTATTTTTAGTTATGTAAACAAAAAATTACTATTTTTAATTTTTTTCAAACTTTGTACTTTTTATTTTTTTTGTAAAATTTAAGATTTTCTAATTTGTTATCCAATGATCCAAACTTATTCAAAATACGTGATTATTTAGATAATCGATGAGTGAACGAAGTGAACGAGTCTATGTATCAGCGGAGTTGAAGATTCGTTGTCCGTCACTGTGTGAGTGTGTGAGTGTGTACGTAACGCGGTAACTCAAAAACCGCTACACTAATCATTTCCAAGTTTCGCATAAACGTTTAATAGCTCACAGGCAATATGCCATTAAATTTTGAAGCATATTGGTTTAGTATTTTTTGAGCAATTTAATATTTTAACTTGCAAAAAATCATCATAAGTTTAACATTGGGCAATAATTTACTTTAGTAAACTACGGGACACAAATAAAGATTGTTTTAAAATAAAAGGAAAATAATAGTGGAATTTAGAAAAAAAGTATTTCACGAAACACTTAAATGACATGCTACATGCCTATCAATTGTTAGTTTTTTAAGTCTACGTTAAAATGTTTATTATTGAAAAAAAACAATGCCTAGAAATATAAAAATTCAGATAGATCATTTCTGTTTTGTTGCTGCAGTCGAGATAGTTTATATGAATGACGCTAGATGGAACCAACAGGAACACATTGTCATGTTCCTTTTACTAACAGCTGATTTAATATATTTAAGAGAAAATATTTAATGTTTGTTTCTTTTAGGTAAGATTAATAAAACCTTAAAAAACAATGAGTAAAGATACTATTGAATATATAAAAGTACATTGATGAAACAAATGTGAATTTTATCCTAGCAAACGCAATTTTTGTATAAAATTGCGATAAAAAATATATTTTTATAGCGCAAATCGTATTAATAACAAACTTTTGTACCAAGAAGGATGCATGCGATCAGTTATATTAAGACAAATTAGATGTGTATGAAATTAAATTGAGAATTTATTATGTTGTAGGTATGTAGATTAATGATTTGTTTCCTACATAATTTTATTGTACATAATCAAGCACGAAATTCACAAAAATAATAATTAATTTTGCATATATATAGTAGTATAATTAGTTTTATAATAATAAAGTCAGGATAGCCAGATTCAAGAATAAGAGGATTAAGTCGCGGATCCATGGACGGCTCATCATTGGCGCCGTCCTCGTGACCAGTTATTCCGCACCACACAAGCGGATCAAGAACCCGAGCAAGAGCTCTAGGAGCTTCCGTAGGCCAAGGCAAAGAATAAGCAGAGGCATAATAAAAACGAAAAAGGCGGTCCAAAAGGCGAGGATCCAAAAGGAATACAACCCGGATCTCTGCGCCACTAAAATTGTATATACGAGACTGATTACGAATGGGGTTGCTATCCTTGCTGGACAGAAAATATACCCCTAGCAGATACAGGTTTACTGTGAATTTTTATCCAATGTCAATGACTACTTTATTGTCCCTTGCCTCCTGGGTGATGAATATGTCCGTGACTACGCTCACGGGGTTAGATGGTTCGCATACTTCTTTCTTTAAGTACCCGAAACAGTAACCTGTAGTAATTTTAGAAATTAAACAAATGTAAATGGTATTTTTCTAAAGTAAAATTGTCGCATAATTAAAACAAATGCTGGTTTACACGGTAGAAAAAAAGCATTCAAATCATCATGGCTTTAAACCCCCCATGTTCTTTTGCCAACAACCACTTTGGCGGGAGGGCTTGGGGGACGAAGCCCCCCATGTCCTTTTGCAAACAACTGCTTTGGCGGGAGGGCGTGGGGGGCGAAGCCCCCCCATTTCCTTTTGCAAACAACCGCTTTGGCGGGAGGGCGTGGGGGGCGAAACCCCCCCATGTTCTTTTTACAAACAACTACTTTGGCGTGTAATTAGTCGCTGATAGGTTTGTAGAGCTAGATGTATTTAAATACTATTAGTAAAAAAGCATGTAAACCATCATGGCTTTATAATCATGGGCAGTTTAAGGAGGGGGGGGTGTGAGGGGGCGAAGCGCCCCCCATGTCCTTTTTAAAACAACTGCTTTGGCTTGTAATTAGTTGCTGATAGTTTTATAGAACTAGGTTTATTTAATACTAATAGAAAATACATTAAAACCATCATGGCTTTATACTTATGGGTAGTGGTAAGGTGGGGTTTGGGGGGGCGAAGCCCCCCATGACTATTTGCAACAACTGCTTTGGCGTGTAACTGTTTTAAGTCGCTCATAATCTTGTAGAGCTAGATTTACACAGTAAAAAAAATATTCAAACTAATAAGGCTTCTTAATCAAAGGCAGTGTAATGGTGAAGATGTGGGGGGACGAAGCCCCCCCAAGTCCTTTTGCCAACAACTGCTTTGGCGGGAGGGCGTGTGGGGCGAAGCTCCCCCATGAACTTCTACAAACAACTGCTCTCCCGTGTAATTAGTCGCTGATATTTTTTTAGAGGTTAGTTGATTTAATACTATTAAAGGAAAACATTTAAACCATCATGGCTTTATAATCATGGCCAGTTTAAAGGGGGGGTGTGGGGGGGCCAAGCCCCCCCATGTCCATTTGCAAAAAACTGCAATGGCGTGTAACTGTCATTAGTCGCTCATAATCTTATAGAGCTAGATTTACACAGTAGAAAAATAACATTCAAACTATCATGGCTTCTTAATCACGGGCAGTGGAAAGGGGGGGGTGTGGGGGGTGAAACCCCCCCATGTCCATTTGCAAATAACTGCTTTGGCGTGTAACTGTTATTAGTCGCTCATAATCTTGTAGAGCTAGATTTACACAGTACGAAAAAAGCATTCAAACTATCATTGTTTCTTAATCATGGGCAGTGTAAAGGGGAAGGTGTGGTGGGCCATGCCCCCCCCCAGTCCTTTTGCAAACACCTGCTTTGGCGGGAGGGCGTGGGGGGCGAAGCTATGTTTATTAAATACTATTAGAAAAAAGCATTTAAACCATCACGGCTTTATAATTATGGGCAGTGTAAAGAGGGGGATGTGGGGAGGTGAAGCCCCCCATGTCCTTTTGCAAACAACCGCTTTGTCGGGAGGACGTGGGGGGCGAAGCCTCCCAATTTTCTTTTTACAAACAACTGCTTTGGCGTATAATTAGTCGCTGATAGGTTTGTAGAGCTAGGTTAGGTTATACTTTATAATCGTGACATGGGGGGCTTCACCTTCCCACATCCCCCTCTTTACACTGCCCATAATTATAAAGTCATAATGGTTTAAATGCTTTTTTTCTAATAGTATTAAATAAACATAGCTTCGCTTCCCACGCCCTCCCGCCAAAGCAGGTGTTTGCAAAAGGACTTGGGAAGAATTTGCCCACCACACCTTCCCCTTTACACTGCTCATGATTAAGAAGCCATGATAGTTTGAATGCTTTTTTTACTGTGTAAATCTAGCTCTACAAGATTATGAGCGACTAATAAGAGTTACACGCCAAAGCAGTTGTTTGCAAAGGGACATGGGGGGGGCTTGGCCCCCCCAAAACTCTCCTTTACACTGCCCATGATTATAAAGCCATGATGGTTTAAAAGTTTTCTTCTATTAGTATTAAATAATGAACCTACCTCTACAAAACTATCAGCAACTAATTACACGTCAAAGCAGTTGTTTAAAAAAGGACATGGGGAGGCTTCGCCCCCCAACACCCCCCCCCTTTAAATTGACCATGATTATAAAGCCATGATGGTTAATATGCTTTTCTACTAATAATATTAAGTAAACCTAGCTTTACAAAACTATCAACGACTAATTACACGCCAAAGTAGTTGTTTGTAAAAACAACATGAAGGGGCTTCGCCCCCCACGCCCTCCCGCCAAAGCTGTTTTTGTAAAATGACACGGGGGGGGGGGTGGAAGCCCCCAAAGCCCTCCCACCGAAGCAGTTGTTTGCAAAAGGACATGGGGGGCTTCGCCCCCCAACACTTTCCCTTTTACACTGCTCATGATTAAGAAGCCATGATAGTTTGAATGCTTTTTTTATACTGTGTAAATCTAGCTCTACAAAATTATGAGAAACTAATAACAGTTACACGCCAAAACAGTTGTTTGTAAAGAGACATTCGGGGCTTCGGGCTTTTCTTTTTACAAACAACTGCTTTGGCGTATAATTAGTCGCTGATAGGTTTGTAGAGCTAGGTTTATTTAAATACTATTAGTAAAAAAGCATGTAAACCATCATGGCTTTATAATTATGGGCAGTGTAAAGAGAGGGGTGAGGGGGGGCGAAGCCCCCCATGTCCTTTGCAAACAACCGCTTTGGCGTGTAACTGTTTTAAGTCGCTCATAATCTTGTAGAGCTAGATTTACACAGTAAAAAAAATATTCAAACTAATAAGGCTTCTTAATCAAAGGCAGTGTAATGGTGAAGATGTGGGGGGACGAAGCCCCCCCAAGTCCTTTTGCCAACAACTGCTTTGGCGGGAGGGCGTGTGGGGCGAAGCTCCCCCATGTCCTTCTACAAACAACTGCTCTCCCGTGTAATTAGTCGCTGATATTTTTTTAGAGGTTAGTTGATTTAATACTATTAAAGGAAAACATTTAAACTATCATGGCTTTATAATCATGGCCAGTTTAAAGGGGGTGGTGTGGGGGGGCCAAGCCCCCCCATGTCCATTTGCAAAAAACTGCAATGGCGTGTAACTGTCATTAGTCGCTCATAATCTTATAGAGCTAGATTTACACAGCAGAAAAATAACATTCAAACTATCATGGCTTCTTAATCACGGGCAGTGGAAAGGGGGGGTGTGGGGGGCGAAAACCCCCATGTCCATTTGCAAATAACTGCTTTGGCGTGTAACTGTTATTAGTCGCTCATAATCTTGTAGAGCTAGATTTACACAGTAGAAAAATAACATTCAAACTATCATGGCTTCTTAATCACGGGCAGTGGAAAGGGGGGGTGTGGGGGGTGAAAACCCCCATGTCCATTTGCAAATAACTGCTTTGGCGTGTAACTGTTATTAGTCGCTCATAATCTTATAGAGCTAGATTTACACAGTAGAAAAATAACATTCAAACTATCATGGCTTCTTAATCACGGGCAGTGGAAAGGGGGGGTGTGGAGGGTGAAACCCCCCATGTCCATTTGCAAATAACTGCTTTGGCGTGTAACTGTTATTAGTCGCTCATAATCTTGTAGAGCTAGATTTACACAGTACGAAAAAAGCATTCAAACTATCATTGTTTCTTAATCATGGGCAGTGAAAAGGGGGGGGGTGTGGTGGGCCAAGCCCCCCCAAGTCCTTTTGAAAACACCTGCTTTGGCGGGAGGGCGTGGGGGGCGAAGCTATGTTTATTTAATACTATTAGAAAAAAGCATTTAAACCATCACGGCTTTATACTTATGGGCAGTGTAAAGAGGGGGATGTGGGGAGGTGAAGCCCCCCATGTCCTTTTGCAAACAACCGCTTTGTCGGGAGGACGTGGGGGGCGAAGCCTCCCAATTTTCTTTTTACAAACAACTGCTTTGGCGTATAATTAGTCGCTGATAGGTTTGTAGAGCTAGGTTTGGTTATACTTTATAATCATGACATGGGGGGCTTCACCTTCCCACATCCCCCTATTTACACTGCCCATAATTATAAAGTCATAATGGTTTAAATGCTTTTTTTCTAATAGTATTAAATAAACATAGCTTCGCTTCCCACGCCCTCCCGCCAAAGCAGGTGTTTGCAAAAGGACTGGGGGGGCATGGCCCACCACACCTTCCCCTTTACACTGCTCATGATTAAGAAGCCACGATAGTTTGAATGCTTTTTTTACTGTGTAAATCTAGCTCTACAAGATTATGAGCGACTAATAAGAGTTACACGCCAAAGCAGTTGTTTGCAAAGGGACATTGGGGGCTTCGGGCTTTTCTTTTTACAAACAACTGCTTTGGCGTATAATTAGTCGCTGATAGGTTTGTAGAGCTAGGTTTATTTAAATACTATTTGTAAAAAAGCATGTAAACCATCATGGCTTTATAATCATGGGCAGTCTAAAGGGGGGGGTGTGGGGGGGTGAAGCCCCCACAATTCCTTTTTTAAACAACCTCTTTGGCGTGTAATTAGTTACTGATTGTTTTGTAGAGCTAGGTTCATTTAATACTAATAGAAAAAACATTTAAACCATCATGGCTTTATAATTATGGGCAGTGTAAAGAGAGGGGTGTGGGGGGGCGAAGCCCCCCATGTCCTTTGCAAACAACCGCTTTGGCGTGAGGGCGTGGGGGGCGAAGCCCCCCGTGTTCTTCCTACAAACATTTGCTTTGGCGTGTAATTAGTCGCCGATGGTTAACCATTTAAACCATCATGGCTTTATAATCATGGCCAGTTTAAAGGGGGGGTGTGGGGGGGCCAAGCCCTCCCCAAGTCCATTTGCAAACAACTGCAATGGCGTGTAACTGTCATTAGTCGCTCATAATCTTGTAGAGCTAGATTTACACAGTAGAAAAAAAGCATTCAAACTATCGTGGCTTCTTAATCACGGGCAGTGGAAAAGGGGGGTGTGGGGCCCCCACATATCCTTTTTAAAACAACGGCTTTGGCGTGGAATTAGTTGCTGATAGTTTTGTAGAGCTAGGTTCATTTAGTACTAATAAAAAAAACATTTAAACCATCATGGCTTCATAATCAAGGGCATTGCAAAGTCCTTTTGCAAACACCTGCTTTGGCGATAGGGCGTGGGGGGCAAAGCTATGTTTATTTATTTAATATTATTAGAAAAAAACCATTTAAACCATCATGGCTTTACAATTATGGGCAGTGTAAAGAGGGGGGAAGGGGGGGCGAGGCCCCCCCATGTCCTTTTTCAAACAACCGTTTTGGTGCGAGTGCGTGGGGGGCGAAGCCCCCCCATGTTCTTCATACAAACAACTGCTTTGGCGTGTAATTAGTCGCGGATAGTTCTGTAGAGCTAGGTCTATTTAATACTATTAGTAGAAATCTATGTTAACCATCATGGCTTTATAATCATGGTCAGTTTAAAGGGGAGGTGAGGGGGGCCAAGCCCCCCATGTCCTTTTTAAAACAACTGCTTTGGCGTGTAATTAGTTGCTGATAGCTTTGTAGAGCAACCAGCAAACAAGCAACCAATAGGTAGGTTTTATGTTCATTTAATACTAATAGAAAAAACATTGAAACCATCATGGCTTTATAATCATGGGCAGTACAAAGGGGGGGGTGTGGGGGGCGAAGCCCCGCATGTCTCTTTGCAAACAACTGTTTTGGCGTGTAACTGTTATTAGTTTCTAAAATGACCTTAAATACCTGTTCTGGCGTGTAACTGTTATTAGACGCTCATAGCCTTGTAGAGCAAGGTTTACTCAATACTATTAAAAAAGAAACACTCAAATCATTATGGCACGTTAAGATATGGCGTACCAAGATTATGATCTTGTAGAGCTAGATTTACACAGTATAAAAAATCTATTCAAACTATCATGGCTTCTTAATCATGGGCAGTGTAAAGGGGAAAGTGTTGGGGGGGCGAAACCCCCCATGTCCTTTTGGAAACAACTGCTTTGGCGGAAGGGCGTTGGGGGCTTCGGCCCCCCATGTCATTTTACAAAAACAGCTTTGGCGGGAGGGTGTGGGGGGCGATGCCCCTTCATGTTCTTTTTACAAACAACTGCTTTGGCGTGTAATTAGTCGCTGATAGTTTTGTAGAGCTAGGTTTATTTAATACTATTAGTAGAAAAGCATTTTAACCATCATGGCTTTATAATCATGGTCATTTTAAAGGGGGGGGGTTTGGGGGGCGAAGCCCCCCATTTCCTTTTTGTAACAACTGCTTTGACGTGTAATTAGTTGCTGATAGTTTTGTAGAGCTAGGTTCCTTATTTAATACTAATAGAAAAAAAAACATTTTAACCATCATGGCTATATAATCATGGGCAGTCTAAAGGAGAGTTTTACATGTCCCTTTGCAAACAACTGCTTTGGCGTGTAACTCTTATTAGTCGCTCATAATCTTGTAGAGCTAGATTTACACAGTAAAAAAAGCATTCAAACTATCATGGATTCTTAATGTTGGGCAGTGTAAAGGCGAAGGTGTGGGGGGCAAAGCCCCCCCCCCCATGTCCTTTTACAAACAACTGCTCTGCCGTGTAATTAGTCGCTTGTAGAGCCATCGATAGTTTTGAAGAGCTAAGTCTATTTAATACTATTAGAAAAAAAGCATTTAAACCATCATGGCTTTATAATCATGGGCAGTGTAAAGAGGGGGTGTGCATGTCCTTTGCATACAACTACTTTGGCGGGAGGGTGCGGGTGGCGAAGCCCCCCATGTTCTTTTTGCAAACAACTGCTTTGTCTTGTAATTAGTCGCTGATAGTTTTGTATTGATAGGTTTATTTAATACTATAAGAGAAAAAGCATGTAAACCATCATGGCAGCTTAAAGGGGGGGTGTGGGGGGCGAAGCCCCCCCATGGCATTTTTGAAGCAATTGCTTTGGCGTGTAACTGTTTTTAGTCTCTCATTGTTATTTAGATCTAGGTTTACTCAATACTAATAAAAAAAAGCATTCATACCATTTTGGCTTGTTAATAATGGGCAGAGTAGGCCTATATCTGGGGGGTTGCATACAAATGCTTTGGCGTGTAACTGTTATTAGACGCTCATAGCCTTGTAGAGCAAGGTTTACTCAATACTATTAAAAAAAGAAACACTCAAATCATTATGGCACGTTAATCATGGGAGTCGTAAATGGGAGGTGCGGGGGGCCAGGCCCCCCATTTCCTTTGGCAAACATAATTTATTAGTAGTTCATAGTTTTGTAGAGCTAGTTTTACACAGTAAAAAAAAGTCTGAGTTCACTCATCCCATTACGCGCAGAATAAGCGTACTCCTAGTTTATCTTAGATAACCCAAAAAAATTTGAAGACTGTAGCTTCAGTAGTTTTTTTTGGAATATCAAAAGTTAAATGCTAGATACAGTCAAAATGCTTCTTTCGGTAACCGCGGGTTTTCTAAAGAAGTGTTTCATTGAAATATATGCCAAAATATAGCAGAAAAAATTTATTGATACATTTACAATTTATATAGTTGTTACATATTAAATTTGACACAGTAACAATATAAGAGTGTCAAAATAATTTTGTTACATAAAAATAATACGAAAACAGCGAATTTTGTTTTTCTGCATAGCAACGTATAATATGAATTTTATGGCATAATAAAGTTGATAAAAACTATGAAATGTGGTTTTTTGTATTCAGGAATAAACAAGTAAAGATTAAGGTAAAAACAATTGAAATTTTCAAGATTTTTGGCCACTTTCAGTAGAGACTCCACTTAAGTACAAATACTCATTTAACTTTACCGTTAAAATTTGCCGTGCTAAAAATTATGTTATTTCACTTATGATTTTTTTTTTTGGTATTTTACAATGTAATTCCTTGAGAGACGAAGCAGCCGAGTTCCAAGTTAAAGGAAATTGTAATCAAATCGATAAACTTTGGAAGATTACTTGAGTCTTGCTACAGTCATTACTGTTTTTGTTTGAAGTTTCGTTATTTCTAAGAAAAATATCTTCACTTCACATTTTTGCAAATCGATACCATCAGTTAGAAAAATATATTGTTAGACTTTATCATATCAATAAGTAAAAGTGATTAAAACACAATAAAATATTTGTACGCTAATACGCTTTAATTATGTTAATTTTTCTTAGTCGTTGTGTAATACATTGATAAGTCATATATTACATTTTAGTTAATATTCAACAGGTTTATTCCACCACGAGAAAACTCGATCACAGTTCGGGATTTATTTGTTTATAAAGTTATGTTTATTCTAGCTATCAAGACTCTCGCTCGATTGTAATGGCCAATAGCTAAAAAGGAAAGTAAATTTCATTAACTAACTTTGTATCCATGCTTAGAACATAATATATGTATTCATCCAACAATAAATTTCAGACACAAGTAACTTTTTTGGTGAGTGAAGTATGGTGACTCACTTTTAAAAGGTTTTGATTTGAAGACCAGTCGCTTAAATGAAAGGAAAGATCTCTTGAGTGATTTCAGTACAGAACACACATTGTTTCTTTTTTTAAACCGGAGAGATAAAAAATTAATCAAACTAAATTAAAAAAAATAAATAAATAAGGGCGAATGAAGCTTATTAACTCACATCTGACTTGGCAGTGAAGTATGAGACCAACAACTCAAATTATATATAAACCAAAAACCATTGACTGACTGACTGATTGATCACAGTTTCACAAAAATTAAAATAAATATATAAAAAAGATGGCTTAGAGCCATGAAACTTGGCGAATATTTTTAAAGGCTCTAGATGTGTACTAAGGGAGGATTTTCCCTCAAAAGACTAAATTATGGTACGTTAGGAAATTCTAAATGGTGGCCATTTTTCGATTTCAAAGCTGACCTCCACAAAAGCTACAAGTCTAACATATATATCTATAAGCAAAAAACCACTGACTGACTGACTGATCACAGTTTCACAGAAACTATAAGGGTTTGAGCTATGAAATTTGGCACAAATATTCTTTAAAGGCTTTAGATGCGAAAAAATAAAGGTTTTTGAATTCATTTCAAAAAAATATACTATTAATACAATACTTTTGACTTATCGATGGGCGAGTGACCCGATCTTCAATGTGAATGAGAAACGTTTGGGAAAGAGTTTTTTTTGCCAAGACATTTACCGTCTACTTTTTCTTATAGTTATCGGTCTATTTTGAAAACCATGCTAAATTCAAATTGTTGTTTTATCGAAAACTCTCACTTAGCGTCTTTTTTGTTTTATATCCCGGGTTATCCCTCATTCTCTGTATTGAAAAATGGGAGGAAGTTAATTCATACCATTTGCTTATCACGAGGGAAACATTTTTAGAAGAAACGTTTCACTTTAAACGGAGGTATTCCTTTAAAATGGTTTCAGAGTCATTTATGCCTCCACCTCCAGTGTGTCAAATTTCGAAGTTCTGAGAGTAACACTCTTCCTGTTACTCATGGAGTCCCACAGGGATCTGTTTTGGGACCTTCCTTGTTTTTAATCTCTATTAACAGTCTTTATAAGGGAAGGTTTTCTGGGCACCTGTCGTGTTTTGCAGACGACATCGCGATTTAATATAAAGAAAAAATCTAAATGATTTGTTCTGTCTTAAAGTATGCAAAAAGACATGGATAAACCCAAAATTTGGTTTGTTAGAAATAAAATGGTTTTGATTCGAAGACAAAGTTTGTTCTTTTTTCTCTTGGGAATAAACGCAATTAAAATATAAATCTACTCTTCAAATGTAAATCTTGTCTCAATTCAATAAATATATCTTGTAGTAACTGCATCAAAATAGAACAGGTACAAAATATAAATTATTTGGGTATTTTCATGGACGAAAGGCTTAATTGGAAAGATTATGTCTCAAAAATTAAAGGCTATATATATGCGGTTCTAAGAACATTTTTTTACTATATCTGTGCCCATTGTCGGTTTTAAAAACAGTGTATTTCTCTTTCGTAAACAAAATTACAAAATTACAATTTGTCTTGCTGGGGTGGAACTTACTATTCTACCATTTACCAATTAATAGTATGTCAAAATAAAATAACTAGGTAATTAGCGGAGCTGGGAGGAGCGATTCGTCCTTCCCAATTTACATCGCTCTTAAGGTTCTTCCTCTTAGGTAGTTATACAAATATCGTGTGCACCGAATATTTTTTTAAAGAGGAGGTCGCCTTAGGAGTTATATAAATGTTTTTTTCGAATAGATTGCAAAATTTGAATCGTGTCTCCATTATATTGCCTAGAGTTGAGGCTTTTAAGAGATTTTGTACATTTTCTGCTCCAAAATTCTTCGATCTTTTACCAATTTCAGTATCCTCTTCAGTAACAACTAGTTCCTTCACCAAAAAAATTGAAAAAATGGCTGTTTAGCAACAGCAATGTGGAAATATTTTTGCTGATATCTTCATTGTTTTTATTTGTTTAATCGGTTCATGTTAATCCTCAATAAAAAGCATACGTTAAGTGGATTGTAGGAACTTCAATATTTTTAACTTTGCACATCAAAAATTCTCGTCTATCATTATTTTTTATTTATTTATTTATATTTGTGTTGCTTAATTCCTTCATACACCCACGTCATGTCATTATTCAATTTATTGCCTTGTTAAATTTTGTTCACATTTTTGTATATGTATGACATTTTATGTTGATCAATGGAAGTCATTGTATTTATATTTTTCCATATGTAAAACAAGGCAAAATGTGTTAGAAACAATATGTTTTATTTTTATATTATTATAATTATGTTTAAGGGGAGTGGCTGCCACATTGCACTGTGATAGCGAAGCCACCTCTACACAGCAAATGCTAAAGAGGTGGCTATCCATAATGTACTGATAAGTTGTATTTTAATGCATTTGTGATTAGATTTAGTCTTTTATTTAAGACTTGTTTATATAGTAACACTGTAAAAAAATTATCACAATGTAAAAATTTTAAGTTGTAATTATGTACATTATGGAAATAAAGAATTTCTTTTATTTACATTCTCATTTCAACCTAGGCTGGAATGAGCTGCACCTTAAGAGTGTAACTGCACACACATGGCCCAAATCAGTCCGTTTGTTAATTATTCCTAAAAATTGCACAAAGTTCAATCCAATTCATGGTAATTGAATAATTTTTGTCCCAATTATTTCTACCTCCACCCATTTTTTCACTTAATTCTACTGCACTATATACATAGAAGTTGCAGAGTAAAATAAATTTGTTGAATGTTAAACATTATTAACACATTTATCGTACAAGCCATGAAAAGCCCACATAAAGGGTATTTTTAAAACTCTTCTTTAAGATTATCTCCTTTTTTATTCGTATATATTTTGTCCATTTCTTCACAGTTAAGGAGTTATTGGGCTTTAAACTTTTACTTTGCTACTAAAGACTCACAAAAAGTAAAGTTTAGGTTAAATAACAGGAAAACCGTTTAATTACGATATATATCGACCTAAAATAAAATAAAGGCTATTTCATTACTAACAAGTAGAAAAAATATCAATGCTCTACGTTTCTCTGTTGCAAAGTTACGTTCGTTTTTGTGAAGTGTTACTCTTTGGTGTGGCAGTCATATTGATGACATCATTACTCGGACACCCACCATTCACCAACCTTAAGAATTGCCTTTTTGGAATCTCAAGATTATGGGTTCACTTAAGAACATAACAGAGATCATGGTAAACTGGGGTGAATAAAATGTGTCCTAGCTCTTCCTCTAATAGGGATTAAAAGGTTGATTGATTGATTGATTTAAGTGGATCGGGTTCGATTCTCGCCCGTTCCTGAAACTTAAAACAGCATTACCATGGTTCATATTACAGCCCTTTGTTCACCTTTATGCAATAGTGCGTACTTCTGAGGCAAACATTTTCTTATTACTTGGGGTATGAATTAAAAGAATCATTAGATTTTATTTATTGAAATAGTAGTAAGATGCTCAAGGCGCGGCTGGTGGCCGTTCACGAGGGTTGAAAAGTTTGAAAATACACAGAAATTCCATTTTGTTAATTGGAACGTTCGAAGAGTACTCTGAACTGATAACCAATTCAAACTAAAGTTTTAAGTTTTCGTGATTTTTCAATTACAGAAAATTAGTGATTTAATGCATTGCTGTAAGCGGGTGGAATTTCAACAGAAGTTTAAAGATTATTGGAAAAATTGAAACCTAACAGAGGTTTTTTAATAGTGTAAATTTTAAATTATATACACATACTTTCATGTGTATTTGATTCCTTATTGATATATTACATATAAGATTTAATTTGGACTGGTATATGCCATACACAACAGCTTTAATACTAAGGCTCAGATCAATTGTTTTTCATGCAACAGGAAACGTTTACTGATTTTTTTCGAATTTCCCCTATAGGGAAGAAGCGATTACCGTAGGTCTCATGGTAAGACCTAAGCCCAAGACCATGTTAACTTTTCGTTTTGGGCCTCCCAGAAGAAAAAAACACCATTCGTTGGCATTGATATATAAATATTATCTAATATTTATATATAAATTAATATATTTGAATTTCATCTAATATATGTAAATATATAAATATTATATACATATCTATGTGTCTGTTAGCACGATAACGGCCGTAAAAATAGTCAGATCTTTATGAAATTTGGTACAGACATGTTAAGTGTTGATCAACTGGACGAGTTCGTAACCCAGACCGATCGGACCACGGAAGGAGGGGTAAAGGAGGATAAACCCCCCAATTTTTTGGGGGTTTTTCACATAGAAAAATTACAATGATCTTATTTTGGACTCCACCATTGAATTTAGCTTGAAAAAACAACAAACAATTTAGTATTTCGAATCATCACTATATGTCCATTGTTTACAGAGATACTGAAAGTGGTAAACGCAGTACGTTGTCCCTATGTTAACCTTATGTGAAATAAGTAAAATTCTATTTCTTGCTTTTTTCCCAACATATCTTAATAAAACTTGGTTTGCGGCTTCATCTTTATGAGATCTAATGTATATTAGTCTAAAATCCGCGATATTTCCATTTTGTGGCAGCAAACCTGCATACTCATCCCCCATGTTATCCTTATGGGAAATAAAAAACATCCTTATTTCTTAACATATCTTGACAAAACTTGGTTTATGGCTTCTTTTAGTTAAGATCAACTAAATATTGAATTAAAACCACCCTTTTTAAACATACCTGTGGCAGCATACCTGCATACTCATTCCCCATGCTATTCTTATGGAGATAAAAAATATGCAAAATCTTGCTATGTTGGATTGAAATGTGGTTTTTTCGATTGAAATTCACTGAGTATGCAGGTCTGCTGCAACGGGGGTATTGTACTATTTCATCTAGTCTGCTAATGATTTCATAGAAATTGTGTTATCATAACCATTTTATAGCGGCTTATAGAGGCGAAAGCCCCTAAAAATGTAATATAAATGCCGAATGATTGCGTTTCCACTGCTCTACTTAAAGAACATTTTTTACTTTTCTCTAGGCCACTACTTCACATTATTAACATGAGCCTCCGTTTAGGTGAGTTTCCAGATGCCTTCAAGATAGCCAAAGTTGTGCCGTTATACAAGGCTAACGATGTTACCTGTATGTCTAATTTTCGGCCAATATCACTCTTGAGCGTGTTCACCAAGATCATCGAGAAAGTTGTTAAAGATCAGTTATCTAACTGATCAGACCAACAGTACGGATTTAGGAAATCAAAAAATATCAACGATGCTTTATTTGATCTAAATTATCATATAAATAATGCAATAAGCAATAATGAAAAATCTTTGTTAGTTTTTTTGGACTTAGCTAAAGCCTTTGACACAGTGGACAGGTCAAAATTACTAAAAAAACTAGAATTAATAGGTATTCGAGGCACTTCTTTAAATTGGTTTAAATCATATTTCACGAACCGTAAGCAGTTCGTCTCCATCAACGGAAAATGTAGTAATCCCAACACAATTGACTACGGAGCCATTCAAGGTAGCAATTTGGGCCCGCTCTTGTTTTTAATCTACATAAATAATATTAGTAAAGTCAATGTTTCCTGTAAAATATTTCTTTTTGCCGATGATAGCGCACTTTTTTCATAGTAAGACGTGGGATGATCTTTTCCAAATTGCCACCAGTGACATCATGATTATTAAGAAATGGTTTGATCACAATGTTTTAACACTCAACGTATCCAAACTAAATTTATGCCAATTTCATCAAGAGATCGAGAGAATACGCTCAGAGATAAATTAATAATACATACCTGTGGCGATATTGAAAGCACTACATGTGGCTGTCAGTGGGTTGAAAGGGTGGACTCATTTAAATATCTAGGTGTGGTGATGGATAGTAAACTCAGTTGGTCCGAGCACATAAATTATTTAAACAAGAAACTGAGGAAATGTATTTATGCATTTCTCCAGCTGAGTCCCATTCTGCATTTAAATGAAATTAAGATGGCATATTTTGCCTATGCGCAGTCATTGCTGGAAGGTGCTATCATTGCTTGGGGAGATGCATCAAAGTCCACCCTGCAACCCCTGGCAGTTACTCAGAAGGCTATACTGAAGGCTGCTCTGGGGAGGTGTCGGCGCTACCCAACGGATGCTCTCTTTGAGGAAATGAACGTTTTTGACATAAGACAATTATATGTAAGGACTTTACTAATTTACTTGTACAAAAACTCTGACTTTTTATTTGAGAACGTAAATCACACTTACTCGACTAGGAATGCTGCTAATGTAGGAATACAGATTCCCAGACTTGTAAAAAGCTACTCTGTCACTAACTGCCACTATATATTACACATACTATACAGACATTTACCAGAGCCTTAAAAATATTTTCACACTTTCACTTTAGATTCCTATAAAAAACATGTCAAACTTTGGCTGGAACATCTTGGCAGAACTATTGTTGAATCACTCATTACTCCGCAATACAGACTTTAGCTACTCAGAGCAGTGGTTAGTGTGTGAATGTGGTCTTAGTATGCTTGAAGTTTGTGAGCGTGAATGGGTGTGTTTGTGTGTATGTGTCAATTAGTATTTTTAATATTTTCAGGGGTTCGTCCGTCTGTACTTGAAATGTATCAAGTGGCAATCAATCAATACAAAAATATAAATAAATAAATAAAGGCGGGAGCAAACTAAGCAAAACCGGACTCATCATCACGCACACGTTTAAACCTTTGTGATGATTAATTTCAAATAATTTTAAACAGGCTCCTTGTACTAATGTAATAATTTATGAGAAATAAAGATGTTTTGATTTTATTTGATTTGAATATTTAATGTTTCTTTCACACTCACAACTCGGTAAGAGTTTGACGGATTTAATCGTTTTAAGTGTATTGTTAAGGATATGTTGTCATATACTAATACGTATCAAAATTTCAAGAGGGCGTTACTTCAGTATAGTAAAAGGCTGAATTTTTGGGAACATTGGCCTACCGTCGATCTCAAAACAAAATCAGTTCACTTTGATTACAATTGGACATGGTTTGAAGAAGTTCTTAAGGTTAACCACATATTGCAGCATTTAAATCATTTCCCAAGGAAAGTCGTGACAATTAATACAAAAATGTAAACAAATGTCGTGTGTAGCCTTCACCTGATTCAAAAGAACATATTAGACAGTACCTTTCATCTCTGGTAATAGCCATGGCATAAGATTACAGCAGTAATTATAAGAAAAAAAATAGATTGTGCAAGCAAAGATAAATTTTTAAGCCAAACATGTGATCATATGCTGTGCAAATTAGCACATTTTGGTAGAGAATCTTGGAATTAAAGAAATTCAAAATGCCGTTTTTCCTTTCTTTTGTATTCCTAGTTTTGTCGTTTTAATAATGAAATCCCTTATTTTACCTTAAACCATATTTTAGCCCTTCAAAACCCTGTCAAAATTAAGAATTAATCATCCAACAATGGTTGGTGGTGGTCCAAAGTCAATATCTTGAAAAATAACATTGATAAGAACTATCTAATCGAGATCATTATTTTAGTCGAAAGACTATTTTTAAGAATTTTTGTACGGTGGGAAAAGCCACAATTTTTAAACGTGATTTTTAGGGGTTTCCCGGACTTAATGGGTGTGTATTTTTAATATGCCAATTAGGAGCATAATACCCACCATTTTCAACAAGAATCATTTTTGTTCCAACTACTTCTACCCCCACCTATTGTTTTCACTTAACTCTACTGCACTATATACATAGATGTTGCAGGGCAAAATAAATTTCTTGAATATTAAACATTAACATATTTATCATAAAAACCACCATCAAAAGCCCACATGAGTATTTTTAAAACTCTTATAACATTTTCTGCCTTTTTAGCCTTATATATTTTGTCTATTTCTTAACAGTTAAGGAGTTATTGGGCTTTAAACCTTTTTTGCTACTGAAGATTTACAAAAAGTAAAGTTCAGGTTAAATAACAGGAGAACCGTTATACTTACGATATATTTTGACCTAACATAAAATAAAGGCTATTTCATTTCTAACAATAAAAAAAAAACAAAGCTCTACGTTACTCTGTTGCAAAGTTGCGTTCGTTTTTGTATGTTACGCTTTGGTGCGGTAGCCAAATTGATGACGTCAATACTCGGACGCCCACCACTCACCAACCTTCAGAACTTTCATTCTGAAGACAATATGTCATGAGTAACCCTAAATTAACAACAAATGTGATGGTAAATTGAGGGTAAATAAAAGTGGTCTATCTCTTGGTCTATTAGCTACCTTTTGAAAGAAACCATATGTCAACATCTAGCATATAGCTTTGAATCAAGCACCAGCACCACGTGTTTTAATGTTGTGACGTCAGTGAAATATAGATTGCATTGATCGATTAATACTATCGATTGTAATTAATTGTTGCATTGCTATCCGTCGTGAAACACGGTAATTCAACAAAACAAAGGGACAAAGGGTAATTCCAATAGGACAAAGGGTTCGATACATCATTAGTTGGTATTGTACGTCTCCCTGGGCATACCTGCTAAAAAACCCCCTCGTGTGCTGTCACCACATCATTGCGATCGACCTGAGCGTCTGCCCATTGCGACATCGCAATGTGTGGCCTCTGTCCCTTTTAGGACTACGCGCTGCTGTCCCTTTCGGGACTCCTCAGTTGGTGATCAACCGTTTGCTGTCCTCGGTTCTGGGGTCACTCGAGACACCCGTCTGTCCTCTTCTGGCGCAGGACGGACATGTCGAAGTCATCCACTGCGTTCCAGCTGACGCTGCCCTGCAGCATCTTCCCCACGATGTTGTCCGGGGTCAGATGACCACCGACCGAGTCGGCGAGGGCAGTCCGTTCTTCGTCAAAGCGAAGGCACACGAAGAAAGTGTGATGCACGTCGTCTCCGTCGTGTCCGCAGTACTTGCACCTGGGTGAGTCGACCTTGCTCATTCGGTGGGAAACAGACGGAAGTAGCCATGACCTGTCAGGAACTGGATGAGGTAAACATTCACCTCCCCGTGGTCGCGGCAAACCCACGGCTCCAGGTTCCTGATGAGTCGCCATAACCCCCTTCCGGTCGTGTCTTCGTTCCATCGACGCTGCCAGGCGGCCATTGTTTGGCCACGGGCCGATCCATCTCGGGAGCACGCCTCCAGATGGTCTTCTTCTCTTGTGCCAGCAGGTCGATTGGGATGACTCCCGCAATGACCAGCACCGCCGCCTGCGAGACCATGTGGCACGAGGACGTGACCCTAACCGCGCCGTGTCTCTGCACCGCCAGCATGCGAGTCCGGTATTTCTTCACCTTCGTCGCATCTACCCAGATCTCCGCTCCGTAGAGCATGATGGCCTGTGCCATCGAAAGCAACAGCCTCCGTTTCCCCTGACTCGGTCCTCTGATGTTGGCCATCAGTCTTCCGAGGCAGGCGTCACTTCGGTCGCTTTGTCGCGCACGCTTCTGATATGGTCCTAGTAGGTGAGCTTGTTGTCCAGCACCACCGTCCAGTACCTGGCCGTCTTCTGCGTCTCGATCACTACGGTACCCACCCACATCGGAATGATCGCGGGGTATCCGCCTTCTCGTCAGCATGACTATCTCCGTTTTGGAGAGAGCCAGCTGATTGCCGTGATCGCGCATCCAGCCTTCCACCAGGCGCATGACCTGATTCAGCCTCATTTGGGCCAACTCCGCGTTTCGTTCGGTGATGACCGCTGCCACGTCGTCGGCGTTTCCACGAGGAACGTTCCGTGTAGCATCTCCGTGCGATGCAAGTTGTTATACGTGACATTCCAGAGATCCGGCCCCAGCACCGATCCCTGGGCTACCCCGGAGGTGACGGCCCTGGTTACGAAACCCCGGTCCGTTTCGTACATCAGCCGCCGGTCCCTTAGGTAATCTCTCACCATGGCGAGGAGGTACCAAGGTAACCTGAATGTTCTTTCCAGTGCGACCAGAATGTCACCACCGTGCCGAGTTAAACGCGTTCATGACGCCAAGCGTGACCGGCTCTTCCGCGGCTGGGCCCGTCACGGACCGTGCTTCTGCGGCTCAGCTCGTCGCGGGCTGTGCTTCCGCGGCTGAGTCCGTCGCCGGCTGTGCTTTCGCGGCTGAATCTGTCGTCAGTAGTGAAGTCGCGCTTCCGCAATCATTAGCCACATCTACAGACCCGGCGCGGACACCCCTGTCACAGTCCTTGAGCGCGCACAACTATTCCCAGGCCACTTCTACCCCACTGTTTTTCGATGCTTTGATGGAAAATAAAGCGCTCAAGCAGGAAAACGTAAAACTAAAGGGTCAGCTTCAAGTTGTACTTGATCACTCTATTGAGAACGAAATGAGACTGCTTGAATATACTGATCAGGTTTTTGTTTCAAATTCGTCAGTAACGAACTCCGTGGTATGTAATCTTTCAATAGATTGTGCTGTACAGTGTAACATTCCGTCGGAATGCAATAGATGTACCGAACTAAGTACCTTGATCACTAGTCTCCGCACAGCTATTGAAGTGCTTGAAGCCGAAAATAACAGTTTGAAAAACGCCTCTAAAACTTGTCCCTGCAATTGTAAAGAACAACAAAATAATGAATTTGAAGATGACTGGGTTGAAGTAAGGCAAACCAAAAAAGTCCCACTGAAGACGTCAAACAAGTTCAATACAACAAGTTCTTGAAGACGACGGCTCCCGAGCTCAAAACATAACAAAACAAAATGTTAATAGGTTAAAAAACAAAATAAACCAAATAAAATAGTAAACAATCAACACTTTACCACGTCAGCTCAGATCTCAAACTCTAAACTAGGCCTTTCTGTTGTTAATATTGAAAGCGACAGTCATGGTCTTCATGTGGCAGGTTTTGTACAACAATTACTCGATAAAAAACTAAAGTAAATGGTTATTGTAAACCTAGGGCAAAGTTGCAGAGTGACTGTCGATGCCTTCACTTCACCTGGAAGCTGCTCGGTGCTTATCGCTGGGACAAATGACTTGGCCAACGGCGAGCAACGCAACATCTACCGGCATCTTGAGCCGGTATCACCTCTCGACTCAAGAAATCGTCTAAGGTTGTAGTCTCTACATTGTCTCACTGCCATGATCTACCCTCCAACCACTCCATTACGATCAGGTTGCGTTAGTTAACGCCTACATTGAGGAGGTATGTCTCAGACACCCGGGTGCGCACGTCCTTGACTTCAACAGGATAAATCGGAAGTTCTTTACCAGCCATGGTTTACATCTCACCTGGAGAGGAAAGCGGCTACTTGCTCGACTTATTTTGGAGAGTTTGTTGAAAGCTGACACATATGACATGCTCGAAAAATCCATGACCCCGAAACCACTATCCAGGACCACCATCTCATCGGGTTCAAGGACGACCATAGTGAATGAGCCTCTGATGCCCTCCCATGACATGTATGCTGACGCTGTGAAGTTCTCTTTCCCTTAAAAGGACATCATGCAAGAAGAGCAAAAAACTCATCTCCCCTGTTAATAGGAAGACCATCGGGATAACAACACCAGTTCTGAAATCGGGTGCGCCTGGTCAAAACATTTCTGGGAAATCAAAATTTCAAACACAAAATTTTCCTTCAAAATTTAAAGCAGTAAATATAAACGCACGGATAATAATAACGGGCGACAAATAAGGTCGAAGAACTGACACTCCTGTGCGAGGAGGATCTACCTGACAATTTTATTGTGTCAGAACATGGCTTTCAGGAAGAAAATATCAACCTCTTCCAAATTTGCAAACACATTCAAACGGGAAGAATTCACTGGTGGTGGTGTGGCAATTTTCGTAAAAACACATTGAATTTCGAAAAATTCAAAATTGAAAAAACTTCAGAATTAGATTTTGAAGTCAGTGAGAATAGGATAAAGTTAAATAAAATTAGATTTTTGTCTGTACATTGCTTAGAATTATGAAATTTTTGGTTATTTTTGCGTTTTGAAGGTCAGAGAATCGAAATCAAGCCTTATCTCAATTTATGTCACGATGTGTGTTGGTAACGCTCAACATCACACTTTAGACCGCTTTTCACGCAAAAACTAGATCACCATTTTGGCTGAAACTTTTCTCCTGTGTTGTATGCACATATGAGAAGGTTTTAGACGGCTTAAAACGAGGGTACGTCTTTTTGAAATCAAATAGCAAGCTTCTAAAAACCGAGTTTTATTTGATTTCGACCAAGTTTGTTTTGAATTTCCCCATAATTCAAGGGGATGACGTTCTGATTACATTTTCAGTGTTCCAAGCAGATGGTATTACCTTCACTGATGGATTCGTCGTTACAGATGTTTTATGATTTCATTCAGTTTTATGTTTTGGTTTATAATATTTCTTTTCAATTGACATGTACTATATAAAGTTAATATTTTCCCATTCATTATACATTTATCAGGATTTTCATCCTGATCTGACTCGCGGACTCCACCACAGACCAAGGCCGGGCATAGACCCTCTCAAAGATCACATATTAATATCCAATGCCAGAATTATAGGTGATGAAATGTTAATATTCAAACAGATGTTAAAAGCAAGACATTTCATAGAATGTAAAACCAGCTGTCTGTAAAAAATAAAATAAAAAGTCTTTCCTTCCTTATAACAGCGGTTAATGAAAGAGATAATGTAAACCATTTTTTAAAAATTGCGGGACGGCTGTGTTATTTTGTTGTTGTTCAAAATAGACCCTAAAACATTTAGGGTTATGTTATTTTGTTGTTGTTTCAAAATAGACCCTACTTTGGTGGCATTTATTCAAGGTATTTTCCACTCTATGTACATTAACTTTCATGAAACAGGAAACTGCTTTAAGATTCACTAAGTACGCACGGTCTGCGAAGAGGGTATTTCCTGCCTCAGGGTCACTCTGTACTATAGCACAGATTCAACGATAGGCCTACTGAGTATAAGCCTTCCCAGGCAGCGACACCCTTAGGGGTTTGTCGGCGGGGGCGCTGGAATGTGCTGGCAAGTGTAGTATAGAGACATGGTGTAAAGAAAAAAGAAAGGTGTGTGCACAGTCAGCTGGTATGACGTAGTTGGGCTCAATAAACTAGCGAACCTAGCAGTTGACTTTAGAAATAAGGCCGTACACAAAATTTTTGGATTGAGTTGAATTAAATGCTTTGTATTGTACTCGTCGTAAGCGCTAGTTGCGTGAGCCCATCTACGTCATATCAGCTGACCCTGCACACACCTTTCTTTTTTCCTTACACCATGGTATAGAGAGGCCAACTAAAAATGCCTCGTGCGGGGGGGCAGCAATATTTCTAAGTACTCCCGTCGCAGCAGACCTGCGTTCTTAGCGGATTCCTAAAACATCTTTCTGACTGATTAAAGTATATCTACTTTATATTGTCAAATACCACTGACCTATCATCGCACAGCCCGAACTACTTGAACTTGACTTAGAATCTTGAAACTTTTCATAGACGTTCCTATAGGGCGTGAGCATCCGCTGAGAACGGGGTTTTCAAAATTCAAAGTTTTCAGGGCTTTTCGATGGGGTCAACGGTCTAAAATCTTTCCGACAGCTGAAAGACCAAAGCTGAACATAAACAGCCTGAGCTGCCCCCCCCCCCCAAAAAAAAAAACATGCCAGGCCAGTGGCCAGGGGTGTTTTTTATCGGGCCAGGCCTGGCTGGTTTGTGGGGGGTAGCTGGGCTGGGCTGTGTCTTTCAGAGCTGATTGGTTTTTACAGCTGATTTATAGTTTGGTTCCTTTTATCATGGTTTTATGGTTGTTTTTTCTTTTGGGTGATATGTACTATATTAAAGTCACCAATAGTTTTTGTACCTTATCATAAACTCAGTATGTGGCACCATCTTCATTTAGGCAGCGGGTGTTAAAATTGTTATCGTGAGCGAAGCCACGGGCAACTGCTAGTTAGTTTATATAAGTCGCCAAATGGGTGCAATGATTCTTTTTTCAAAAAGCTAGAACATCTGTTAAACGTTTTATTTGCAAAAATCAACAAATTTATAATAATAGGGGATTTTAATATTGATGTTCTAGACTGCACCAACCACCGAATCAAGCGGTTTCGCGATATTCTAGAAACATTCAATCTAATTTGGTCCGTGAATACGCCGACAAGAGTCACAGCAACATCGAGAACTGCCATCGACAATGTAATATCAAGTCTTCCAAATTTGTCTGTTTTAGTCATTAACGCGGCCATTTCTGACCACTACGCGCAGGAAACAATTGTTTGGGACCATGGACCGGAGAAGCTACCACCATCTTTTGATAAAAAAAGAGCCACTCAACCTAGAAACTTAATCAATTTGAACAAAGCATTAGAGAACGAATCTTAGCATTTTTTAAACAATTTTATCTCCGTTGATGAAATGTTCCAGGCATTTGAATCTTGTTTTTACTTTCACTTAAATAATTGCCGCCCTTTCAAAAAAATTAAAGTTAAACCCTCATTCGAAAAAAAACTTGAATAACGTCTGGCATACTTAAATCTCGACGAAAGCTTAAAAATTTGCATGCAATTTACGTCCAAACTCAAAATGAAAACTTTAGGAATTTTTACAGAACGTATAAAAGAATCTATAGGAGAGTGATCAGAGCTGCTAAAGCTTATGATGTCGAACACACTCTAAAAAATAGCGAAAATTTGTCTAAGTCAGCCTAGAAAATAATAAACAACTCTTCAAAATCGAAAAAAGTTTCAAAACCCATTCATCTTGCAATAGACAATAAGATCATTAAAAAAGCGCAAGAAGTGGCCAACGAATTTAATCAATATTTTTCTTCAGTTGCTTTGCCGGATCCCTCTTTCAATGTCCCTTGCACTGAAACAAATTCAACTAGAGGTCTGCCTTCATCCATGGCTCTGTTTCCAGTGTGTGTGGCTGACGTGGCGCGTGTTGTCGAGGAACTGAAACCAAAGACATCATCTGATATAGTCTATGTGGTTGATCAAACGTCTCTACAGGCACATTTTACAACCACTCACAACAATAATAAATTTTTCTTTTCAAACTGGGGATTTTCCTCACAAACTCAAATTGGCCAGAGTAATTCCACTTTTTAAAAAAGACGATCCTCTTTTATCCAGCAACTATCGGCCAATTTCAATTTTGCCCGTTTTGGGTAAGGTTTTTGAGAAGCTTTTCCTTGAAAGGCTGATGAAATACCTTGAGCGCTTTGACATTCTCTCTTCGGATCAGTTTGTTTTTAGGAAAAACTACTCCACAATCGATGCAATCACAAATCTAATTGAAACTGTTGTCGATGGCCTCGAAAGGCAAGAAAATGTGCTCAGCATATTTCTTGACCTCTCGAAAGCTTTTGAATGTGTGCATCATGAGACACTGTTGCACCAGTTAGAGACGTACGGCATTCGTGGATTACCACACAAGTGGATTGAATCGTATCTGACCAATAGATTCCAATGTGTTCAAGTTCAAAATTCACTTTCTCAAAAAGAGAAGATGGCCCAAGGAGTCGCTCAGGGGTCAATTTTGGGACCAATTATGTTTCTGCTGTACGTCAACAATATAAATTCGTCAATTCAGAATGGAAAAATGATCCAATATACAGATGACTCAACATCTGTGTAAATGCTTAAACAAATCAAGAGTTATTAATAAAATCATTTATCAATCTCAAATCTTGCATCCAGAAATTTTCTGAGATAAATTTGAAAACCAACAGTTCAAAATCAAACATAATTTCATTTTGTCTGCGGCGGCAGGAGCTGGACCTGCCACCTGCAGTAATGGTGGATGATGACCTCTTAGAGGTTGCAGATTCCGTGAAATTCCTAGGGATGCACCTCGATAAAGAGCTGACTTGGGAGGATCACATTTACAGCATTTGCACCAAAGTTACGTCCGGAATTTTTGCATTACGTAACATTGCCAAATTCTGTTCCAAAGACATGCTTTTAATGGCCTATTTTGGCCTAATAAATAATAATAATTTCCCCACATTTCCTACGGAATAAGACTTTGGGGTAGTCGTGCTAAATTTAGACAATAAGAATTTTCAGACTGCAAAAAAGACAGTTCGATTCATCTACAAATTGCAGGCTAGAGAGTCTTGCAGGGATGCCTTCAGGGAGCTTGGCTTACTCACAGTGCCCAGTCTCTATATTATGGAGGTAACCACCTACTGTAAATGTAGATGCCCCCTCGTCCAAGGTAATCAAATCCATCAGTATGGAACGAGGGGCAGGGACAACTATCGTCCCCGGCAACATAGAACTGTGGCTTTTGAACACTTGCCGTCACAGATTGGGGTCAAATTTCTCAATAAGCTCCCTGAGGACATAAAACAATCTCCAAATCAAATCAATTCAAATCTCGATTGAAACGCCTCTTGGTGTCAAAAGTTCTGTATTCTGAAGAATTCACGATGAATCGCTGGGAAATCTAAATTTTAGGTATTTCCGCGAATAAAATTTCAGCACTGGTGTTAAATCGTGATGTTTTATAAGGTTTTCCTTACTGACCATCAAGGAGTATAATATGTATTTTGACTTTTGCAATACAATTGTACTATTGTCAACTGCAATAAAATGATGATGATGATTATTATTATTATTACTAGCAGTTGCCCGTGGCTTCGCTCATGATAACAATTTTAACACCCGCTGCCTAAATGAAGATGGTGCCACATACTGAGTTTATTGATAGGGTACAAAAACTATTGGTGACTTTTCTTTGGTACATATCACCCAAAAGAAAAAAACCATAAAACCATGACAAAAGGAACCAAACTATAAATCAGCTGTAAAAACCAAACAGCTCTGAAAGACACAGCCCAGCCCAGCCCAGCACCCCCCACAAACCAGCCAGGCCTGGCCCGATAAAAAACACCCCTGGCCCCTGGCCTGGCCTGTTTTTTTTCTGGGGGGGGGGCAGCTCAGGCTGTTTATGTTCAGCTTTGGTCTTTCAGCTGTCGGAAAGATTTTAGACCGTTGACCCCATCGAAAAGCCCTGAAAACTTTGAATTTTGAAAACCCCGTTCTCAGCGGATGCTCACGCCCTATAGGAACGTCTATGAAAAGTTTCAAGATTCTAAGTCAAGTTCAAGTAGTTCGGGCTGTGCGATGATAGCTCAGTGGTATTTGACAATATAAAGTAGATATACTTTAATCAGTCAGAAAGATGTTTTAGGAATCCGCTAAGAACGCAGGTCTGCTGCGACGGGAGTACTTAGAAATATTGCTGCCCCCCCGCACGAGGCATTTTTAGTTGGCCTCTCTATACCATGGTGTAAGGAAAAAAGAAAGGTGTGTGCAGGGTCAGCTGATATGACGTAGATGGGCTCACGCAACTAGCGCTTACGACGAGTACAATACAAAGCATTTAATTCAACTCAATCCAAAAATTTTGTGTACGGCCTTATTTCTAAAGTCAACTGCTAGGTTCGCTAGTTTATTGAGCCCAACTACGTCATACCAGCTGACTGTGCACACACCTTTCTTTTTTCTTTACACCATGTCTCTATACTACACTTGCCAGCACATTCCAGCGCCCCCGCCGACAAACCCCTAAGGGTGTCGCTGCCTGGGAAGGCTTATACTCAGTAGGCCTATCGTTGAATCTGTGCTATAGTACAGAGTGACCCTGAGGCAGGAAATACCCTCTTCGCAGACCGTGCGTACTTAGTGAATCTTAAAGCAGTTTCCTGTTTCATAAAATTTAATAAACATAGAGTAGAAAATGCCTTGATTAAATGCCACCAAAGTATTTTGTAATGTTTTTAGGGTATATTTTGAACAACAACAAAATGACATAGCCGTCCCGCAATTTTTTAAAAATGGTTTACATTATCTCTTTCATTAACCGCTGTTATAAGGAAGGAAAGACTTTTTATTTTATTTTTTACAGACAGCTGGTTTTACATTCCATGAAATGTCTTGATTTTAACATCTGTTTGAATATAAACATTTCATCACTTATAATTCTGGCATTGGATATTAATATGTGATCTTTGAGAGGGTCTATGCGCGGCCTTGGTCTGTGGTGGAGTCCGAGGGTCAGATCAGGATGAAAATCCTGATAAATGTATAAAAATGGGAATAAAACTCTCTAATAACTTTAATTTTATTTTATTTTTTGTTTTTGTACTTTTCAAAATTTTTCAAATTGACGAAAATGAAATTAATGATGGGAATTTTTTGTCATTTACGGGTTAGGCTGAAATGAAATTTTTTAAAAGGGAAGTGTAAGGAAAGGGAGTTATTAATTATATGTACGAATATAAGAAGCCTAGGGAAAAACTGGGATGTTTTTTTACTAGAATGTAATGATGTTATAAAATGTGCTGATATAATAGTCCTTAGTGAAATCAATATAACGTTTGAGAAAGGCAATATGTATGGAATCCAGGGGTTAGGAGCATTATGAGATGCAGACCCTCAGGAGAGGGTGGAGGTACTTTAATTCTGTACTAGTGGATCCGAGCGCACGGAATCGTGCGCTACTCTAGCAGAGCGATAATTCAAATGGCGACCAATTTAAAACACAATCATGCTAACACGATCCGTCTTGGGGGTTATGTTTACACAAATTAAAAAATAACAGCTATTAAATTATCCAGCTGATCAAAATATAAACAATTATGTTCTTCATAAGGATAACATGGGAACTTTAAAAGCCAATGGGGCAGAGCCCAAGGGACTTTTTCAAAAATGTAAGGCCAGTTTGCAAATTTACGCGACACGCTCTTTCCAATGAGCCGTCAATGATCAAAATCGGTTAAGAAATGACGGAGGAGTTCATAAGACAAATTTCGTGTTGGCGTATTAATTATATAGATTATTCTGTATAGAGATAACATAACACTAGAGAGAGTTGATGTAGATTTTCAATCAGCAGAATTATTATTAGTAAAAGCCTCGTTCAAAGATAAAGTTACAACGATTGCTGCCTCCTACAGACCGCCAAGGCAGAATGTCAATGAATTCAACAATGAATTAGAAAATCTTTTGTCATCAGAAGTATTAAGTAAGTAATTAAATTTAGCTATGATAGGGGACATCAATTTATGCTATCTGACACATATGTACGGTTATTTAAATCTTTTATAATCGAGGAAAAGATTGCTGACCATTATTGGACAGGCATAAAAGTAGGCTTGTTTGAGAATAATATAGTACAAAATGAAGTAGGCCTAGGCTATAAAGAAATAATTGTAACAAAAAAGGTAAACGAAGAAATAAAAAATATGAACTGGTGGTATATTTTAGATATAAGGGACCCTAATGAGATTTACAATGAAATAGTAGCTAATTTTGAAAAAATATACAAAGGGTTGATATTATCCTCTCTTTATATGTTTACCTATATTTATTAAATAAAGAAACGATATTTCTTCTCCTATCTATTGAGTATGATTCTTTTGTTATTGTTAGTAGGATTGAATTAAGGTAAGTGGATAATATCTCCTACTTCCTTACCTATTTATACTTAAATCTAGGCTATTCTAAAATAATTAGGCTAAGATACAACACAAATATAGGTTTATTGACAATCAAATCACAAGCTTTCTTTCCTTTTGAACTAAAAGGGGATCTACAAAGTTTCACAATTTGGGGGTCTTATAATTGAAGACTATTTAATTATACAAAATATATTGGGATTATGCTCAAGCTAGTTATCAAGGATGGCAAGAGTCTCTTGGTCCGGGTCTAAGGTAAGTGCTGGCCGAAACATTGAATATCTAACTTGATAAAATATTTTGATACTTTTAATTTTGAAAATGGTTAATTATCAAATGTAATTATAGCTTGAAAGTCTATGGAAGGATAATTATGATCTCTATGAAATAGTCACTAATAAGGAGTTTGTCTATAAACCAATATGTCTTCCTTAACAATAGTCTTGATGGGAAAATTTTATTATGAGTCAAAATTTATGAAGTTTCCCCAATCAAAGTTTATTAATAAATTTCTTGATGTCAAACTTACTCTTGATGTATGTAGGCTATATATTTTCTCTAGTCTTTATTTAATTTTAATGTCAATTTAAAGTCACTGGTAGGCTACTCCAATGGAGGTAAAGATGAATAAGGGCAGATCTTACCAAAGTATTAACTCTTCACCCAGGTCACTATATGTCTTCTAGGCCATTAAAAAGGGATAACTGTGGCCTGGTATACCGCCGGCTACCAAAAATATAGGCTTATTAAGGCCTAATACATTTTTAATGGGAAATGAGGTCCTTACAGAAAGATGTGAACACTAGGCCATTCTCAATTGAACTCCCTAATTTCTCTTCCTCTCTTCATCTCCCTTGTTGTAACAATGTACAGCACATGTTTTCCCTGCACTGGGGTTCACAAATCATTGAAGTATGATTTCCACTTTTGGTAAACATTTAAAAGAGATCGTTTTTGAAAGTTTGGGTATTATATAAAATAATTATTTGAGATAGCTTTATTCCTACTTAATAAATAACTTACATTAAAATTAACTATGGGCAAAGGTATTATACAATTCAATTTCTCAAGTGATTTAAATTAACTAAGTAATATATTTCCTTCTGATTTTATTTATAGGGTAAAATAATAATTAATAAATATTTGTCATTAACTAGCATCTGTTTACATACATTATAAATAAATAATTATTAATGTTTATTTACAATTTCAAAGTAAATATTTGTGAACTATTGCAAGGTGTACGGTTAAGGTTAGGTTAAGTGAAAAAGAAATGCAAAACCCATGGTTCAATATTGAAATTAAAAGGCTAATTGACAGGAAAAACTATTTATGAAAACTACTTAAGAGGGATAGATGCAATATAATGTTAATAAATTTATTTAAAAAAGGTAGGAATAATGTAACTAATAAGGTACGCACTGAGAAAAGAAAGTTTTATTTTAAGTTGTTGTCAGATAATTTTAGCAATAGTAAAAAAACATGGGAAATAATTAACCAATTTACAAATAAAAAACCAAGACCAGCTATAATAGATTTCATAAGAAATAATTTTAAGTTAAAGAATGAGGATGAACTTACTATATTGACTGAGAACTTTAAGGATAACTTCAAAGAGTCTATTGAGGTTATTAATAAGCAGATGTTAGGCCAGCCTTTTGATTTAACACAGCAGTTCAATAGAGGAATGTATAACTTAGGAAGTAGAATAAGCATGAATTTAATTGAAATTAATGTTTATTGCATGCTGCTGTAGGTTGGCTAAATCGAAAATCATCAGCTGGACCTAACAGGATAAGACCTCAGGACCTAATAAATAATTCTGTGTGTTTAAAACTAGTGCTGCTTCATTTAATTAAAAGAATTCTAGATACAGGTATTATTCCAAGCCTAATGAAGGTGACTTACCTTCGACCTATTTTTAAGAGCGGTTGCAAGCAGAATGTAAACTGTTATAGGCCGGTGGGTTCGGTTTCAGCAGTAACAAAGATATTAGAACATTACTTATGTAAGCAGATGCAAGTTTATTTGTCACATATCACCAACAAAGCTCAATATGGTTTTGTCCCTGAATGTTCAACAATTGATTTATTGGAAAAGTTTACTAATGATATTAATGGGGCTCTGAATAAAAATAAATTTGTTGTTGCTGTTGTAACCGACCTCACAAAGGCTTTTGATCTTGTGAATTATAGGATAATGCTTCATAAACTTAGAGACATAGGCAGTAGTGGGCACTTGGGGCTGCTGGCCCAATCAAACTTTGACAGGCAGTCAATTTTTTGACAGCTACTTCCGGTCACGTGACCGGAAGTGACGTCATCAGCTGTGACGTAGCTGTGACGTGTTGTTGGTGGGTATTTAAAGTTTAAATGCCCTGCTGTGCTGGGTATTTAAATTTTAAATGGCCGGAAGTGTGTCAAGGTCTTTTGGGGATGTTTTTAAAAAAGATCTTGCATTTTCGGAAAATCCGAAAATGCAAGATAATTTTTGTTTCTTTTTACAAACTGTTGTTTTGTTGATTTTCACGTCTGTTAAAATACCATGTAAAAAATGGAATTGACAAATTAACAAGAAAATATCCTGCTACAAAGTATCCAAATAAAGATGCATTAACATAAACATAAACTTTAAAATATAGCGAATGTTCTTCCTTTTTATCTGTTAGCATTTCCTGAACAAGGTAACCAAAATTGTAACCACATAAAAATGAAAGTAGGCAAATAATAAATTTCGACGGGTTCACAAAAACCAAGTTGTAAAGTAGCGAGTTTCTTTCTTCTTCCATTGTTGAATTTTTAGTCGAAACCAATGTGTAGATGTAGAAGAAACAGTATTATATTGAAGCTCAGAGTCCATGTGTGCTCGGGTAAAGAGCTGAAGCTTTAATGACGTGTGGTAGCCGTGTCCTACTGTGCATCAGTAGTTGTTGGTGGTGGGGGGTCGTTTGTTTCTTGCACTGAAATGTAAATGGAATCATAACTTTCTGGAGGATGTACTAAAATTTGTTGTATAGGATCTGCATCAATAGGAAAACTTTGCGTTTCAATGCAAAGTCCATCTTTAATAAAAGAAACATATAAAACAGAACTCATGTTTATTTAGATGTTTACTCTGCCAGTTCTACTAGCAAACTGATGTGTCAGTATCGGCGCTGCAACCTCCCTTGACATGTGCAGCTGGGAACATCTGCCCTCCCCCCACCACCATGAGAGACTCCTCGCAATTTTTGGATTTGTAATGTTAGTTCTAACGTAGGTGTTGTAGGGTGAACATCTCAGTACTAAACAATTGTTTTTAACATTTGGCTTAAAATACTTATTTAACTTTGTACAAGTTACAATATTTTTAAAGATGCTACTTTATTATATTACCTTAATACTTAGCTATAATATTTAGTTAAAGCAATCGAAACTGTAGTTGCGATTAAAATAGAAACATGGTTTCTTAACATTTGCCTTAAAAAGATTTGTAACAAAATATCGTAAGAAAATTTTTACAACATATTTGAATTAATATGTTTGCAAACCCTATCATGCGAGTTTTAAAAGATAAACGAGACCGAGTGGGCCGGGTTTGACCTCGCATGCTTTCGCTTGTTGCCGACCAGTTAGCAATACAACTGGTTGACCTTGCGCCGCACTTTCGCTTGCGGCCGGCCGGCGAATACAGGTCGTCGTCCTTGTTGCATCACCCGGCACACCTGTCCTTGATTGCTTAACACACTCTACACTCTACACTCGACAAGTTATTCTTTCCTTTGCCACCGTCCTAACAACACCTACTTCAATTTCACAATGAACCGCTCCGAGTATACCGAGATTTGGTATAACTGGTTTTCCTATCTTCAACTGCTTGGGGTACGAATTATTCAATCGAACAACAATCGTGATTGGTATGATGTTACAACCACTATTGCTCGAAAACCTTTTCAGCAAGTTTGGAAAAACATTCTTACCGGCACCAAAATTCGCACCGAACCACCCAAAATTCGCACCAAACCACCTCTATCACCTGTATCTTCAAACGTACCCCAGCAAAAATTTCATCTAAAAAAACTGAAACTTAACCGAAAATATGAAATCCTAAGACATTTATCTTCTTCTATTTTCATTTTTAATTCTGAAAAAACCAAAATTTATGTCATTGACATTCCCAAAAAAATTCCTATTCCCCTTAACCCTCGACACTTGATAATAAATAAAAAAGGTGCCAAGTTAAACATAAATATTACCGAGTAAAACCTTTTCCCACCTCCAAAGTCCACCCTGGTGGCAAAAAAAAGGCCCTTCTAAGGGCCGACCTAAGACTTTCAAATTTAGGCTTAAGTTTAAGCCTCAACCCTTGGTGACTAACAAGGGGTGGTTTGCGAAAGCCCCTATGGGACTTAGAGGTACACGGACCTCTTGTTAGTCACCAAACGTTAAGGCTTTAGCGAAAGCTCCCCGCTATTGACTCAACCTTTGGGACTTAGAGTTATGTGAACCGCTTGTTAGTCACCAAGGGTTGAGGCTTTAGCGTCCAACCCTTTGTGACTTAGTGGTACACAGACCACTTGTTAGTCACCAAGGGTTGAGGCTTTAGCGAAAGCCCCCCGCTATTGACTCAACCTTTGGGACTTAGAGGTATATGAACCGCTTGTAGTCACCAAGGGTTGAGGCCCTAACTTAAGCCTAAATTTGAAAGTCTTAGGTGGCCCTTAGAAGGGCCGATTTTGCCACCAGGGTGGACTTTGTATGTGGAGGGGAAGGAAGAAAAGGGTTTAATTTGTGATGTTTATTTTTAATCGTTCACCCTGCGCTGTTACAATCAGGAATTTTGGATTTAATGGGATGTTGATTCTTTTTGTTTTTGGTGTAGTAAGTACATAAATTTTCGTCCTCTCCTCATTGTAAACATAAATTTTGTTTTCTTCAATTTTGTAGATTGTATATTTTTGGTTTTTCTTGAATTGTTTCAGTCTAATGTTCTTTACTGGTGCGGGATGAATTGTTTGGGGGGTGGGGGTTTCTTTGATTGGTGCGGGTTGAATTTGTTGGGGGGTAGAAGAAGGGTGCAGTCCGCACAACTCCATCCAGTCTTCAGTTAAAATGTCGTCACAAATTGGAGCGATCGGAATCTCTTCAATTTGCGGCGTTGATGTTTCTGTAACTGGTGTGGGATTCTGAAATAATTGGGGTTGATCTTCATTAAGAGCATCAGCTATTATTTCGTTAATGGAGGAGGAGAGGACGGGAGAAGTTTGTTTTTTTTGAAGAAAATCAGTCGAAATAGAAGAAAGGTCAATAGATACCGGAATTGTAGTTGGTTTCTGCTGCAGAGGTTTCTGCAGCAGACTCAGGAGAATGGGGGTAGATGAAGAAGATGCAGAGGAGTTCATGTTGATATAAAAAGAATAATAAAATGGATAATATAATGAAATAGGAAAAATGGTTAAAAAACGTGGGAATGGATAGTAACAGCGATGGTGGCGAGTGGCAGAATAACACAAGGCGGGCGAGTGGGGTTCTTATAGGCAGCAGACACAACAACCTTGTAGTCAAGGTAGTGAAAGCTGAGGCTAGCGACCAGGTCCAAGTAGGCCAGACGAAGTTGTGAGAGCGGTGGCTAGCGACCCGGCCAAGGCTACCGGCCCCGGCAGAGCGACACGTTGACCTACTAGTCAAGGCTCGCTAGCGAAATCGAGTCTCGAGCTCGCTGATATAAGCAAGCGCGCAACGTTTCTCTTTGGCATTACGGTGAAGGTGTAACTGGTCCGCTTACGTGGAGGGTTATGCTGTAACGTAATGTTCGCCATGGTGTGTGGGATGGCTTATGTCAAGCACACACTGCGTTCGGCTATTGTGGGAGAGGCGCCCTCCTATAATAGTCGGTCGCAATGGCAATCCACCTACCTTTCCATTTCACCTTTCCATGTGAGTTCGCTTACGTGATGATCACACCGTAACTGTAATATTACATAGTATAAGATAGAATAGGGGGAACGTTAGGTAGGGGTTAAGATATGATAGGGCGGTGAGGTGTGTGAGTTCGCTTACGTGATGATCACACCGTAACCGCATGCATGATAGCATTTAAGGGGTAGCATAAGTTATAATAAAGTAGTATAGAAATAAAGTAGTAGAATAAGGTAGGGACCCCACGCTTCCCCACCCCCCTTTTTTTTATAATTTTTAAATGACCTTGACCTAGTTTTGATTGTTCTACTTTTGGACTTAGAATTATTTTAAATGACCTATTTTTTAGACTTAGATATTTTAATTTCAAAAGACTTACTTGTTTGACTTATATATTGATTGATTTTAAAACTCTATTTTTGAGACTTAAATATTTTGTTAAAGTTTTAAATAACCTAAGATTTTAGTTTTGTGTTGTATCTTTTATTAAATAATTATTATTTTTAACATTTGGGTTTTTGTAAATGTTTTAATTTCTGTTGATGGTGAGTTTAGTTTTCGCGTCGGTTATTAATATTTTTGAGTTTTTGCGTCATAACTTTTGTACCGTTGGTTTAATCAAAAAATGTTACTGGACCTTTTTTGTTTGTCTTTTAATTCCGCTTAATTTGACTACCCGCACGATAGATTTGGAGCATTTTTTGTTATATCCCCCCCCCCGCGAAACCCCCCCTCCCCCCTCCCCCCTCCCCCCTCCCCCCTCCCCCCTCCCCCCCTCCCCCCCTCCCCCCCTCCCCCCTCCCCCCCCCTCCCCCCCAGTTTGTATCCTATGATTCCAAATCGGTATATCATTTGCCTATGCAACGGTTCTCCCTCTTCGGCTGAAGGAAGAGCCTAAAAAAAAAAAATAGTTTAATGATATTTAATAAAATAATATATTGTAAATAGAAAAGAACAATACTGTTAATGAAAACGTACCCAGTCACATAGGGCACATATTTTCTCGCCATCTGCCAATTGAAACCAAATTTTGGTTTTAAATATACAACGTTTCTTGTGCTCAGTAATGAGCTCGCTTTGCAAGATTTGCGGCAGCGGCTCTGACACCTCCCTAATTTGCCGAAGCATAGGGTTGTCTGAGCAGATCCGCTGCAAACATAACTCGTACAAGGAGCTCATTGTTATGGGCTGACTATGCTCACCTCACAGCCTTAAATACGTACCAATCACCTTGATGGCAAAGGACAACGCCCTCCATTGGGTTTCCAGGTCGCCATAGGAGGCCGCCGCCTTGGACCGACAGTATATATAAGGTGTGCTGCAGTCTTGTGGTTATATTTGCCATGAAATCCCTCATGATCTTTGGTGCTGTGCACAACTTTGTTGAAGCCAAAAGAGTACTATGGTACATAAAAACGTATCATAGCAATCTGAACTGCATCAGTGGAGTACTTGAAGCTGTTAAAGCAGACGGTACAAAAATCTGTTGCACGTCGGATTCTATGGATTACGAAGGACTTGAATCATGGGTCCTTTATTATGTACAATTTTGTACAAAACTTTACATCAAAGTTGACACGGACTAAGGGGGTTTTCTAGGAGGAAAGAAAAGAATAGATACCAACAATGCATGTTGGTAGCTATTCTTTTCATTCTTCCGCTAAGATTTAAATGACCTTGACCTCGTTATGGACTTAGAAAATTTTTGTTAAGTTACAATAAACCTTCAAAATAACTAGGTCAAGGTCATCTGAACATACCCTATGAACGGGGAACAGAGCAGTAAGTGGTTAAACCACAAGCTGCTCTGTTCCCCGCTCCTATTTAATTTCTTCTATTGATATGTGTTTATAAACACATACATTTAATATCATATTGCTCCAGAGGAAACCAACCACAAAGATGACAATATTCTTGCGTTATTGGCGTCTTCAATTTGTATCCTACATTTTCAGATGCATGTCTCAGGTATCTGTACAGTTCTTGATCCGGATTCGCACCAGGAAGCCGCTAAAAAAAAATATTAATTTAAAGAAAATTAATAAAATAATATATTGTAAATAGAAAAAAACAATTCAGTTAATTAAAACGTACCATGTGACATAGGCCGCATATTTTTTTGCCAGCATTTGGCATTTCCCACCAAATTTTAGTTTTAGAAACACACCGTTTTTTGTGCTCATAAATGAGCTCGCCTTGCAAGATTTGCGGCAGCGGCTCTGACACCTCCCTAATTTGCCGAAGCATAGGGTTGTCTGAGCAGATACGCTGCAAACACAACTCGTACAAGGAGCTCATAGTTATGGTCTGGCTATGCAAACCTCAAAGCTTTAAATACGTACCAATCACCTTGATGGCGAAGGTGATTCCCCCTCCCCCGGGTTTCCACTATATATTGAGCGGATAGAATTAATAGTTTGCTACATTTTGAATCAACAAAACGTTATGGAATCTTTCCAAAAATACCTGATTGATCAAAGATTAAGTAGAAACCGAAGAGAACAAAGAAGACAACACAGATTAAAAAAAGCTTTTGAAAAATTAAAATTAGTTGTACCGGAAAGTCAAAAACAAAAAAAAATTAACAGACAATCTATAGTTCAAAATGCAATAGATTACATTAAAAAATTGGAAGAAGACTTGAAATCACCAACATTTAACTTAGAACAACAAGAATTTGAACAATCCGAACAGACATTTTTACAGGATATAGAAGAATTCCAACAATTCGAACAGAAATTTGTACAGGAAATAGAAGAATATCTTCAAACTTCGCAAAATTTAAACCAAGACATTTATAAAATTTTGTATCAACCTTTTGAAACTGGTTCCTTGCCAGTGTTAGAAAGCTTGGATGACGTCGAAAAGTAGAGGGGGTAAATGGGTGGGGAGCTGTTATAAAGGCAGGGTAAACAGAGTAATCTTTACTTTCTTAGGATCCAGCGCTATGGCAGGCACTTCGTCTTCGTCCAGGTCTTCTTCCTCGTCATCAAGAACATCATCATCATCATCTGTTGTTTCTATTGTGAAACAAAAATCTCCTTCTCCAAAAAAATCTTCACCGAAAAAATCTCCTCCAAAAAAATCTTCACCAAAAAAATCTCCTAAGAAAATTTCTGAAAAACTTCAAAAACTTCAAAAATTAAGAAAATCCTGTTTTAAGAAAGAACAATGTGCTCATATTTTAAAAAAAGGAGCGAACAAAGGTGAAAGGTGTGTGAAGTTGTGTAGTGTAGGTGAAAAATTGTGTAATTTGCATAACAAACGTGAACCTTCCGAAAAAGTCAAAATTCAACCTTCTAAAAAAGTCAAAATTGAACCTTCCAAAAGTGAATTGCCAGAAAAAATTGAAAACTATAAAAGAATTAAAATCAACAGATTGAAATTAAACCACAAATATGTTTTTGTAAAAAAGATCAGTAACAGGGATGTTGTTCTTAGATGTTGTGATGAACTCTACTTGCTCAAATTACCAGTAAATCTTCAAATTCCAAATATCAGTAATGTTCATTATTATTTAGTAAGAAAAACTCCATCTGATAAAGTTAAATGGTCAAATTAAACACAAGACAAAAAAAATGGAGCGGGGGAATAGACCACTTTGTAATTCCAAGAGAATTACTTAGCGGTCTATTCCACCGCTCATAGGGTATTTTTGAATGACCTTGACCTATTTTCAAAATTTACAATGGAGGGTTAATTTCTTATAAAAGCGGGATAACAAAATGACTTTTTACTTTTTAGAATCTAGTCCTAAAATGAACAATGTTCGTATATTATTAAAAAAGGGTAAAAGATGTATTGTGTAAATCAAACATTATGCAGTGCGCACAACAAATACCTCCTTTTGTTAAAACTGAGAGGTTAGTGTAAAAATGAAATAAAAAAAATAGGAGCGGGGGAATAGACCACTTTGTAATTCTAAAAGAATTACTTAGCGGTCTATTCCCCCGTTCATAGGGTATTTTTTGGTGACCTTGACCTACTTTTTACACTTATAAATTTTCGCTAACTGCTATTGACCTTGAAAATAAATAGGTCAAGGTCATTCAATAATTAAAAAGAAAATGGAGGTGTTCGGTTTTACAGAACCGTACACCTCAGAAACCTAACAGAAGAAAAGCTAAATCTACCTATATATATATAAATGACCTTGAGACTTAGAAATTTTCGCTAAGTCTTTTTGTTGACCTTGAAAATAAGTAGGTCAAGGTCATTCGATAACTAAAAAGAAAATGGGGGTGTACGGTTTTACAGAACCGTACACCCCCGGAAACCTAAAAGAAGAAAAGCTAATTTACAATACAAACTGCCTAGAGTTTAAGAATTAATAAAAATAAAAAAATAAAGAAATAAAATTTAGTTTAAAAAAAATAGCTAGACAGCCCAGCGCTACACATCATGATTACAGTGTGATCATCACGTAAGCGAACTCACACACCTCACCATAAGCGCACAACGCTAAGCTAAAACAAAAATGTTATTTTGAAATAGCAAGTTGCTTAATTAAATTTAGGAAAAAATGTTATACAAATATGTTTTTTATTTCCTAACACTAAAGGAGCCAGTGTCTCGCCATTAGCGACGCAGAACAACTGAGGTCTAGCGAAACTCCGGAGGTAGGCGAACTACCCATCCAGCACGTATAGAGGTTGTAAGTGACCCGCTTTGGTGAGCGTAATCACTACAAAAGCGGTAGCCGGTTTTACCATTATTGGTTTTACCATGCAAAAGATGGAAGGAAAAAAGGAAAGGAAATTGGAATTGAAAGGTGTCCCTAACTAAAAAGGAGTACAAGACAAGAGAGGGAATGCCCTCAACAAGCTTGTTGGAAAAAGGAAATTGGAATAGAAAGGTATTAAAAACATATCATATAACATTCCTAAAAACAAAAATTTTACTTTAAATTTAAACATTCCAGGCAGAAATATATTGTAAGTAAAAGAAAGATTTTAAAATAATACTAACTACCAAACCAGCAAATTAAAAACAAACTACAAACCCTAGGGTATCTACAAGCACAAACAACTACCATGCCTTAAAATTAATCAGTCCTACGTCAAGATGTTATTATACAAATAACACCAAGATATTTTCACCAAACAGCAAAAATGATAAAATGTTCAGGGCGCCTTCTGAACATGTTACCACCTCACTGTCTAGCGAGCAACTGATGCCGAACCACACGCGCAGATCCCGGACCCCAACTCGGCTTGAGGTCATCCCCCCTCCTCGCTTACCCCCTCCCAAACCACAGGACCCTTACTGCGGGTTTGGTTTCCATCATTCTTTTGCCATTGTTCCAACAGGCAACAACATTTCTTTCTTTACTTTACATTGGATTTGTAAATATTTTAAGTGTTAAAACTTCTCAATATTTAATATTTTAGGACTTTGAAAAATTTTCAAACCTATCATTCTTTTGCAACTGTTTAAACAGGCAACAACACTTCTTTCTTTATTTTTACTTTATATTGGACTTGTAAAACTTCCTAATAATTAATACTTTCGGACTTAGAAAAATTTTCAAACATTTGCTTCAACATTTATTTTACAATATCAAGTTTCTTTTATAATGCCTCCAACAGACAACAATTTTCCTTTTGGATGTACAATTTGTGAAAAAATATATAAAATAGTTGAACCAGAAGACTTAACGGATGACGAAAGTATTTTTGAAAATAGTTTGATTCCAGTAGAAGATACATCTGATGCTACATCCGATGCTACATCCGATGCTACATCTGATGCTACGTCTGATGCTACAAGTGATGAAGAAAATATTTTGGAAGTACCAGTAGCAATAGGCGAAGAAACACCGTTAACACATGTTGTAACAATTAACTATGATCCAGTACAATATATACATGCTCTTGTTCGGCGACGTTTGTTTCCGGCATCGGACATGGAGGAAGATGAAAGCGATAACGATTTGGAAATAACATATTTAAACAACAGCAATGATGATCACACTTACGACGCATAATATATGTATTATTTTGAACTTAAATTATTTGACGTTGGCACTTAGATTTTTTTAAAACTTCCATTATTTGACCTTGAGACTTAGAATTTTTTAAAACTTCCATTATTTGACCTTGAGACTTAGATTTTTTCTAAAACTTTCATTATTTGACCTTGACACTTAGATTTTTTTAATATTTGCATTATTTGACACTTAGATGTTTTTTTAAACTTGCATTATTTGACCTTGACACTTAGGAGTTTTGAAATATAAGAAATTTAACTGTTATTAACACTTTTTGTGTTTAATACAGAAAAAGTGGTGGGGGTAGTCTATAAATAGGGGTAGTTTAAGAGTGGTTCTTATTATTACTGCAACTTTTGTGGAGAGCACACCTACGTCATGTATTACTGCATCAGTTGTGAAGAATCTTTTGAAAATGAAAACTTACTACAAATACACAAAGAAGTGTACCATAACAACGAAACAAGAAACAATGCAGAAGAAGAAGAATTAGATCAAATGCTGGCTACCCATCAACAACAACTAAATTCAAGACCAAGTGTTATTCAATACGCACCCGGACCATCTTTGGATGTGGAATTATACGCCCGAGCTTTACCAGGCAGTGTAGTAACTCATTTTAAGATTGACAATGCTCAATTGCAACTAGCACAATTTATATTGAAAGCAAAAACATTGGTAACAGAAACATTGAAGAATGAACTAAGAAGATTAAATTTTATAAAGTTTGGAATATTATTAGATACTGTATTTACAAATGTTCAGAATGAAACATCACCAAGAGGATTTTTAACTAAAAACAAAACCATCATGTTTGCATCGGATATAAGCTCAATTGTGGATGATTGTTTTGAAGAACTTTTAACAAAATTACAAGAACATGAAGGAAGAGGTTCTGGATGGAGTTTGTTAAGTATAACAAGCTTAGATGTGAGAGTTCATAAACATGGATATGGAATGAGAGGTAGTAGTTATATTGCTTTGCCAAGGAAGATTCGAGTAACCAAATCTTGTGTTAATGTACAAAATGAAAATGCTGAATGTTTCAAGTATGCAATGCTTGCAAAATATGTAGAAGATCATGTGGAACGACCGAGTAGAGCATACGATGAGGTTTCCTATATGTATAACTTTCAAGGCATGACTTATCCTGTTTCAATTCAAGACATATCAAAATTTGAAAAGAAAAATCCTTTTGCATCTGTAAACATCTTTGGCTTAGATTCATCCAACAATGTCTATCCCTTACGTATAACACCCACCGAACGCAGAGATCATACCGATTTTTTTATTAATAACAAAAGGTGATATTTCACATTATGTATATATTAAAGATTTCGAAGCTCTAGTTTGCAAACAGTTATCAAAACATAAAGTAGAAAAAACCACTTGTAAAAGATGTTTTTGTTTTGTAAACAAACCATTAAGAAGAGGTGGTTCAGAATGGTTGATGGAACATCAAAAATTATGCAATGGAAACTATGAAGTAAGAATTAAATTACCACACCCTAGCAGATCACAAGTAAAATTTGATAAAGTTATCCAACAATACAGAATTCCCGTTGTAGTGTATGCAGATTTTGAATCTTCATTGCTTCCACTTGAACAAGAAGAAGGAGAGGAAATTACAAGCAGAACAAAGTATCAACTTCACAAACCAAACAGCTACTGTTTAATAGTAAAATCCACTCTGCCTGAAGAACATCTTCAAGAATATGGTTTGACATCTACACCAAAGATTTATCGTGGAGAAGAAGCAGCTCGATACTTTGTTGATGATTTATACGACATCGCTGGGAAAGTGGAAGCAATGTATAGCAATGTGGTTCCTATGTCACCTATGACACCGGAAGAAATTTATCTTTATGATTCGACAACAACATTCTATTTGTGTAACAATCAATTTACAGAAACTAAAGTTAAAGTTCGCGACCATGACCATCTGACAGGAGCCTACAGAGGTGCAGCTTGCAACGGATGTAACATCAACTACAAACTACCATCTTTTATTCCCGTGGTTTTTCACAATCTTAGCGGATACGATGGACATTTTATCATTCCCGAATTAGCAAGAGACAACGGTGAAATAGACGTTATAGCACAAACTATGGAAAAATTTATAAGCTTTTCAAAAAAGGTGGGCAAAATTAAACTTAGATTTGTTGATTCTTTTCGATTTATGCCTTCCAGTCTTATGAAACTTTCTGAAAATTTAAGAAGACAAAATTTAATGGAAACAAGCAAAATTGTACCTGCAGAAAAAATGGATTTGGTTCTTCGGAAAGGAGTTTGCCCGTATGATTACATCGATGGACTACATAAATTTCAAGAAACGTCACTTCCTCCACCAGAAGCTTTCAAAAGTAAACTTACCGATTTGGACATTTCACCTGAAGACTATCAACACGCATGCAGAGTTTGGGACGAATTGGAAATGAACACTCTGGGAGATTATTCTGACTTTTATGTAAAACTTGATGTGACCCTTCTCTGCGATGTGATGGAAGAATTTAGAAACACCTGCTTTGAAGCTTACGGATTAGACCCTCTTCATTCTTATACTTCTCCAGGACTAGCTTGGCAAGCTATGCTAAAAGAAACAAAGTGCAACCTTCAATTATTAACAGATATTGACATGGTGTTGATGATCGAATCGGGCGTTAGAGGTGGATTGACCCAAAGTGTTACTAGACATGTTAAAGCTAACAACAAATATCTTCCAAACTACGATAAAGAAAAACCATCAGTGTTCTTAGGATATTTCGATGCCAACAATTTATACGGATGGGCCATGTCTAATCCACTTCCTTTTGGAAACTTTGAATGGGTTAATCCAGACTCTATTGGTGATATTTCGCAAATTTCAAAAGACGGAGACACCGGATACATATTGGACTGTGACTTTGAATATCCAGAACACTTGCATGATTTTCATTACGATCTTCCGCTCCTTGCAAAAACAGAAGTTTCACCAATTGGCAAACATCCAAAATTAATGATGACTCTTGAAAATAAACAAAGATACGTAGCTCACTTTTGGGTTGTTCAACAAGCACTCCAATTGGGTTTACGTATAACCAAAATTCATAGAGTTTTAAAATTTTCCCAATCTTGCTGGTTAAAACCGTACATTGATTCAAACACCAGAAGAAGAGCAGCTGCAACATCAACATTTCAAAAGGACTTTTTTAAATTAATGAATAATGCGATATTTGGAAAAACATTGGAAAACAAAAGAAAACACAAAAATGTTAAATTAATTACAGATCCTATAAAACTAGAAAAACTTGTACAAAAACCAAACTTTGAAACATCCGTTATCATCAATGAAAACCTTGTGGCAGTATCTATGAAGAAGACAAGCGTGAAAATGGATCGTCCGTTGTACGTTGGAATGTCAATCTAGGATATTTCCAAAACCCACATGTACGATTTCCACTACAACAAAATGGTCGCCTTCTACGGTAGAGATAACATCGGAATCGCCTACATGGACACGGACGCTTTCATCTACTGGATTCTTACTGAAGATATGTATTTGGATCTTCGAACATTTGTTCACAAAAATGAATTTGATTTTAGTGACTATCCAAAAGATCATTTAAATTATGACAATGATCGGAACAAAAAGAAACTTGGAAAATTTAAAGACGAAGCAAATGGAATTTTACTGAAAGAACTTATTGCACTAATGTCAAAATTGTATTCACTACAGTTGCATAAAGAAGAAAACAATATTATTAAAAAAGCTAAGGGAGTAAAAAGTTTGTATCTTAAGAAGAATGTAAATTTTGAACACTACAAGCAATGCTTATTTGAAGAAACGACTATAACTGCAAAATTCAACACCATCAGAAGTTTCAACCATCAACTGTACAGCGTAACAGAAGTGAAAAAAGCACTCTGCTCCAATGATGACAAACGACACATTCTTCCAGACAAAATTCACACTCTACCATTCGGCCACTACTCTCTCAATCCTATCAATGAGTAAAAAGAAAAAGAAAAAAAGAAAAAAAAGAAAAAAAATAAAAAAGTAAAAAAAGAAAAAAAGAAAAAAAGAAAAAAAGGGGAAATCACAGCATGCTCGCTGTGATTTCCCCTTTTTTTTAAATATGTTGAAATGACCTTGAACTATAAAAGCGGATGCAGAAAAAGAAACACTCAATACTAACTTGACTTTGTTAGTAAAATCATCATGACAGACTTAAAGGAAAAGATTGTTAATGAACTTCATAAACCTGCAAGAATAAAGTTTCCACGACGAAATACTGTTGTAAAAGGAATAAATGATTTATATCAAGCTGATTTAATTGAAACGCAACCGCATAGTAAAATAAATAAAGGATTTAAATACATACTTACGATTATTAATTGTTTTACTAAAGTTGCAGATGCTTTGCCATTAAAAGACAAAACTGGTAACAGCATAACAAAAGCTATGGAAGTAGCTATAAAAAGAGATAAAAATAAAATTAAACATTTACAAACTGATGATGGGAAAGAATTTTTTAATAAACATTTTGCCTTTTTAATGAAAAAATATAACATAAATCATTATTCCACAAATTCTGAGAAAAAGGCAGCTATAATTGAAAGATTTAATAGAACCTTAAAAGGTGCAATGTATAAAATGTTTTCGAAAAGAGGTTCTTACGTATGGGTTGATATCTTACCAAAATTAATAAGCGATTACAACAACAAGTTTCATAGAACTATCGGTATGGCACCTAACAAAGTGAATAAGAAAAACGCTAAACTAGTTTTACAACGAATTAAAAAGAATACACAGCCAAAAGCGGAACAAAGAAAACCAAGAAAATTTAATGTAAATGATAAAGTTCGAATTAGTAAATACAAAGGAGTGTTTACTAAAAAATACCTGCCCAATTGGACAAACGAAGTTTTTACAGTGTATAAAGTACAACCTACTGTACCGGAAACTTATATTTTAAAAGATAACAAAGGAAATTTGTTACAAGGCGGTTTTTACGGACATGAATTGTTAAAGTCAACAGTAGGCGATGTTTATCTTGTTGAAAAGGTGTTGCAAAGGAAAAAAGACCAAGTTAAAGTACGTTGGTTGGGGTTTGATAAAACTGAAGACTCGTGGATACCTATAAAAGATTTGATTTAGTTTTAAATCAACTTATTTACTCTTCTGCCTTTGAATAAGATGGAGATTGTTCACCATAAAGATAAATTTAATATTAATAACATTGATGATTTAACCGTAGATAACGTTAAAATCAACAATGGTAAACACGGCAGTTTATTTCCAAACACTGTACGATGTATAGTCAGCGGTCCTTCAAACTGTGGCAAAACTAACGTTGTGTTTAACTTAATTACAAACACAAAAGGATTGCGATTTAATAACCTATATATTTTTTCAAAGTCCTTACATCAACCAAAGTATCAATTGTTGGAAAAGATCCTGACTGATGTGCCCGATGTTAACTATTACAAATTTAATGCTAGTGACAGTGTTATGCAACCAGACCAGGCTAAGCCGTATTCTGTATTTGTATTTGATGATGTATCTAGTGAAAATCATGATACTATTAGAAACTATTTTGCCATGGGAAGACATAATAATATTGATAGCATATATATCGGACAAACATATAGCAAAATTCCAAAACAACTAATTAGAGACAATGCAAATATTTTAGTTTTATTCAAACAAGACGATACAAACCTAAAACATATATACAACGATCATGTAAATGCTGATATGTCATTTGATAAATTCAAAGAGCTTTGTGGAAAAGCTTGGGCGGAAAAATATGGATTTTTGGTAATTATGAAAGATAAAGCTATAACAGATGGTCGTTACCGCATAGGTTTTGATAAATTTGTTTTAATACATTAATTAACAACATTATCGTACAAGTCTTCATGGTGTAAACATGGTTAATCAGGAAAAGCTATTAAAAGAAATAAAATCACTTAGTGATTCTATTAGACATAAAAACAGAGCGTTAAGATTAGGAATAAGTGAAAGAGAGAAATTTCTGGAATCAACATTTAAACCTATTACTGAGCCATTAAAACAATTAGGACAAAATGTTAAACATTCAACATTTAATTTTTCCGGAGATGCTATTTTACCCATTTCAAAATTTGAACAAAAAGAAGAATATGAAAGTGATACAAGTTTTACACAACAAGGAGAAACAACTGAAGAAGAAAGCGAACTAGGTGAAGAAACGGATGTTTTAACAGAAAAAGAAGGTCTTTCTACAAGCGAAGAACAACAAGAAGAAGAAGAGCCTATTAATCCATCCAACTTGAGCAAATTGGGCTCGGATATTGCGTATAAAGGGCCGCTTGCAAGACAATTTGTATTAAAAATGTTACATTCTGCACAACCAACTCGAAAATATCATACTTTTGGTGCTAGAATAGAAGAAAATGGGCTAATGATTGGAGATAGCAAACTTGATGTAGACGAACATGACAATATTATTATAAATAATAAACAATACAAGGGTACAAAAGGATTGTTTGAACTTATTTTTAAGCCGAAACCTAATAAATATACTAAAAAGGATTTAAACATTTTTAAACAAATATTGGAGGATACAAATGCGCATAAGAAAAATTAATCTAAAAATTTCAATGTTCATAGAAATGCATCAGAAAAATATAAAACTATTATTGCTAAACTTTTTCCACCAAAAAGAAGGGAACCCATAAAAAGAAAATCATTATCTTCTGCTGAAATAAATATTTTACATAAAAGAAGAAAAACAAATCAATCAAGTTTATCAGGAAAAGGATTATTAAAAAACTTGTATGATACTAATATAATATACTACAACGATATAAACAAATTGGTTGACAGAATGAAGTTGATATATGAAGCTAAACAAGCCGGACATAGTGGTTTAGAAAATGAATGGGTAGCTTTGGTCGGCGAACTGCGAAATCGAGGAGTAATTGCATAAAAAAAAATATGAGTATATATATATATATATATAATACAAGTATAACTGATTAAATATTTAGTATAACCATGAGTGTGGATAAGTTTGGACGGTATTCCGAAACTGGAAGCAAATCAGGATCTTATGGAAAAAGAGGTGGTTTACCACTAACATCCGATGGAGATTATGATATAAATAACAAACGTTTAAAGTTTGTAAATGATCCAAAAGATGATAATGATGCGGTTAATTTTAAAACTTTAAGAAGTGAAACATTACCTAGCTTAAAGCTTCAAAATGAAGTGTATAACGCTAATTTTTATAGAATTGCAAATCTTCCAAAACCAATAGATAAGAATGATTCGGTAAATAAAGAATATTTAATGTGGTACATAAACCAAACCTTAAGATATGATCCTAAAAGTAATAATAAAGCATATGATGCAAAAGATCTTAGAATAGCCAATATAGCAGATCCTGTTAATGATCAAGATTCAGTTACCAAAAAGTATTTACATTCAGTCATACCTGAAAAAACAGATAAATTTTCCTTTTACAACTTTGTAATACACGATATTGGAGACCCTAAAGATATGAAAGATGCGGTAAACCTTCAATATGTTACAGATCATTGTATTACACATGATATTAAGTCAATTGATTGCAAAAATAAAGTGTTAACTAACGTTAAGGAAGGAACTGCAAAATCAGATGCAGCTACAATAAGTCAAATAATGAAATTAAAAGATAACAAATGGAATGCGGATGCAAAAATAATTACTAATGTTAAAAAAGGGTTGGACGAAACTGATGTAGCAACAATTGGACAAGTTCCTGTAATAAAACAATATGAAGACGGTAAACAATACTTTGATTGCAAAGGGAAACCACTATTCAATGTTGCAGAAGGAATAAGAGACAGTGATGTAGTTACAGTAGCACAAATGCGTGAGAGGGGAAACATGTACTATAATCTTTTTCTAAGAAAAGATTTAAATAAGCAGTCTTTTTTTTGTGAAGACTTGCGATTGACTAGCTTAAAAGACCCTATTAATTTTACTGATGCTGTTAATGTAAATTACATTGTAAGACTCTTAAGTGTAGTATTATATGATATTTATAACACAATAAAGCCCATAAAATCTGATCAAAAATTAAATTGGGTTAAAAAGAATGTTATGGAAAAACATTTTTTAAATAAGGAAACTGATACTTTAAGAACTTCTAAAGATGATGATGATGAAGAAGATACAATCCTTCCACAAAACTGGAAAAAAATTTTTTACCCATAAACAAACATACTTATAAATAAACAATGTCAAAGGATAAGTGCATCATTCATTATAAAGCATTTATAAAATAAACAAGTATCGACATTTCCTTTCACTATAAAAGACCATGTTGAAAGTTCAACGCATCAGTCATAATCGACACGTTATAAAGAGAGGAAGAGGAATAGCATCAACAGCACTTTCTCTTATTACTAAGCCGGTTGGAGCTATAGTTAATAAAGCTATCGATGTATTACCTGTAGAACTACATTCACCAGGAGGTTATCAATATTGTGGTCCTGGAACAAAATTGAAAAAAAGACTTGCTAGAGGAGATCTTGGAATAAATAAACTTGATCAAGCCTGCAAACAACACGATATAGCATATTCAAAGTTTGCAGATACTAAAAATAGATCAATAGCGGATAGAGCACTTGCTGAAAAAGCTTGGCAAAGAGTAACATCCAGTGACGCTAGTATCGGCGAAAAAGCAGCAGCTTTAGCGGTATCAGCAGCAATGAAGGGTAAAACGATGTTTGGAGGTGGAAAGAAGAAAGGAGGTGGAAAAAGGAGAAGAAAACCTGCAAAGAAACGTGGAGGAAATATAAGAAGAAAACGACGATCCACCGCAGGTAAAAATAAAAAGAAACAAACAATATGGTCAATGATAAAAAAAGGAGGAGGATTATACCTAAGACCGTATCGTGTGTATTAAACAGAAAAAAAACAATTACTAATTCCAAATAAAGAATTAACAGATAAAGAATTAATTACTTATGTTTCTTGTTTAAAAATTCCATTTTTTAGAGGAGTGTTTATGAAAGATGCATTACCTGTTAAAATATGGAAAAATGAAACCGGAATAGTAAATTTAGATAATAGTAAAGGATCAGGCACTCATTGGGTATGTTATAAGAAACTAGGATCAACTATTTACTACTTTGATAGTTTTGGTAATCTCCCACCACCAAAAGAACTACAATATTACTTTAAAACAGCTAAAAATGTACTATACAATTATAAAAGAGAGCAACCTGATGATACGGTAATCTGTGGACATTTATGTTTAGATTTTTTAACAAAAAGCGTTAGTCAACTTTAAGATGTCTTCCTATACAGTATCATTTACTGGAACTTCATCTACTTTGCGAAGTGTTCTTTTCCCTGCGTTACGTTTGGAAAAAGATAAATTATGGGAAGCTGCATTATTAGATATAACAACTTATAATTCTATTCCCAACGTTACTGAAAATGTTAATGACAAAATACATTATTACAAAACAAAAGATAAAAATACAAACAAATATTCAGATATACAAGTATTTAGTTTACCCACTGGAGCATATGAAATTGATGATATAAATGAAGCGATGCAAAATCATATGGGAAAAGATAATATAACAATAAAAGGAAATAACAATACTATGAAAGCTGAAATTAAATCTAAATATTATATAGATTTTAGCAAAGAACATTCAATTGGAAGTTTATTAGGATTTCCTAAAACAATAAAATTTTAGAACCTAATATTAACCATTCAGGTGCTAGAACTGTAACAATAATGAAAGTTAACAGTATAGATATTACATGTAATATTATACATGGTTCTTATAGAGATGGTGAAAATACTCATATATTGCACACATTCTATCCAACGGTCGCTCCGGGTTTTAAAATTGTGGAAAAGCCACAAAACTTGGTGTACCTACCGTTAAACACCAGTTTTATTTCAGACATTGTGGTGAACATACTAGATCAAGACGGAAATCATATTGATTTTAGAGACGAACCTATAACTATACGAATACATATAAAATCAACCGTATAACAATGGGGTTATCATTTAAAAAGAAAGAGCTGACTGGTAAACAAGTCAGTAGCACTTCAGCTATAGAAGGATTAACAAGTGATAACATTCGTTTTCTAGAAGAAATTGGATTAAAACTTATTAATAATGGAAATATTGGATATAGCGCAGGGTCCGACATTCGACGAAACCTTATGGGAAAAGGAATATCATACGCACAACCCTTACGCTTCATCAAAATTAAATAATAATGATGAAATTAGAATTCCCATACAACAACAGGATATTTATACACTTCCATGTGAAAGTTATTTGTATATCGAAGGAAGAGTAACAAAAAGAGATGGAAGCACTGCAAGTACTGTTCCGTTCATAAATAACCCCATGGCATATTTGTTTGATGAAATAAGATATGAAATTTCCGGAGTTACAGTAGATTCAACAAAAAAGGTGGGAATTACAAGTACATTAAAAGGATTAGCATCTTTAACACCGAGTGAAAAAAATATGCTGGCCGCCGCAGGATGGGTAGCACCCGATTCCAGTACAATCACTCCAAACACTTCAGGCAATTTTGACTTTTACATTCCTTTAAGATTACTTTTAGGCTTTGCCGAAGATTACCGAAAAATAATAATAAACGTAAAACAAGAATTAGTTTTGTTAAGATCATCAAACGACAAAGATATTATTCAAGCAACTGATGGAACAACGGAAGCTACTTTAGAATGGAAAATGCAATTAGACAAAATTGTTTGGAGAGTACCGCATGTACGGTTAAACGATCAGAATAGAATTTCATTATTAAGAACTTTAAAATCAGATCGTGATATCGTAATACCATTTAGAAGTTGGGAGTTTCATGAATATCCGGTTTTACCGGAAACACAACGTCATACATGGACTGTAAAAACTTCTACTCATTTGGAAAAGGCAAGATATGTAATATTTGGATTACAAACAAAAAGAAGAAACGAAATAACTAAACATGCTGGTGAATTTGATCATTGCAAACTTACAAATTTTAAGGTGTTTCTAAACTCTCAATTCTTTCCATACGACAACTTCAACATAAACTTTACAAAAGACAGGTTTAGCGTTTTGTACGATATGTACGCAAGATTCCAAAATTCATATTATGGAAAAACAAACACACCTTTATTAACGCCAAACCAATTTAAATCTAACTATCCGATTGTTGTAGTTGATTGTTCAAAACAAAACGAATCTGTAAAATCTTCCAGTGTAGATATAAAAATAGAAATGGAATTTGAACAAAATGTACCCAAAGATACATCTGCTTATTGTTTAATTTTACATGATAAAATTGTTACATATACACCTTTAACAGGAATTGTAAAAGCAGTTTTGTAAAATGAAAAGGAAAAAAATACCCCCACCACTCGGTTATAAAAGCAGGAGCGGGAACAAAAATTGTTTAGTTTACTGTCTACAGCTGTATGGGTAACATCGTCTACAGCATTATAAACAAAATGAGTTCTTTATCAGTTGTACAAGACGTTTCCGAAACAGCACCTTTATTGGAAAATGATGATAAACATTTTGAAGAAAATATTGTAAAGGAAATTGATGTCTTTTTAAAGTTTGGAAAACAAAATAAAAAGTTGGAAAATAATAAAACAAACGTAAGAAAGAAAAGAAAACTTGAAGAAAATATTCCACCAAACATTTTAACTGAAGTTTTCCTTCGCATCTTTTATCCTATTTCATCTTGCATGAGTAAAAGTGTGTCGATAGGATTGGTAAAATCATTAGACTACTCTCCCGCAGTAATACTAAGCCATGGAACAAAGATGGTTTTATTTTCAGAAAATGCTTGGGATTCCTTTTTAAAACATCTACATCTTATTGAATGTTATTTAGCCAACAGTTTCTTTGGAAGAAAAACTAACATTCGACTTTTGGATTGTGACAATGAAATTGACATTATTAAACATCGTGGTCAACAACAAGTAAGAATTAGAGACTCGACACAATTTGAAAATAAAATTCTTCTAACACGTGAAGAATTTTACATTTTAAACTATGCAACATCACCTATTACCAGGTATATGAAACAACTAGTATTTTCAAGCTCTGTTATTAAGGAATATCTGGTAGATGCATGCGAAAAACAACCAGAAAGCACTTTACAATACGGACCAATAGATACATCCATCTTTAATAGAATACCTCACGAAGTGGAAATGTGGAGGCAGTTAAGAAACTTTGAACCTTTTACCGAAGTTGCAACGGAGGCTACAGAAGAAGAAACTAACAACAACAACAACAGTACAGAAGAAGAAACCACCAACAACATTAATACAGAAGAAGAAATTTTGCTAGGTTAAAACTACAATGTAATTTAACAAAAGAATAAACCGTGGGGTAGGCCTACTGGGGATGGTGCCCACGTTAAACATACACCAACGCGCCTACAACTGTACGGCCTGGTTTATATATATCTAACCTACCGTGGTGTGGAAAACAGTTGATCAGCAGACACCATGATGAGCAGACAGGATGAAGAAATGGCAGCAAAACCTTGTGTAATTGAATTTCAAGCATTTCGCGGAAACGATGATAGATTTATCATAAAAGAATTGGTAATTTTGGATTTGCTTACACAAGTAGCATACCCGTTTTTATTTGAAGCACCGTGTTCTGTCCATGAACTAAAGTCAAAAGCTAAAATAACAAACAGATGGCTAACAAATAATTTTCATCATATCCATTGGTATGAAGGTTTCCTACCGTACAACAATGTACACAAAATTATGTTTCATTTTTGCAAACAATTTACACACATATATACCAGAGGATTGGAAAAAAAGAATTGGATACGACAGTACACAAACAAAGAAGTTTTAAACATAAAAGTGGACAAAACATTTCACTTTGATGCTAGAAATATTTGTGTTTCTACAATAAATCCGAAACACAACCAATCTCAATGCGCATTACAAAACGCGTATCACTTGGCTGCTTACTTACAACAACAAACGGAAGAATGTAGTGGGGGTTCCGAAGGTTATATAAACGAAGAGGCAACACACCCCGAGTATCAGTCTAACTCCATACTCCGAACAGACAACATCTCCTGTGAAGGATGGCATCACAACAGTTTCTCCAATGTTTAGTTGAACAATTCAACTTGCATTCAAAATCAAATACTCTAATTATCAAGAAATGTTCAGAATTAAAAGAACAGAAACATTATATTGTTCATGAAATGAAGAAAATTGATACAACGCATGGAGACGCAGTCGTCGCATCTTTATCCGATGCACCATATACACCGGGTGATGAACCAAAGTTTCAAGTATATCTTCCAAAACGATTCGTCCAGTTGCTGCAAAATGAAGATCTGCGGGAAATTCAACCAGGATCATTATATTTGGTGTCACACGGAATGAGCGGAAACAACTCTACGGAACTAACTCTGCACATCGCACAAAAATAACATTGTAAAAAATGTTTTAAATAAAAAGATAAAAAACAACATATCAGTATATGTTTTTATATACTGATATGTTGTATTTTTTTAAAACCTCAAACGGATGACCTTGAACTTTTAATCGATAGTATTATTCGATTATTTTATTCGATAGTATTATTCGATTATTTTATTCGATAGTTTTATTCGAATACTTTACATAAATACGAAACTTTAACGTTGAGAGGCTCAGTTCTGTTTAAGACAAGCTACAACCAACATGTCATCCAAAAGAAATAATCTAACACTTATAACTTATTGTTGCAAAGAAAAATGTTTTAGAATACCTGAAGATCAAGTTGACGGAAAAGCTTGTACAAAATGTAATTCTTTCAGGTATTGTAAATGTAGTTGCAAAACATATCAAAAGAACCGGTTGGATAAACTAGAAGAATTGCAACATCGACTCGGTCTATTGTGGCAACGATTAAATTCAAAGTGATTAAACAAACACCTGCCATTACCCCCACCACTACCCCCACTACCATCGGAGGTACCTGCAGCACCGGCTTTGCAATAGTCATTCCTGCTACACCTCTCGTCGAGTAAACAACTCTAGTCATGTCTCTCAACATTCGCGGGATTCACTACAACACTATCAATCTTACAACCTACAAGGATTTGGAAATTTTTAGTGAAGAACTAAAACAACTTATAACCACTGGGTTTGGTTTATCTTTAGAACTTTATGCAACAAACAATCAAAACGAAAAAAATGTGTTTTTGCCAACATACAACAACAAGAAGAATGAAAATAAACAAGAAATTTCAGCACCGACAACAACTTACTTTTCAAATTTGGGAGCAAACTTTACTAACTTGTAAAATAATACTTTTGTAAAAAAACGAATAAATAAAAAAAAGAAAATATCTTGCATTTTCGGATTTCCCGAAAATGCAAGATCTTTTTTAAAAACATCCCCAAAAGACCTTGACACACTTCCGGCCATTTAAAATTTAAATACCCAGCACAGCAGGGCATTTAAACTTTAAATACCCACCAACAACACGTCACAGCTACGTCACAGCTGATGACGTCACTTCCGGTCACGTGACCGGAAGTAGCTGTCAAAAAATTGACTGCCTGTCAAAGTTTGATTGGGCCAGCAGCCCCAAGTGCCCACTACTATAGGCATTGGAGGGAAACTGCTTAGACTTTTAGAAAACTATTTTCATGGGCGAAAATTGCATGTTAGTATAGGCAATAGTATTAGTGATGGCTACGATCAACAATGTGGCTTAATTCAAGTAGTATTTTGTCACCTACCCTGTTTAATATCTATGTAAACGATTTAGCTAGCCTTAAGTTTAATAGTAGATTGCTGCAATATGCAGATGATAATGTGCTGTATTCAATACATAAAGATTTATCGGTAGGCCTAGATAATATTCAAAAAGATCTTAATCTGGCAGTCGAATATTTTTTTAACAACTTCATCAAAATTAATGCAGGGAAAACAAAGGTAATTATATTTAAAAATCCTAGAATTGTTGTGAACAGGAACATAAATACTAATTTGTTTTGCCATTAAAGAGATTGCTTGATTAATGAAGATAGACTGGCCAGTTGTGATACCTGTCAACCTTTAACAATTTGCCAGAATATTAAACATCTAGGTGTCTATCTAGATGCAGACATGAAATGTACTACACATGTTAAGGCCATAACCAATTCACTTAGGCTAGTTTTGTACAGGTGTTATAGGTTAGCTAATTTCTTCCCGGCTGGTAAAAAAAGGTTTATTTACTTTTCAATGGTCCAAAGTATTGTCTGTTATGGTATTTCTATTTATTATTTATCACCTGATTATGTTAAACTACAGTTGAGGAATGTGTTAGGCAGAATAGTTAGAGTATTATTCAACAATATCTCTCAAAATATTTTGGGGATTCTATCCTTCGAGGCATTGGCCAAATACACTGACTTATGCAGGCACTATTTTAATCAGGACTTTAGATTAATTAATGATGTTGGTTATAACTTAAGGCAAAGGCAATATAGGACAGAAAGGTACTTTAACAATTATGGAAAGTCAACCCTAGAACATAGAATGCCAGCACTGTTGAACAGTTTGCTCATAGAATTAAGATCACTAACAAGTAAAGCCGATGTTAAAATGAAACTGAAAGCCTATTTCATGAATAAGACCTGAAAGTATTATCAAATAAGTGAACATAAGTTAAACTAAGTTAGTAAGTAGTTAGAAATACTCACATGTAGGTTAATTTGTTAGTATGTGAAAATTAGTTTTAAGGTTTATGACTTATATGTTACACCATGGAGCCAAACACACAATAAAAATAAACTATAGTAGAATAAGAAAGGATTGAATAAAATAAAATGCATTCTGAGATGATGGTTAAAATTTAAAACCATGGTTTCCGAGTGTCTAAAAGGGCTTTTCATTGTCACTTTTGACAAAACTCAAATCATAACGACTGGGACCCAGTAATGAATGAAGTAGGATATAACATGAGACAACGCCAATTAGAACCCTAAGATATCACAATAGCTATGGCAGAAATTTGCCAGAATTTCGAATACCTCATTTATTGAATTCCTTGCCAGAAGATTTAAGGAATCTAGAAAATATTCGTCAGGTTAAAAGAGAATTAAAATTAAATTATTTAAACAATCCTTAGATGTACGTTAATGAAAGGTTAGAGACATTACTTACCTTGCTATGTTAATGTTAGTTGGTTAGTAGTAAGGCTCTTTACAATCACAAAACACTGTTATATGGGTTAGTAACACATCAAACACAAGAACAAGTAAAGAGGGAATAATAAAATAACACTGTCATATTTTATTTGTAATAAAATGGCAATGTACAACGTTTAAAGTTGCACTATCAACTCATAGGCTCGGCCAAGTGTTTTGACAGGTTAGAGGACTGAACTCCGAACGAAAAGTGAAAGTTAAAGTCGAACGGGGGAGGGGTTATAGTTCATAGAGTAAAAAACCCGAGGTTAAGTTGAAACTAAATGAACATATATAAAATTATAGTGTTTGATGTTTTGGTAACTTGTTGCTCGTAAATATTTATTCTTTGTTAATTCTTGCTATCTGTTATGTAGAAACATAGTTTATTATTGTTAAATTATTTATTTTTGCATGTTATTTGTTATAAAAAAAATTCATCAAATTTGGAATTGCCTAATAAAGTTTTGTTTCTGGAATGGGTTGAAAAATTAGACCATCAGAAGATTTGTAGATCAAGATAAAATAATTGTTATACTTTTAGTATGTATAGTTTTGTAATAAGCAAATATCTATTAATTTATTATATGCATGTAATAAAAATATATTAAGCTTTTCCCTCAAATAGCTTTAAGCTAGAGGGTTACGAACGCACTGCTTATGTACATTACATGCGCATGCAAGAAATAAAGAATTTGAATTTGAATTTGAAGTATTATTATTATTATTATTATTATTATTATTATTATTATTATTATTATTATTATTTTCCCGTGTTGGGCCGGGACAGAATGTCCAACAGTATCCCCTGCTTGTCGTAAGAGCCGACTAAAAGGGGAGGGGGGCGCACTGGTCCTTTTTCGCGTCTCCTTTTCACAACTTAATTCTCCGTTTCATTTCAATAGCCCGGTTGTTTTTCTAAATCATTCCGGCCTACTTGCCGGGGTGACTCTGTGTTCTTCAGCCTCCATTGCGCTGGAGGTCTAGGACGAGCAGAGGGTACAGCTTAAAAACTGGGTTCTGCACCTCCCAGGCTGCCGGATAGTACAGGGGCCCGGGTCAGCTCAGCCAACTGACCTGGCTGCCCTATCAGCCGGCGAAAATCCCCTTGGCCGTGGCGGTGCCGGTTGGCGACCGGATAGGGCCCTGCTACGGTCACGGGGGGGCTCTGCCGAGGCCACTGCTCGTCTGGGGCCGCCGATGGTTTGGAGGCGGCTGAACGCAGGTATAGTTGCTCCGGTGATGGGTCGGTCTGACATTCTCATAGGGGAAATTTTTATTTTTTATTTTTTATTTTTTATTTTTTTTTTTTTTTTGGGGGGGGGGTCAATGCCCAGTCTCGGGGGCTAAGCCAGACACCATGGACACGGCAGAAGGAAAAACGATTCAAAAGGTGCACGAATCAAAGCGGGGTACCCTAACCCCACAAAACTCCCAGCAGCGTTCTTCTCTGAGCGGGCTCGACGAAGGGGTGGCAAGCCCCTTCGAAAGAAGATCCCGTCTCACGAGATCGCCCCCAGTCCGGGTCAAGACACCTGCATCATCGGTGGCCAGAACATCCGTGGCCGCCGAAAAGGCACCCGCTGAGAACAACGAGCCGATGGACGCCGACTCGTCTCCCTTTGACGCGGTCATCGCGCTCGCCAGGCAGCAGGAGGAGGAGCACCTTAAAAAGTGCTTCGACACCCTCGCTGTAATGAAGGCCGCGACCACCCGGCAAAAGAATATCAGCAAGGATGTGCAGGATGGCATCGTCCAATTGGAGGCCAGTCTGCACCACATCATCCAGCTGAGGAGGTCGTGGCAATCATGCGAGACGGTTGCCGCGTCAACACAGACGACGCCATCACTGCGGGTGAAGGCTCAGCCAGCCGGTGGGAAGCGGGCCGCTTCCAGCCCCGCCCATCCGGAGGCTGAGAAGAAGCCTAGGGGAGACGGTTTAGCGAAGCGGTCGGAAACCGAAACGTGGACCGAGGTTGTTAAAAGAAAGGGGAAAAAGAGAGACCCTCGTCAAAATCCTGGAAGCCAGCCCGGCGGACAGGAAAGCAAGAAGGCACCGAGGAAGAAGCCCCGCAAGCAGCGGCCGGACGCTCTTCTCATCAAGCCGTCGGAGGGGAAATCCTACGCCGACGTGCTGGGCGAGATTCGCAGCAAAGCGAAGCCCGATGAGAAGGGCGCCGTTATCAAGGGTATGAGGAAGACCCGAACCGGCGACCTACTAGTCGAACTCGGGGACACCTCTCAGAGTAAGTCCGCCTTCAGCGAAGACCTGAAGACCATCTTGGGGGCGAACGCGACAGTCCGCGTTCTCGAGCCCAAGTCTACGCTGGAGGTGAGAGACCTCGACGAGTTGACAACCGAGGAGGAGGTGACCGCTGCCGTCAAAGCTGTCCTCGGAGAAAACGTCGAGGTGAAAACCTTCGTCTCGAAGGCAAATGCTCGGGGTCAGAAGGTGGCAATCCTGACGCTGGGAGCCAGAGCTGCTGCGAAGCTCCTGGAGAAGGGCCACCTTAAGGTATGGTACGTGAGCTGTCGGGTGCGTGAGAAGCTCGTGGCTTCCAGATGTTTTAAATGTCTGGGGTTCGGTCACGTCGCTAATCGCTGCTCTGGACCCGATAGAAGCAAGCTCTGCTTCAAGTGCGGCGGCCAGGACCACAGGGCCAGCGCGTGCAATGCAGCGCTGTCCTGTGTCCTGTGTACAGAAGCCGGCTTGAAGGGCGACCAGGTCAAGCATTCCGCTGGGTCTGGTCGTTGCGGGCAGTACAGGCGGGCCATCCAGGAGCTTCGCCAGAAACAACAAAAAGCGGTCAGTGTTCTGCAACTTAATATGCAGAGGAGCAGGACAGCAAACGACTTGCTGTTCCAATTCGCCACGGAGCAGGGTGCTGACCTACTGCTTCTCAGTGAGCAGTACCAGAACCGACGCTCCGCGCAGTGGTTCTCGTATCCCTCCGGCACTGCGGCGATATGGATCTTGGACCTCGGGAAGGTGCCTGTTCTCGATTCCGGATCGGGCAACGGCTTCGTTTGGGTGAGGAGCAGGGGTTTCACAGTCTTCTCCTGTTACCTCACGCCAAATCAACCGATCGGAGACTACCGCCACATGGTCGATTCCATTGAGGATGAGATCATGAAAATCTCTGGCGGGGTCATAGTCGGTGGCGATTTTAACGCAAAAGCCGTGGAATGGGGTTCCCCGCGGACCGACACTCGAGGTCGTTACGTCCTCGAGTCGGCTGCCAGGTCGGGCCCCTGTATCCTTAACACGGGCGGCATTTCCACCTTTCGCCGTCCAGGGTGCAGAGAGACGATCCCTGACATATCTCTTGCCTCTGAAGGGATTGTCCAGCGGATCTCCGACTGGCGTGTCTGCGAGGAGTATTCCTCTAGCGACCATCAGGGGATCCTCTTCAAGGTCCTTCCCGAGGGTGCGCGCTTGCGCGCTGAACCTGCTCCTCTGGCTCGACGCTGGAACACCAGTCGTCTGAGCAAAGACACTTTTAAAGAAGTAATCAAAGACCAGAGCATTGTGAATTTCACAGGTGCTGAAGATCTGGCAGCATCGACGATGCGTCTCATCGCGACCGCGTGTGAACAGTCGATGCCCGGAGTTTCCCGCCGCCACAGGAAGAAGCCGGTTTACTGGTGGACGCCTGAAATCGCGGAACTCCGGAGGAGATGCCTTGGTCTCCGACGAGTTGCGCAGCGAGCAAGGAACCGCCCTGATGCAAATGCCAGATCGGCTGAGCACAGAGCGGCCCGCCGAGAGCTCCGCGGTGCCATCAACCGGAGTAAAGTCAGGTGCTGGAAGCACCTGTGTCAGGATATCGACAACGACCCCTGGGGGATGGGCTACAAACTTGTAACCCAGAAGCTAGGGGCTCGCTCACCACCTGCGGTCATGGAACCACAAGCCATGGCCGTCGTCGTAGATACACTGTTTCCCAGCCACCCAGTCCGGCCAGTCAGGGAATTCGGAGAGGTAGGCGCCTTCCCAGTTTTCCGGGAAGAGGAACTCACCGCCGCCGTCCGATCCCTACGACCCAGAAGAGCGCCCGGTCCCGATGGCATTCCGGCGGAGGTGCTCAAGCTCGCTGCGGAGGTGAATCCAAGGCTTCTGCTCGATATGTTCAACGCGTGTCTGGCGGAAGGCGTTTTCTTTTCTTCGTGGAAGGTTGCCCGCCTTGTTCTTATTCCGAAGGCGAAGAGCACACCGGGGACCCCTTCTTCTTTCCGACCCCTGTGTATGCTCGACACGGCCGGGAAAGTGCTTGAGAAGCTCCTGCGTGTCAGGCTGACCGAGGCCATCGTCTCTGCGGGGGACTTGTCCCCGCAGCAGTACGGCTTCAGATCCGGTCGCTCTACCATCGACGCTATCCAGGAGGTAGTTGAGGCAGTGCGGAGGGCGGAGGACCACAACCACTGGTCGCGCCGCGTGGTCCTTCTCGTCACGCTCGACGTGAAGAACGCTTTTAACTCCGCCAGGTGGAGCGATATGCTGTGGGCGCTTGAGCATACGTTCCAAGTTCCCTCCTACCTCCTGCGTATGTTGGAGGCGTATTTGTCAGACCGCGTTCTGTTGTACGACACGACCGAAGGTCAGCGGCGCATTCCCATCACTTCCGGGGCTGCGCAGGGGTCCATTCTCGGACCAGATCTCTGGAACGTGTCTTACGACAGCTTGCTGAGGCTAGACATGCCCGATGAGACCCGCCTCGTTGGCTATGCTGACGATGTCGCTGCCTTGATCGCTGCGAGGAACGTCGAGCAGGCAAAACTGAGGCTCAGCGTAGTGATGGCCAAGGTCAACGGGTGGATGCGAGATCACGGCTTGTCCCTGGCTATCAGTAAGACGGAGATTGTCGTCCTCACCAAAAAGAGGATTAACACCGTGTTCCCGGTGCAGATAGGTGACGTCACACTCGAGACTAAGCCTGCTGCAAAGTACCTGGGAGTCATGGTCGATAGCAGACTGTCTTTCGGCGAGCAGATCCAGCGCGCCGCCGACAAAGCCGCTAAGGGTGTCGCTGCCCTTGGTAGGCTTATGCCCAATGTCGGCGGTCCTCGCTCCTGCAAGCGCCGCTTGCTCATGACTGCCGTCCAGTCAGTCTTGCTGTACGGGGCGGAGGTATGGGCTCACGCACTCGAGAAGCGAGTCTACCGAGACCGGCTTGCCCGAGTCCAGCGCCGAGGAGCTCTGCGGGTCGCTTCGGCCTACCGCACAGTCTCCGAGCCTGCTGTGATGGTGATCGCCGGAGTCATCCCCGTCCTCTTCCTCGCGAGGGAGAGGCAGGCGATTTACCGGAGGAGGCCTGAAGTGGGCCGGGAAACAGCTGCCAGGGAAGAGCGCGATCGCAGCTTCGACTCTTGGCAGCGCGACTGGGAAGCCGAGCTGAGGGGACGTTGGACCTTCCAGCTCATACCTTCCGTCCGACCATGGGTGGAACGGCAGCACGGCGAGGTCGATTACTACGTGACCCAGTTTCTTTCTGGGCACGGGTACTTCCGAGCCTATCTGCACCGGATGGGCAAAGTCGCCAGCCCGGACTGTCTGTATTGCCCCGGCATCCCAGACACGTCCGAGCACACTTTCTTTCAGTGCGACCGTTGGCACGTCCGCCGAGCCTCGCTTTCATCTGAGATCGGCGTGGTCGTCAGCCCAAACAACATCGTCGGAGCTATGCTCCAGGGAGAGGGCAACTGGAACTGTGTCAAGCACTACGTCCAGGCCATTCTTCGGGCGAAAAAGGTCGACCTCGATCGGCCTTAATCCTCAGCTTTTCCCCAAGGAGGTTGCCCTAGTGGCGTAATATCAAAGGCCTAGCCCGAAGTAATGTGTGAAACAGTTCCAGGCTAGTGTCCTCGGTGCCGAGGGAGGTGGTTTAGTCGGTAGTTCACGGGACATCGAGCTCGTGGGAGTCCGACACTACTGAGGGTACAACGAGCCCCTCAGTGTGCGTAAACGCATTCCACCTCCTACCAAAAAAAAAAAAAAAAAAAAAAATTATTATTATTCTTATTATTATTATTATTATTATTATTATTATTATTATTTTCCCGTGTTGGGCCGGGACAGAATGTCCAACAGTATCCCCTGCTTGTCGTAAGAGCCGACTAAAAGGGGAGGGGGACGCAATGGTCCTTTTTCGCGTCTCCTTTTCACAACTGCATTCTCCGTTTCATTTCAATAGCCCGGTTGTTTTTTCTAAATCATTCCGGCCTACTTGCCGGGGTGACTCTGGGTTCTTCAGCCTCCACTGCGCTGGGGGTCTAGAACGAGCAGAGGGTACAGCTTAAAAACTGGGTTCTGCACCTCCCAGGCTGCCGGATAGTACAGGGGCCCGGGTCAGCCCAGCCAGCTGACCTGGCTGCCCTATCAGCCGGCGAAAATCCCCTTGGCCGTGGTGGTGCTGGTTGGCGACCGGATAGGGCCCTGCTGCGGTCACGGGGGGGCTCTGCCGAGGCCACTGCTCGTCTGGGACCGCCGGTGTTTTGGAGGCGGTCGAACACGGATATAGTTGCTCTGGCGACGGGTCGGTTTTGACATTCACATTGGGGCACTGTTTTGGGGGGTAACAAGCCCAGTCTTGGGGGCTAATCCAGACATTATGAGCGGTTCACAAGAAAAAACTATTCAAAAGGTGCAAGAACCTTCCCGGGGTACCCTAACCCCAAAAACGAACCAGAGGGATCAATTTCCTCGCCTACCCTCTCAAAGTGGGGACGTCGAGGTAGAAGACCCCTTTGGCCGGAAGCCTCGTGTCGCGAGGTCGCCACAAGGCCGAGCGACACCAACTGCCTCGGTGACAAGAACACCGGTGCTCACCGAGCAAGCATCTTCCGGCGGCGTTGAGTCGATGCACACCGACCCGTCCCCCTTCCAGGCGGTGATTGCACTTGCCAGGCAGCAGGAGGAGGAGCACCTTCAAAAGTGCTTCGCCACCCTCGCTGTCATGAAGGCCGCGACAGGCAGGCAGAAGAACATCAGCAGGGATGTGCAGGAAGGCATAGTCCAGTTGGAGACTAGCCTTAACCACATCCTTCAGCTGAGGAAATCTTGGCAGTCGTGCGAGTCGGTGACTGCTTCGACGCAGACGACCCCATCACTGCGCGTTAAGGCTCAGCCGGCCGGTGGGAAACGGGCTGCTTCCAGCCCCGCCCAACCGGAGGCTGAGAAGAAACCCAGAGGTGACGGTCCAGGGGAGACATCGGACCCCGAGAAATGGACCGACGTCGTTAAGAGGAAGGGGAAGAAGAAGAAAGTCCCACCCCAGCAGCCTGGAAGCCAGCCCGGCCCTCAGGACAACAAGAAGGCGCCGAAGAAGAGGTCACGTAGGACGCGGCCAGACGCCCTTCTCATCAAGCCGTCGGAGGGGAAATCCTACGCCGACGTGCTGGGCGAGATTCGCAGCAAAGCGAAGCCCGATGAGAAGGGCGCCGTTATCAAGGCCATAAGGAACACCCGAGCCGGCGATCTTCTGGTCGAACTCGGGGACGCCTCCGAAAGCAAGTCCGCCTTCAGCGAAGACCTGAAGAACATCTTGGGGGCGAACGCGACTGTCAGCGTTCTCGAGCCCAAGTCGACGCTGGAGGTGAGGGACCTCGACGAGCTGACGACCGAGGCGGAGGTGACTGCAGCTGTCAAATCCGCTATCGGCGAAAACGTCGAGGTGAAGACTTTCGTCTCGAAGGCGAATGCTCGAGGCCAGAAGGTGGCGATCCTTACGCTGGGAGCCAGAGCAGCTGCGAAGCTCCTGGAGAAGGGCCACCTGAAGATCTGGTACGTGAGCTGTCGGGTACGCGAGAAGCTCGTGGCCTCCAGATGTTTTAAATGTCTGGGGTTCGGTCACGTCGCTAATCGCTGCTCTGGACCCGATAGAAGCAAGCTCTGCTTCAAGTGCGGCGGCCAGGACCACAGGGCCAGCGCGTGCAACGCAGCGTTGTCCTGTGTCCTGTGTACAGAAGCCGGCTTGAAGGGCGACCAGGTCAAGCATTCCGCTGGGTCTGGTCGTTGCGGGCAGTACAGGCGGGCCATCCAGGAGCTTCGCCAGAACCAACAGAAATGATCAGTGTTCTGCAACTTAATATGCAGAGGAGCAGGACAGCAAATGACTTGCTGTTCCAATTCGCCACGGAGCAGGGTGCTGACCTACTGCTTCTCAGTGAGCAGTACCAGAACCGACGCTCTGCGCAGTGGTTCTCGGACCCCTCCGGCACTGCGGCGATTTGGATCTTGGACCTCGGGAAGGTGCCTGTTCTCGATTCCGGATCGGGCAACGGCTTCGTTTGGGTGAGGAGCAGGGGTTTCACCGTCTTCTCCTGTTACCTCACGCCTAACCAACCGATCGCAGACTACCGCCACATGGTCGATTCCATGAAGGATAAGATCATGAACACCTCTGGCGGGGTCATAGTCGGTGGCGATTTTAATGCCAAAGCCGTGGAATGGGGTTCCCCGCGGACCGACACTCGAGGACGTTACGTCCTCGAGTCGGCTGCCAGGTCGGGCCTCTGTATCCTCAACACGGGCGGCATTTCCACCTTTCGCCGTCCGGGGTGCAGAGAGACGATCCCTGACATATCTCTTGCCTCTGAAGGGATTGCCCAGCGGATCTCCGACTGGCGTGTCAGCGAGGACTACTCCTCCAGCGACCATCAGGCGATCCTTTTCAAGGTCCTTCCCGAGGGCGCGCGCTTGCGCGCTGAACCTGCTCCTCTGGCTCGACGCTGGAACACCAGTCGTCTGAGCAAAGACACTTTTAAAGAAGTAATTAAGGACCAGAGCATTGTGAATTTCACAAGTGCCGAAGATCTGGCAGCATCGACGATGCGACTCATCGCGACCGCATGTGAGCAGTCGATGCCCGGAGTTTCCCGCCGCCACAGGAAGAAGCCGGTTTACTGGTGGACGCCTGAAATCGCGGAACTCCGGAGGAGATGCCTTGGTCTCCGACGAGCTGCGCAGCGAGCCAGGAACCGCCCTGATGCAAATGCCAGATCGGCTGAGCACAGAGCGGCCCGCCGAGAGCTCCGCGGTGCCATCAACCGGAGTAAAGTCAGGTGCTGGAAACAGCTGTGTCAGGATATCGACAACGACCCCTGGGGGACGGGCTACAAACTTGTAACCCAGAAGCTAGGGGCTCGCTCACCACCTGCGGTCATGGAACCACAAGCCATGGCCGCCGTCGTCGACACACTGTTTCCCAGCCACCCAGTTCGGCCAGTCAGGGAATTCGGAGAGGTAGGCGCCTTCCCAGCTTTCCGGGAAGAGGAACTCACCGCCGCCGTCCGATCCCTACGACCCAGAAGAGCGCCCGGTCCCGATGGCATTCCGGCGGAGGTGCTCAAGCTCGCTGCGGAGGTGAATCCAAGGCTTCTGCTCGACATGTTCAACGCGTGTCTGGCGGAAGGCGTTTTCTTTTCGTCGTGGAAGGTTGCCCGCCTTGTCCTTATCCCGAAGGCGAAGAGCACACCGGGGACCCCTTCTTCTTTCCGACCCCTGTGTATGCTCGATACGGCCGGGAAAGTGCTTGAGAAGCTCCTGCGCGTCAGGCTGACCGAGGCCATCGTCTCTGCGGGGGACTTGTCCCCGCAGCAGTACGGCTTCAGATCCGGTCGCTCTACCATCGACGCTATTCAGGAGGTAGTTGAGGCAGTGCGGAGGGCGGAGGACCACAACCACTGGTCGCGCCGCGTGGTCCTTCTTGTCACGCTCGACGTGAAGAACGCTTTTAACTCCGCCAGGTGGAGCGATATGCTGTGGGCGCTTGAGCATACGTTCCAAGTTCCCTCCTACCTCCTGCGTATGATAGAAGCGTATCTGTCAGACCGCGTTCTGTTGTACGACACGACCGAAGGTCAGCGGCGCATTTCCATCACTTCCGGGGCTGCGCAGGGGTCCATTCTCGGACCAGATCTCTGGAACGTGTCCTACGATAGCTTGCTGAGGCTAGACATGCCCGATGAGACCCGCCTCGTTGGCTATGCTGACGACGTCGCTGCCTTGATCGCTGCGAGGAACGTCGAGCAGGCAAAACTGAGGCTCAGCGAAGTAATGGCCAAGGTCAACGGGTGGATGCGAGATCACGGCTTGTCCCTGGCTACCAGTAAGACGGAGATCGTCGTCCTCACCAAAAAGAGGATAAACACCGTGTTCCCGGTGCAGATAGGTGACGTCACACTCGAGACTAAGCCTGCTGCAAAGTACCTGGGAGTCATGGTCGACAGCAGACTGTCTTTCGGCGAGCAGATCCAGCGCGCCGCCGACAAAGCCGCTAAGGGTGTCGCTGCCCTTGGTAGGCTTATGCCCAATGTCGGCGGTCCTCGTTCCTGCAAGCGCCGTCTGCTCATGACTGCCGTCCAGTCAGTCTTGCTGTACGGGGCGGAGGCATGGGCTCACGCACTCGAGAAGCGAGTCTTCCGAGACCGGCTTGCCCGAGTCCAGCGTCGAGGAGCTCTGCGGGTCGCTTCGGCCTACCGCACAGTCTCCGAGCCTGCTGTGATGGTGATCGCCGGAGTCATCCCCGTCCTCTTCCTCGCGAGGGAGAGGCAGGCGATTTACCGGAGGAGGCCTGAAGTGGGCCGGGAAACAGCTGCCAGGGAAGAGCGCGATCGCAGCTTCGACTCCTGGCAGCGCGACTGGGAAGCCGAGCCGAGGGGACGTTGGACCTTCCAGCTCATACCATCCGTCCGACCATGGGTGGAGCGGCAGCACGGCGAGGTCGATTACTACGTGACCCAGTTTCTTTCTGGACACGGGTACTTCCGAGCCTATCTGCACCGGATGGGCAAAGTTGCCAGCCCGGACTGTCTGTATTGCCCCGGCATCCCAGACACGTCCGAGCACACCTTTTTTCAGTGCGACCGTTGGCACGTCCGCCGAGCCTCGCTTTCATCTGAGATCGGCGTGGTCGTCAGCCCAAACAACATCGTCGGAGCTATGCTCCAGGGAGAGGGCAACTGGAACTGTGTCCAGCACTACGTCCAGGCCATTCTTCGGGCGAAAAAGGTCGACCTCGATCGGCCTTAATCCTCAGCATTTCCCCACGGAGGTTGCCCTAGCGGCGTAATATCAAAGGCCTAGCCCGAAGTAATGTGTGAAACAGTTCCAGGCTAGTGTCCTCGGTGCCGAGGGAGGTGGTTTAGTCGGTAGTTCACGGGACATCGAGCTCGTGGGAGTCCGACACTACTGAGGGGACAACGAGCCCCTCAGTGTGCGTAAACGCATTCCACCTCCTTCCCAAAAAAAAAAAAAAAAAAAAAAATTATTATTATTATTATTATTATTATTATTATTATTATTATTATTATTATTATTATTATTATTATTATTATTATTATTATTATTATTATTATTAATCATCCTCTTTCCCGTGTTGGGCCGGGACAGAATGTCCAACAGTATCCCCTGCTTGTCGTAAGAGCCGACTAAAAGGGGAGGGGGACGCAATGGTCCTTTTTCGCGTCTCCTTTTCACAACTGCATTCTCCGTTTCATTTCAATAGCCCGGTTGTTTTTTCTAAATCATTCCGGCCTACTTGCCGGGGTGACTCTGGGTTCTTCAGCCTCCACTGCGCTGGGGGTCTAGGACGAGCAGAGGGTACAGCTTAAAAACTGGGTTCTGCACCTCCCAGGCTGCCGGATAGTACAGGGGCCCGGGTCAGCCCAGCCAGCTGACCTGGCTGCCCTATCAGCCGGCGAAAATCCCCTTGGCCGTGGTGGTGCCGGTTGGCGACCGGATAGGGCCCTGCTGCGGTCACGGGGGGGCTCTGCCGAGGCCACTGCTCGTCTGGGACCGCCGGTGTTTTGGAGGCGGTCGAACACGGATATAGTTGCTCTGGCGACGGGTCGGTTTTGACATTCACATTGGGGCACTGTTTTGGGGGGTAACAAACGCCCAGTCTTGGGGGCTAATCCAGACATTATGAGCGGTTCACAAGAAAAAACTATTCAAAAGGTGCAAGAACCTTCCCGGGGTACCCTAACCCCAAAAACGAACCAGAGGGATCAATTTCCTCGCCTACCCTCTCAAAGTGGGGACGTCGAGGTAGAAGACCCCTTTGGCCGGAAGCCTCGTGTCGCGAGGTCGCCACAAGGCCGAGCGACACCAACTGCCTCGGTGACAAGAACACCGGTGCTCACCAAGCAAGCATCCTCCGGCGGCGTTGAGTCGATGCACACCGACCCGTCCCCCTTCCAGGCGGTGATTGCACTTGCCAGGCAGCAGGAGGAGGAGCACCTTCAAAAGTGCTTCGCCACCCTCGCTGTCATGAAGGCCGCGACAGGCAGGCAGAAGAACATCAGCAGGGATGTGCAGGAAGGCATAGTCCAGTTGGAGACTAGCCTTAACCACATCCTTCAGCTGAGGAAATCTTGGCAGTCGTGCGAGTCGGTGACTGCTTCGACGCAGACGACCCCATCACTGCGCGTTAAGGCTCAGCCGGCCGGTGGGAAACGGGCTGCTTCCAGCCCCGCCCAACCGGAGACTGAGAAGAAACCCAGAGGGGACGGTTCAGGGGAGACATCGGACCCCGAGAAATGGACTGACGTCGTTAAGAGGAAGGGGAAGAAGAAGAAAGTCCCACCCCAGCAGCCTGGAAGCCAGCCCGGCCCTCAGGACAACAAGAAGGCGCCGAAGAAGAGGTCACGTAGGACGCGGCCAGACGCCCTTCTCATCAAGCCGTCGGAGGGGAAATCCTACGCCGACGTGCTGGGCGAGATTCGCAGCAAAGCGAAGCCCGATGAGAAGGGCGCCGTTATCAAGGCCATGAGGAAGACCCGAGCCGGCGATCTTCTGGTCGAACTCGGGGACGCCTCCGAAAGCAAGTCCGCCTTCAGCGAAGACCTGAAGAACATCTTGGGGGCGAACGCGACTGTCAGCGTTCTCGAGCCCAAGTCGACGCTGGAGGTGAGGGACCTCGACGAGCTGACGACCGAGGCGGAGGTGACTGCAGCTGTCAAATCCGCTATCGGCGAAAACGTCGAGGTGAAGACTTTCGTCTCGAAGGCGAATGCTCGAGGCCAGAAGGTGGCGATCCTTACGCTGGGAGCCAGAGCAGCTGCGAAGCTCCTGGAGAAGGGCCACCTGAAGATCTGGTACGTGAGCTGTCGGGTACGCGAGAAGCTCGTGGCCTCCAGATGTTTTAAATGTCTGGGGTTCGGTCACGTCGCTAATCGCTGCTCTGGACCCGATAGAAGCAAGCTCTGCTTCAAGTGCGGCGGCCAGGACCACAGGGCCAGCGCGTGCAACGCAGCGTTGTCCTGTGTCCTGTGTACAGAAGCCGGCTTGAAGGGCGACCAGGTCAAGCATTCCGCTGGGTCTGGTCGTTGCGGGCAGTACAGGCGGGCCATCCAGGAGCTTCGCCAGAACCAACAGAAATGATTAGTGTTCTGCAACTTAATATGCAGAGGAGCAGGACAGCAAATGACTTGCTGTTCCAATTCGCCACGGAGCAGGGTGCTGACCTACTGCTTCTCAGTGAGCAGTACCAGAACCGACGCTCTGCGCAGTGGTTCTCGGACCCCTCCGGCACTGCGGCGATTTGGATCTTGGACCTCGGGAAGGTGCCTGTTCTCGATTCCGGATCGGGCAACGGCTTCGTTTGGGTGAGGAGCAGGGGTTTCACCGTCTTCTCCTGTTACCTCACGCCTAACCAACCGATCGCAGACTACCGCCACATGGTCGATTCCATCGAGGATAAGATCATGAACACCTCTGGCGGGGTCATAGTCGGTGGCGATTTTAACGCCTAAGCCGTGGAATGGGGTTCCCCGCGGACCGACACTCGAGGACGTTACGTCCTCGAGTCGGCTGCCAGGTCGGGCCTCTGTATCCTCAACACGGGCGGCATTTCCACCTTTCGCCGTCCGGGGTGCAGAGAGACGATCCCTGACATATCTCTTGCCTCTGAAGGGATTGCCCAGCGGATCTCCGACTGGCGTGTCTGCGAGGACTACTCCTCCAGCGACCATCAGGCGATCCTTTTCAAGGTCCTTCCCGAGGGCGCGCGCTTGCGCGCTGAACCTGCTCCTCTGGCTCGACGCTGGAACACCAGTCGTCTGAGCAAAGACACTTTTAAAGAAGTAATTAAGGACCAGAGCATTGTGAATTTCACAAGTGCCGAAGATCTGGCAGCATCGACGATGCGACTCATCGCGACCGCGTGTGAGCAGTCGATGCCCGGAGTTTCCCGCCGCCACAGGAAGAAGCCGGTTTACTGGTGGACGCCTGAAATCGCGGAACTCCGGAGGAGATGCCTTGGTCTCCGACGAGCTGCGCAGCGAGCCAGGAACCGCCCTGATGCAAATGCCAGATCGGCTGAGCACAGAGCGGCCCGCCGAGAGCTCCGCGGTGCTATCAACCGGAGTAAAGTCAGGTGCTGGAAGCAGCTGTGTCAGGATATCGACAACGACCCCTGGGGGACGGGCTACAAACTTGTAACCCAGAAGCTAGGGGCTCGCTCACCACCTGCGGTCATGGAACCACAAGCCATGGCCGCCGTCGTCGATACACTGTTTCCCAGCCACCCAGTTCGGCCAGTCAGGGAATTCGGAGAGGTAGGCGCCTTCCCAGTTTTCCGGGAAGAGGAACTCACCGCCGCCGTCCGATCCCTACGACCCAGAAGAGCGCCCGGTCCCGATGGCATTCCGGCGGAGGTGCTCAAGCTCGCTGCGGAGGTGAATCCAAGGCTTCTGCCGATATGTTCAACGCGTGTCTGGCGGAAGGCGTTTTCTTTTCTTCGTGGAAGGTTGCCCGCCTTGTTCTTATTCCGAAGGCGAAGAGCACACCGGGGACCCCTTCTTCTTTCCGACCCCTGTGTATGCTCGACACGGCCGGGAAAGTGCTTGAGAAGCTCCTGCGCGTCAGGCTGACCGAGGCCATCGTCTCTGCGGGGGACTTGTCCCCTCAGCAGTACGGCTTCAGATCCGGTCGCTCTACCATCGACGCTATCCAGGAGGTAGTTGAGGCAGTGCGGAGGGCGGAGGACCACAACCACTGGTCGCGCCGCGTGGTCCTTCTCGTCACGCTCGACGTGAAGAACGCTTTTAACTCCGCCAGGTGGAGCGATATGCTGTGGGCGCTTGAGCATACGTTCCAAGTTCCCTCCTACCTCCTGCGTATGCTGGAAGCGTATTTGTCAGACCGCGTTCTGTTGTACGACACGACCGAAGGTCAGCGGCGCATTCCCATCACTTCCGGGGCTGCGCAGGGGTCCATTCTCGGACCAGATCTCTGGAACGTGTCTTACGACAGCTTGCTGAGGCTAGACATGCCCGATGAGACCCGCCTCGTTGGCTATGCTGACGATGTCGCTGCCTTGATCGCTGCGAGGAACGTCGAGCAGGCAAAACTGAGGCTCAGCGTAGTGATGGCCAAGGTCAACGGGTGGATGCGAGATCACGGCTTGTCCCTGGCTATCAGTAAGACGGAGATCGTCGTCCTCACGAAAAAGAGGATTAACACCGTGTTCCCGGTGCAGATAGGTGACGTCACACTCGAGACTAAGCCTGCTGCAAAGTACCTGGGAGTCATGGTCGATAGCAGACTGTCTTTCGGCGAGCAGATCCAGCGCGCCGCCGACAAAGCCGCTAAGGGTGTCGCTGCCCTTGGTAGGCTTATGCCCAATGTCGGCGGTCCTCGCTCCTGCAAGCGCCGCCTGCTCATGACTGCCGTCCAGTCAGTCTTGCTGTACGGGGCGGAGGTATGGGCTTACGCACTCGAGAAGCGAGTCTACCGAGATCGGCTTGCCCGAGTCCAGCGCCGAGGAGCTCTGCGGGTCGCTTCGGCCTACCGCACAGTCTCCGAGCCTGCTGTGATGGTGATCGCCGGAGTCATTCCCGTCCTCTTCCTCGCGAGGGAGAGGCAGGCGATTTACCGGAGGAGGCCTGAAGTGGGCCGGGAAACAGCTGCCAGGGAAGAGCGCGATCGCAGCTTCGACTCTTGGCAGCGCGACTGGGAAGCCGAGCTGAGGGGACGTTGGACCTTCCAGCTCATACCTTCCGTCCGACCATGGGTGGAACGGCAGCACGGCGAGGTCGATTACTACGTGACCCAGTTTCTTTCTGGGCACGGGTACTTCCGAGCCTATCTGCACCGGATGGGCAAAGTCGCCAGCCCGGACTGTCTGTATTGCCCCGGCATCCCAGACACGTCCGAGCACACCTTTTTTCAGTGCGACCGTTGGCACGTCCGCCGAGCCTCGCTTTCATCTGAGATCGGCGTGGTCGTCAGCCCAAACAACATCGTCGGAGCTATGCTCCAGGGAGAGGGCAACTGGAACTGTGTCCAGCACTACGTCCAGGCCATTCTTCGGGCGAAAAAGGTCGACCTCGATCGGCCTTAATCCTCAGCTTTTCCCCAAGGAGGTTGCCCTAGTGGCGTAATATCAAAGGCCTAGCCCGAAGTAATGTGTGAAACAGTTCCAGGCTAGTGTCCTCGGTGCCGAGGGAGGTGGTTTAGTCGGTAGTTCACGGGACATCGAGCTCGTGGGAGTCCGACACTACTGAGGGGACAATGAGCCCCTCAGTGTGCGTAAAAGCATTCCACCTCCTACCCAAAAAAAAAAAAAAAAAAAAAAAATATTATTATTAATGGGGATCTGGTCCATTCTCGGACCAGATCTCTGGAACGTGTCCTACGACAGCTTGCTGAGGCTAGACATGCCCGATGAGACCCGCCTCGTTGGCTATGCTGACGACGTCGCTGCCTTGATCGCTGCGAGGAGCGTCGAGCAGGCAAAACTGAGGCTCAGCGTAGTAATGGCCAAGGTCAACGGGTGGATGCGAGATCACGGCTTGTCCCTGGCTATTAGTAAGACGGAGATCGTCGTCCTCACCAAAAAGAGGATAAACACCGTGTTCCCGGTGCAGATAGGTGACGTCACACTCGAGACTAAGCCTGCTGCAAAGTACCTGGGAGTCATGGTCGACAGCAGACTGTCTTTCGGCGAGCAGATCCAGCGCGCCGCCGACAAAGCCGCTAAGGGTGTCGCTGCCCTTGGTAGGCTTATGCCCAATGTCGGCGGTCCTCGTTCCTGCAAGCGCCGTCTGCTCATGACTGCCGTCCAGTCAGTCTTGCTGTACGGGGCGGAGGTATGGGCTCACGCACTCGAGAAGCGAGTCTTCCGAGACCGGCTTGCCCGAGTCCAGCGCCGAGGAGCTCTGCGGGTCGCTTCGGCCTACCGCACAGTCTCCGAGCCTGCTGTGATGGTGATCGCCGGAGTCATCCCCGTCCTCTTCCTCGCGAGGGAGAGGCAGGCGATTTACCGGAGGAGGCCTGAAGTGGGCCGGGAAACAGCTGCCAGGGAAGAGCGCGATCGCAGGTGGTTTAGTCGGTAGTTCACGGGACATCGAGCTCGTGGGAGTCCGACACTACTGAGGGGACAACGAGCCCCTCAGTGTGCGTAAACGCATTCCACCTCCTACCCAAAAAAAAAAAAAAAAAAAAAAAACTCTGGCGTTGAAGTCGCCGGCCAGGAGACACGGACCGGCGATCGCTCGGATCGCGTCCTCCATGGCCTCAAACTTCTCCGTGAATCGAGGAATGCTGTCATTCGGGGAAAAATGACAGCTCACGAACGTGACTCCCTTGCTCATGATCAAGGCGAAGTTTTTGCCGTTCCCTCTTCTTTCGATGGGGACCACGCGCGGGTTGGGCACCCACAGCGCAGCCCATCCTATGTGGTCAGGGAACCATAGTGGACCTTTAGCCCTATGAGGCTCGCTCACGAAGACGAGAGATGTCCCCATCTCCCGAACGATTTGGTCCACCAGGGAGCTTGCTGCGATGCTCCCATTTAGGTTTCCCTGGATGACCCTCAGCGTCCGCACCTGTTAGTCCTTTTTGACATCAAAAGGTCTCTGAAGGTCCGACAAGCGCCGGAGCCTTGGACATGATACGACGGTCAGCCGTCGGTTGCCTTCTTGCAGGCTTCGCACTAGGGTGCCTGGCTACAAGTGGACGACTTGTGCCCGACACCACCACACTTCCAGCATGCCTCGCTGCGGTCCAGACCGTTGCACTCTCGTCGAGTGTGGCCGTTCTCCAAACACCGGAAGCATCGTGGGATCTCTACTCGAGTTCGCACTCGGCAGACAACCCACCCGACCTTGACCTTGCCCCTTTGCAGGAGCGTCTGGCCGCTAGAGGCGTCGATATCGACGACCGCCAATCTCTGCTCACGGGCGTGGGGCTTGGTCAGGAAGACCTTGTAGTCTCCCGTCTCATGCCCCAACTCCCGCTTCAGAGCGCCACTCACCTCGTCCTGAGTGGAGGACGAATCGATATCCATGATCTCCACACGCAGACGAGGGGCGACGCTCTTGAGCTTATCACCGGCGCCGAGCGCCGACTTTACCGACTCGGCAAATTGGGCCTGACCGCGGCCAGACCCCAGCTCGATGAGCACGCCGCCGTCGTTGGTCCTACGGAGTCGGCGGACCTCCATATTTGACTGCTCGGGTTGGACGTCCCTCCGCAGCTTCCCAACAACGTCGGCGTAGGACCGACCTTGCCCCGGTTCGATGATGAGGACGTGCCTTATCTTCGCCCCAGAGCTGGTCCCCTTCGGCTTATTTGCCTTCGCGGGGGCACCGCGAGGGGGCACCTCTTGGGTGGCAGCCCGCCTCTTCTTCTCCCTCCTCCGGGCGGACTTTGACTTCACCTGAGTGAAGCCATCAACCGTAATCTTAAAAGACTTTTCCTCCGTCTTCTTCATCTCCCTCGGCGTCGAGGGGAGCATCTGGGGTGAAGTTATGGTAGACCTCTCCCCCACCGCCCCCGGCGTCGAGGAGGACGTCTTAGTCCACTTTTTGGGCGGTGACTTCTTCCTCACTCTTTCCACGACCCGGCGTTCAGCCTTGAGGGCTTTCAGCCGGACCGTCCGCGTCCATTTCATTACGCTGACGGCTTCCTCGATCTTCGCGACAGCCGTCCGAACACCATTGCTGATGTTCTTTTGGATGGCCATCGCATCGCGGATCCACCCCAACGCGGCTATCGATCTCAGTGATTGCTTCGTCCTCTGCAAGGTCGCAGTCGCCGACCTGCCTTCGGACGATGTCCAACTCTGAGTAGTGCGGCCCGAGCGGCGGGGAATCGTCCCACAGACTGCTCGGATGCTGCCGCTTTCTTCCTTCTCTGTCCTTCTTGGGGGTCTCGGTCTCCATGGCCACCACCTTCGCCGATGGCCCAACCGCCGTGGCTTCGGGCTCCGACTTCGAGGTGTCGGCCCTGGAGTCGGAGACTTGAACGGGGCTGGGGGAGGCGCACCGACCACCAATACCTTCCCTCCCCCTGCATCCTCCGGCTTTGGAGGCCTTCCGAACGTCGGAGGAGTCCTCTTCAACCTTGAGCTCCGGCCGAAGGGCGATGGGTCACCCCCCAATCCGGAACCCAGAAAGTTTTTGATGTTCGCCTGATTTTCTGCCATCTCCATGCGTCAACTGAAAAAGAAAGAAAGAAAAAATCATTTAGTTTCGTATATACTAGTCATATTCATTTTATCTAATATTTGAACACTCAAACAGTATGCTAAAATTAAAATAAATAATTTACACGGAGCCTCAAGTCAAGTGAAATCAACTTACATCCATAAATAAGCATAAGCCAATTTTCTCCATAAGAGTAACATGGGAAATGAGAATGAAGGTTTGTTGCCATGGAAATGTGAAATTCAGAGATTTTTCAATGTAATCCAATCTTTATATTAATAGACAAGCATTTTTTCCATAAGGTTTTTGTACTCCTTTTTTTCTGAGCCTGTGTGCAACGTAGCAAAAATCTAAGCACACCGATAGAATTGTATTTTCCTGTAGATGTGCGGAATCCCATTGAAATTTATATTAATCTTTTAGAAACATTAGCCTTATGAGTTGCTGTTTTGTTAGTATTATAACAACCAAATGTAAACAAAGTCAGCATCATATGTAGCTGTTATCACATGCTATTTTTCGTAGATTAAAGATTTGATGTAGAAACATTAAGCCACAGTTAATTGGGGCATGGAGTGAAAATATAGAATTTGATTGAAATCAGGACTACTTAGAGAAGATAAGGGATATCATACTCAAATGTGTTCCATTTTACATATATATGGAAAAATAAAGTTTACTTGCTTAAATGAGATTAAGAGATAAAAATTTTCTGATAAAAAGGGAAGAAAAACTTACATTAAGTTAAGTTTCTACCATCCAATGTACTAACTGACATGCAACCGGCAGGGCCGGCGAGGAGGGGGGGCAAATGCACAGGGGCCTGGACTCATAGGGGGACCGGATCCATGCGAGATTAGTAAAAATGGGGCCCAGAATCGAGATGAGTAAAAAAAGGCGGGTTTCTCAATTTCACAGGGGCCCGAAAATCCTGTCACCGGGCTTGGCAACCGGAGTATAAATGGACACATTATATTCAAATTTTGTTTTTATTGGTGGATAATGGGTAAAATATATATTTCATTTTTCATTTTAGTGATAATAATAGGAAGAGAGGGAAGGAGGGAAAAAGTTCCAAATGGTAGGAAAGAAGGGAGGAAAGATGGTAAGAAGAGAATGAAGGAGAAAAGGAGGGAAATGTGGAAAGAAGGTAGGAAGTAGAGAGTGAGGAATTAATGGAGGGAGGGAGAGAACTGTGGTAAGGGGTGTACAGGATAAACTGATTTGATGACTGAAGTTTTACTTTCCTCTGATTCAACAATCATTCTTAAGAAATAAACATGGAATCTTAATAAAATAGTCATTATCTTAATAAAATACTAATTACTAAAAACGATGCCATAAGCCAGAAGTGAAGTAAATTGTTAGTCAAGGATTGAGTCTTTCTCTTTTGTTTTTGGCCCCCAGTTTAGTTATATTATGTGTTGACATGGGAAAAATGTACTATATGAAATGTTTTTAGAAACACATTGGTATATGCGGGGATCATTTAAAAAAATTAGTTATCCCTATTTGTCACTTTGAAAATTGGTCGAATTTTCGACCACTGGCGATCTCTAGTCTTTATAGGCAAGCATTTTTCCATAAGGTTTTTGTCCTCCTTTTTTCTCAGTCTGTGAGCAACGTAGCAAAAATCTAAGAACACCGATAAATTGTATTTTTCTGTAGATGTGCAGAATCCCATTGAAATTTATATTAGTCTTTTAGAAATGTAGAAAATTGAATTTAAAATTTCAAAAAAATTAACATAACCCTTATGAGTTGCTGTTTTGGTGATATTATAACAACCAAAAGTATACAAATCATATGTAGCTGTTATCACATGCTATTTTTCGTAGAGTAGAGATTTGATGTAGAAACATTAAGCCACAGTTTATTGGGGCATGGAGTAAAAATATAGAATTTGCTTGAAATCAGGACTACTTAGAGAAGATTAAGGATATCATACTCAAATGTGTTCCATTTTACATATAAATGGAAAAAATAAAGTTTTCTTGCTTAAATAAGATTAATGAGATACAAATTTGCTGATAAAAAGGGAAGAAAAAAGTACATTAGGTTAAGTTCCTTACCATCCAATGTACTAACTGATCGACATGCAATCGGCAGGGCCAGCAACGGGGGGGGGGGGGGGGGCGGGCAAGTGCACAGGGGCCTGGACTCACTGGGGGCCCGGATCCACGTGAGATTAGTAAAAATGGGGCCCAGAATCGAGATAAGAAAAAAAGGTGGGTTTGTCAATTGCACAGGGGCCCGAAAATCCTGTCACCGGGCCTGGCAACCGGAGTACAAATGGACACATTATATTCAAATTTTGTTTTTATTGGTGGATAATGGGTAAAATATAAATAACATTTTAGTGATAATAATAGGAAGAGAGGGAAGGAGGGAAAAAATTCCAAATGGTAGGAAAGAAGGAAGGAGATATGGTAAGAAGAGAATGAAGGACAAAAGGAGGGAAAAGTGGAAAGAAGGTCGGAAGGAAGGGAAGTAGAGAGTGAGGGAAGGAATTTAAGGAGGGAGGGAGAGAACTGTGGTAAGGGGTGTACAGGATAAACTGACTTGATGACTGAAGTTTTACTTTCCTCTGATTCAATAATCATTCTTAAAAAAATAAACATGTAATCTTAATAAAATAGTCATTATCTTAATAAAATACTAATTACTAAAAACCATGCCATAAGCCAGAAGTGAAGTAAATAATTAGTCAAAGATTGAGGATCGGCCCCCAGTTTGGTTATATTATGTGAATACATGGAAAAAATGTACTATATGAAATGTATTTAGAAAAACATTGGTATATGCGGGGATCATTTACAAAGTTAGCTATCCCCTTGTCACTTTGAAAATTGGTCGAATTTTCGACCACTGGCTATCTCTAGTAGATATAAACAGATGAAATCACATACAAAGTTTTACTCAGATAAGTTGACAAATAAATGAGATATATAGAATTATATTTCTTTCCCAGAAGGTAAAAATTGGAACAGCGTACTGTATTTACCACTTTCAGTATTTCGGCAACCAATAATCATAGAGCAATCATTCAAAATAAAAAATTATTTGTTTTTCAACAGAATTCAATGGTGTAACCCAAATAAAATCATTTAAAATTTTATTTATATAGATTTTCTATGTACAAATAAAAAAACTCAATTTTTGGGTAGTTTTTATTTGTTTACCCACCTTGCAATGGGTCCGATCAGCCTGGTATTGAAACTCGTCCGAATAATTACTCCTTTACACGACTGTGCCGAATTTCATTCCGATCGGACATTTTTCGAGCGCAATCGTGCTTACAAACAAATAGATACATACATACATACATACATACACACATACATATATATATATACAAATCTAGAATTTTGACGAACGCGGTGTTTTTGGTGTCTGGGGCGGAGCCCCGAAACAAAACATTATGATGGTCCCGCGCTTAGGTCTTACCATGAGACCTACGGTAATAGCTTCTTCCCTATAAGGGAAATTCGCTAATTCAAAATAAAGCGTGTAATAAAGAAATAATATACCTCTGGATATTCAATTTCAAAATAGCCTAGATACCTGTTCAATCAAATTCAAAGTTACCAAGAGGTGAGTTTGCAAAGATAGCCAGTGCAACACTCAAATAAATATACCACAGTATTTGTTCCTTGTGTGCTCCGGTAAAGCACGTGATGTGTTTACTTCGTTCAATATTGTGTGTCTGATCGAATTACAGCTGCTGATTGAAGAGTTCCCTTTCGTAAAATTTAACACTGCTGAGGATGATTGCTAATTCGTCAAAAAAGAGTTCATCGTGAACTATTATGAAACCACAAGGCTATTCACGAAGGCAAATAGCTTTTTCACTACACAACTATGAAATCGAACGTTTTATGTGTTTATCACCTACGAAATTTCATATTTACATTGATTATTTTGGAAAAATTATGTTTAGTTGTAAAAGTAATGTTTCATATATTTAAAAGTTTCCAATTAAACAAATAAACGAATACAGCTGATTTTAATGTAGTGTGGTAAAAACTATAGTGCAAAACACGAGTGAAAGTATTTTGAAGTCCCATTTTCAACTCTTGCTTTGAAATATAATACTCGTTAGTGTTTAAGGAAGGTTTTTATATTGCTAGGCAAAGAGAGTGTTTGTTAAGATGTTGTGAAATTGCCGAGACAAACGCATGTCCATGAGAACTAATCTTGCTCATTATTATTTCAAACAAGCGTGAGTTGTAAAACTGTTCAATGTTGGTCCTGAACTACATGCTATAATGCGTTAGGTTTGATTACAAGCTAATTATTAAGTCTTCACAGAAAAAAACGATGTCATAATTAATTACGTTCTAGATGGAAAGCACAAAGCGTTTGCACTCTTAAACAAATTATTTGCACTCTCAAAGAACAATATTTCAACTTTTATTGAGAAATTTTCATCTATGTTAAAAATTGCTTGCACCAATGTTAATATTATAGGCTATAATAAATATCTCATACTTCAAGTTTAAGAGCATATAATAGGCCTATATTTTTAAGCAAAACGAATTCCACTTTGCCAGTGGTAGTTACAGTGGTGGTGGTGGTTACGTTGTTGGAACTGACCGTGTGCATAAATCATAAATGTTCGTGTTGTCTACTTTATTTAGTATGAATGTTAGTTGGTGTTTGGGAATAATAACTTTATTTATTTAGATTTCAGCATTTTTAATATGAATCCCCTTACATTTTATTTTGTTTAGTATCTTTATTTTTATTAGCTCCAAAATCCTTTCCAAAATCTTGAAAAGTCAGCTGAGATAGGCTTAAAATATTCAAAATTAAAATAGTGAATTGCGATTGGTTTACATCAAGATTTAATTGTGTTTCCTGTCTCCTGTTTCCTGTTCTTCTTCAGTGTGGTGTTGGATAGACTCAAGATCAAGAAGCAAGATTTCTCAGCCCACTCAATAATTAAATTTACTTTCTTTACTTGTACTTTTCTAAATTCTCCCCACATCAAGATTTGAACTATTATTGTTCGTATCCGATTTCTAAAACTCAAAAATATTGTAATGTTAAATTTGTACCGTACGTATCATCAGTAAATTATTACATTTCCCTTGGACCAATGGTGAGTTTATTATTTTATACGAACTCTCAAGGTTACAACACAGGTGGATTGAAGGACAATGAGGAAAATTATCAAACAAAGTGAAGTATAATTTTTATATCTACAGTAAAACCCAGTAAAAAGCTGATACGATTTGGCAATAAGTAAATAGGGGCAATGGCACCCATTTAGTACTTCTCGATAATTTATTCTTCTCTACTTGGTTGGGAATATTGATTGGAATATTAAATTAGACAGAATGTTCCATTTAAGTTCCGAAACAAGTGACCCAAGCAAGGCGGAATGACAGTTTCCACCGCCTACACTACTTATTGCATCAGCTCCCTTGGTTATTTTGGTTTTGTTTTTATTTAGTTCCTTTAAAATAAGTAATTCTGCTATGAACTTAATAGTTATGCCTTTTATTATGTTACCAACTCAAGCCGTTTAATATCCATTACATTTTTATAAGAATATTTAGAAGAGTTCTCTGAAGTAGGACTTTGTAACCTAAGATATTTACATCACTATGATTAAATAGTTAAAAATAACACTAAGAACTACAATCTGATATGAATAAGTCTTTTCAAATCTGTTTTAATAATTGATATACTCTATCAATGGCATCAATGGATTTTAACTCGATTGCACAGAACTTGATAAACTCGTCTATTCCGTCTACACACTTAATATTTGCTTGAGTTACCAAGTTTCGTCTCAAGGATATTTGCTTTAGTCCAATAAAACATTCTTGATTTGAAAATACTTATTTATATTTAAGAATACACACATTGTTGTATGGCAGTATTATACACGGACACTCAGCGTCCCAAGAGGTGGGCCGCCGACGTCCCGCCTGCGTCCCGGAAGTGTCCGGGAAGCTGTTTAGCGGCTCAGACACTGCCGGGACGCTGTAGGGACACCGCATCGGCACCACCCCACCACCAAATCGCTCAGTCGTTACTGTGAATATTTTTTTCGCTACATGGATATTTTTCAATTTCACAAATAAAATCTTTAGTGTTCATTAAAAAAAAATAATTTTTGCATTTTTAGGAAAAGATTTTCTCTGACATCTTTCGTAGCTTTCTCTTTAGATGTACCATTTTTTCAACTTAAAGTTGTATATTTGCACAGTTGGAGACAGTTCAAAAGCGGTTTGCGCTACTTGTTTTATAAAAATAATAATTTTTACACCTTTGAAGTTAGCTATAATGATTTATTAATTTATTTAACATTCAAAGTTTAAATTCAAGAATAAAATTAGCTTCCGTTTTAAACTTTAAAAAATTTGCAGCTTTAGGACAAGTAGATGAAATTAATACACTTCAGAAAATAGATGTTTATATACCTCTATTCAATTGGAGGTCGAATAGTTTATTTTTTATAAGGAACTAACGAGCAAATTATATGATTAATACTACTCTGAATGCCATGATCCGTAATTACAGTTATGTTATCTCATTAAATGCTGATGTAGATATTTTTCATCACAGTGACAGTCCTCGGCCGTTGCGCTACAGTCTGTGTCCGGGACACCGTGAGTCCGGGTATAATGACTCGCGGGACGTTCCCATAAGATTCAATGTTAATTTTGACTAGAGACGCTGGCGGCCCAGCTGCCGGGACGCAGATCTGCGTCCCGCGTGTGTCCGGGCTGCGTCTCGCCCTCGGACACAGCCGGGACACACTTCGGACGCAGATCTGCGCCCGATCCAACTGTGTCCGTGTATAATAGCTCGCGGGACACTCCCATTTGATCAATGATAAACGAGTGTCCAGGGAAGCTAGCGTACCAGCCACTGGGACGCTGAGTGTCCGTGTATAATAGGGGCCTATGAGGAATCGTGTTCCTAACGATAATTAAAAAGTTTCACTAATGTACGTACAATTGCCCACGTATGCTCAGTGGGCAATAATAATGTTAAGTACACCTCAAGGGAAAATTATCTTACCTAAAATAGAATAAAGCAATGCAAAAAACATGTTCCTGCAGAATTTAACAACAATAACAGTAACAACAACAACAACAACAACAACAACAACAACAACAGTAGTCTGCAGAATTCAAAGCTCTAACATTTAAACATGAAATGTACATCTAGCACGAACATTAAATTAGAAGAAATAAACATTAAGCGCTCGGATTAAAACTGTATCTCTCATCAATATCAAGTGAGATTAGATTTAAAGTGTTAAATTAACTTCAAGTATGTAAGCTTTTAAATAACTGAAATAATCAATATTATTTGAGTTATTTGATAATAATCAATCAGTTATTTGAGTGCTGCTGCAACTGCACCTTCTTATCTATCTATCTATCTATCTATCTATATACTTAATACAATAAGGTTTTTTCTGTTAGATCCCTTTTTCAGCCGTCCTACTAAACCGATTTTTTATGATTGAGGTGTCATTTTAAAGCTTATAATGTAGCGCACCTGCGACGGATATTTAAAATGGGCATTTTCTTTTACGGCTTCGACCCCCAAGGCTTTGATTTATTTCTAGAGGGCGCTTTCAACGCTCCAGTGCTGACCAACTCGCTAAATGTAAATCGTTATTTAACAGCTGATTACCTTCAGGCGAATTGTCAACCAGTTGCATTGTAAACAAAAACAGATATTCTGAAAATGTACATAAGAGACCAAACAACTTATGAACAGCGAACAGTCATTTTTAGATATGATACTTTTATTGATTCGGTAGGTAAATCACTCTTTGATGTGTATATCGACATGTTTAAAATATTGTAAATTATTGATTTTATTCATGCAAAATTTCAAACAAACATTCACTTTTTTATTTCATTCTCATATGTCGATGTTTCTATTGAATGTTCAAAGTTTTTTTCCGGCTAGGAAGTAAATTTATAAGTGTAAAAGGAAATTATTAAATTATTCATTAGGACTGGAAGACGATTTATGAATCTTGAAATAGAAAAAAATAAGAATCCAAATAGAAAATAGAGAAGACAAGATTAGATCAGGGAAACCATGCGTAACCTTCGGCAAGAACAGATAACTGCTAAGAGTCAGCAGAGTGACATTTTACCACCTATATACTTCTAGCGACTTAAAGATTATGTACGGGCAAACGTGAAAAACACATGCGGTATCCTACTGTTGAGCGAAGTTATTTCCAGAAGACAATCAAATTCAAATAAGCTTACATAGTGTTGAGACGATGGACAATGTGTGTGTATGTTTTCTCAGCTTCTTAAAAAATTAACATTTCAATTTCAAGGTTGAACAGGATAAATTTTCAATAATTGTGAATTTTAGGAAGGTATGTTTTCTCAGCTAAGCTTCTTAAAAAAATTAGCATTTCAATTTTAAGTTTGAACAGGATAAATTATCAATAGGCCCTAATTTTGAATTTTAGGAAGGTAAGTTTTCTCAGCTAAAGTTATTAAAAACTTTAATATTCCAATTTCAAGTTTGAACAGATAAATTTTCAATAATTAATTGTGAATTTTAGGAAGGTAACTGGCGCCAAATCTTAAGGCCCAGTCCGTCCGTAAGACTAATGTTAATTTTAGCATTGGGCTTATGGACGGCGTGGGCCTTGAGACTTGGCGCCAGTTATAATTTTTTCGAATTTTAGGTTATAGTTTCTCACAAACAAACACAATATTAAAATGCGCAATTTGCGCATGGGACCCCCAGTCTTATTTATCTTGGTAATCACAGACTTATTTGATTTTATGTTTAAAATAAAAATAAACAGTATCAGCAAAATGACATACTTTCTCCCTTAAAGCCATTAAATGCAAGAAAACCTATATAATGAAGTAAAATACACTTACAATTGTCCCACAAATACATACTAATATCTATAAAAATCGATTAGTAATTAGCGTAGATATCGGGTTTTAAATATTTGCCACAAGAATAACATTAGAACGCGGACTGTGTTTACCGCCAAACGAAAATATCAATTATATCCACAACCAGATAACGTTGATAAGATATTGAATTATTGATTTTTTCAAGCCAATTTCGTGGTTGCAAGTTTATTTTGTTTAAATGTAAGTGTATAGATTAAGGTAGACAGATTTATGTAGATTTTAATGTTTTAAACTCTTAAACCCAAATTTATCAACTAAAACTTTTACAGACATGCAACAATGGTGGCATTTTGTTTGGCATCTTAAGCACTAAAAACTGTGAAATATATCAAAATCGTTTGAGCAGTTTATGATAAATTTGAATATTTTTCGTTTAATATGGGTTTCTATGGGGTAAATACCCTTTAAAATAAAAAAAATTCTAAATAATGAAAAATGCCAGAAGATATCAAGGGTTTATACCTACATGCCAAATTTCATGAAAATCGGACTATTGGTGTCGTCTCTAGCTTTGTTGACTTGACACAATACACACACACACACACACACACACACACACACACACACACACACACACACACACACACACACACACACACACACACACACACACACACACACACACACACACACACACACACACACACACACACACACACACACACACACACACACACACACACACACACACACACACACACACACACACACACACACACACACACACACACACACACACACACACGGATGGACGGACAGACACCACTCCGAACTTTTTTTTGGATTCGGGGAGCACTAAAACAAATATATCCACGAAAAAATCAAATTCGAAAATTTTTACGAAAGCAATAACTTACTTTCTCCATATACTGTATACCATGTTTAGGGAAAGGAAGTAAAAACAAGGTTTTGATTTTATTTTTTGTTTTATTTTTCATAAATGTATCAATATTAAAAGTAATTTGAAATGTCTTAAGTAGGATTTAGTTTATTCTGTAATTATGTTCTATACAAATTATTGTGTTTGTATAGAACTTTGCGGAATACCTCTGATACTACTATAGTAATCTATATACAGTTTGCATGAAAATCAATCGTTAAAAATTAAGCTCTAACTGATAAATTAGCGGGTTCCAAGTAACTAGGTAGAGGCCAATTTTAAGATTAGATTTTTTTACTTGTTGTTACGTTTTAACAGGTATTCATCGAATCGGACGTCAGTTGCAGGTGATTGCGGATATGACGAATGTGTGGTTTGCATCACTGACTCGTTTTTCATGTTCTGCACTTCAATCGGTAAACGCAATGCGCTTTGTTGAATGTGTAAAGGAAATACAACTTTCAATGAATGTTAACGATTACTTTCGTAATACAATAACTTAATTTTTATTACAATTAAAATAAACGTATCAAGGTAATACGATTCTGTTGACCTAGTATAGAAAAAGAGACCATTTTATGAAAAAATCCTCCTATTTTCAAAGGAATCTCACAATTAAGATACCAATAAAAAAAACAGATTTAATTTTCTATACCTACTGTATGTATTAATAAAAAACTTTATAAAAAAATCCAAAACTCAACATTATAATAAAGTATTTAACTTGATAATAAAGGAAAACAAAATTTTTTGGAATGAAATAAAAGAAAGCAGAGATTTATTTCTGTGAAAAATTCAGATGTGTTAAATTAAGTAATTAAGGTACAAATAAATTGACTTACAAACCTCGATGCTAACAGATACTGATGACAATCTCTCATCTCTGTATCCGACTTACTTTATAAAAAGGTTAAATGAAATTGCTATTAAATAGAGATGTAAGAGGTATCTGAATTTCGTTACTCGTAAACATTTTACCTCGTAAATACAGATTAGGTTAAAAACAATATTTTCCTAATAATTAATACAAAGATTGACTTCAATTCGGAATAGTATAACGCATCCCACACTAAGAAGCATTTAAAACTTGAATATACAGGATGTTTACTAAAAACCTTTCAGAACTTCAGGATATTGTTACTTACTCAAAACTAATAAAATTCGCAAACACGGGTTCTAAAATGCTTGGCACCCGTCTGTCGGTGTGTATCTGTTTTTAACATGATTTTGAAAAATTGCATAAACAACCTATTTAGAGAGAAAATTAAATAAATATTTAAAATAATATAACTTTTAATTAATTTATGGTTCAAGTTATTTTATCACCTCTCCCTGTTTAGATTAGCTTGTTGTTTAAATGGTGCTAATATCAAAATGAAAAATAGAACATTATGAAACTTTGTTATTCCAGGCAGGCGCGCCAACATGAAATATTCATGGAGTCAAGCGTCTGCACGGAGTGCTTAGTTGACGTTTAACTTTATTTAACTATTAAGGAAAATACGACTGACTTATTGTTTGGTCTGCTATTTAACTACCAATAAGTTTGTAAATGGTTGTTTTGAATAATATTGGTATATATTGGTATATTGAATAATAATAATAATCATATTATGTGATTTTGTGTGGTTCAAAGGAGATAACGGTTCATATTTTTATTTTCTCCCCCCTATACATTGATTATAGGGAAAGTGGGAAAGTATTGTTCGAATTTGAGTTGTTAGTGGAAATATTCGTTTTAGTGCTTACCGAATCCAAAAAAAGTGGTTTTCGGAGTGGTATATGTCCATCCGTGTGTGTTAATGTGTGTATGTAAACAAAGCTAAAGACGATACCAGTGGTCCGGTTTTCATGAAATTTGGCATGTACAATGTAATTTTGGGAAGCCATGATATCTCGAGGCTTTTTTTGATTATTTATGATATTTTTAATTTTAAGGGTATTTACCCCATAAAATCGACAAGACGACAAAAATCCAGATTTCTCATCAATGGCTCTAACGATTTTGATAAACATTTCATAGTTTTAGCGAATTTCCCCTATAGGGAAGAAGCTATTACCGCGGGTCTCATAGTAAGACCTAAGCCCAAGACCATGATAATTTTTTGTTTTGGGGTCCCCAGAAGCAAAAAACAACAATCGTTCAAATTTCTATATATATATATATATATATATGTGTGTGTGTGTGTGTGTGTGTGTGTGTGTGTGTGTGTGTGTGTGTGTGTGTGTGTGTGTGTAAGCACGATAGCACTTACAAAAATGGTCTGATCGAAATGAAATTTGGCACAGGCGTGTAAAGTAGTAATTAATCGGACGAGTTCGAAAAACCACTGATTGGACCACTTGAGGGGGGGTAAACGGGGATAAACCCCCCCAAAAATGGGGTTTTGGGATTTAAACACACATATTGCAATAAAAAATCAAATTTTGGTTAGCACCATTGAATTCAGCTCGAAAAAACAAATAAATTTTTAATCATTGCTCTAAGTCCATTGGTTACCGAGATATTGAAAGTCGTAAACACAGTATGTTGTCCCAATTTTAACCTTATGGGAAATAAGTCAAATTCTATATCTGACTTGTTTCTCAATACATCTGAATAAATCTTGGTTTGTGGCTTTTTAGATCAGATGTAATGTATTTTAGTCTAAAATCCCCAAAATTTACATTTTCGTGGCAGCAAACCTGCATACTCATTCCCCATGTTTTTCGGGAAATAAAAAAGTACTATAAATTCACAATTTCTTAACATATTTTGATGAAACTTGGTACATGGCTTCTTATAGTTAAGATCTACTAAACATTAAATTGAAAGCGCCCAGTTTTAACAAACCTGTTGCAGCAAACCTGCATTCTCATTCCACATGTTATTCTTATGGAGATTAAAAACACATGTCATATCTCGCTTTGTTGGGTGGAAATATATTTGGCATTTGAAATTCGCTAAGTATGCAGGTCTGCTGCAACGGGGGTATTTATAGGGCCTAAGATGGCAAACAGAATGACACCATCCGCACGTCTGTAAAAATGCAGGTTCAGAAGTTATAGGGATTTAAGTGTTAAAAATTAAAATTATAACAATTTATCAAAATATACTTGCAACTATAAATTTGGCTCGAAAATATAAATATTAAAGTATCTTGAATTATTAGTATACGTCAACTGGTCGAGGAGATAATTGATATTTCCGTTTTGCGGTAAACGCCGTGCGTTGTCTAAAGTTTTTCTTATGGTAAATATTTAAATTACCAATATCTCCGTTAGTAATTAACCGGTTTTGATAAAATTTAATATCTATTTGTGAGATAATTTTAAATTTGTTTCATTTAATTGCAGTTTTCTTTCTTTACATTAATGGTTTTAAGGTAGAAAGCATTGACTTTAAATCTCTTGAGACATCCCATTCTTTACAAAAATCTGCGCTTGTAGCGCTGTCTCGCGGAGGCTCAGACGAACTAACTGAACCAACCGATCCTGGCTCAGGTCCGATCGCTACACCTGCGCCGTATGCGTGGTATGTCTCAAGAGATTTAAAGTCAATGGTAGAAAGTATGTAATAGTTTGCAGATTTTGTTTAATTCAATTATTGTAAACACCCGAAGCAAACCCATATGGAAAAATTTTTTTTTAAGATATATTTTTAAAAATATGTAATAATATATTTTAGAATAAAACGTTATATATTTGAAATATATATTGAAATATATTTAAATATACAAATTATGGGACCCAGAAAGATATAATTATATATTTACTAAATATATTTATATAATTGATATCTAAAATATATTTAAATTATATTATTGTTTGTTGTTAATAATATATTATTTCATATTTATAATATATTTAGGTAAATATATTGTTGTTTGGAATAAAACTATATTATACAAATATTTCAATTGTATTTCAAAATATTTTTCAAAATATGATTTTTTTTCAATTTAAATGCCAAAACTCTTCAAAAAAATTAATAAATTGACATATAAATATATAATATTAGCCTTACAATTGATTTTCGTGAACAAAAATAAGGGTGACCTCGCTGGGATTCGAACCCCGGACCTTCGCTCTACCTATCCTAAGCCTACATCCTATCCTAACCCTACCTACGCCTTAACCCACTCGACCAATTCGACTCTTGGGTGGCAAGGCATAACTTAGGATGTAAAACTGATTGGGAACGCTGTTTCCTTTTGGAGTTGGAGTTTCAATGCTTTTGCGTTGTGTTGTAGCACTAGTCTATTTTTACTGGACAGCATTCAGTAATTAAATACTGTAGTTGCTGTTGTATCTAACACACGTTGCGTACTTAAAGTTTATCAAAGGAGTTGGTGAAGACTGTAAATGTTCTTTGTATCTTATATGAAAATTTATTCTAAAGTTTGTCCAAAATAGATGTTACCGTATCGCAGTTCCAACATTTAAGTTTATACACTCCCCTGCTTTCGTCAAGTCATCTTTTTTCTTTTCTGCTGTTGCTTGTGATCGCTTATAAATCAAATGAATTATTATTATTTTTTAGTTTCATAGGCTATTTTTACTTCCGCATTTTTAAAAGTCTCATACAGTAGATGCTTTGTTAATCGTACATAATCTAAATTAGCATTGGGCATTACATTATGTGTTGGGTGACAGTATATTGAGATGTACTGTATTTCAATAGTGTTTCGTTAAATATAAAACATCCTATATAGTGTAGGATTGCATAAAAATTTACTAAGAAAAATAAATTATTTTACATGTAATTTTTCTTTGTCATTTTTATATGAGTACATTCTTGTCAGTACTCTTAAATTTTCATCTATATTGGTGTAATTATGTTTACTTCATATTATGTAATTATGTTTACTTCATGTATTTTGCGTTTGGTGTAATTATGTTAGGGTATCTATAAAAGAACTTCAGGGTTTTGAGGCAAAATATTGTTATGAAGCAATAAGCTTATGTAACTGTTTTATATACATGATTAAAAGGTTGCATTTTGAAATTTTCTTTAGCAATTTCATAAAGTTTAAAATGGGCTCCCTTGGCGACACAGCACACATCGTAACGATATTCCACCTCCTTATATGTCCTGGCTGACATTCCTGGGGGGGGTAACGGTTGCCACAGAATTAATTATTCTTTGCCTGAGGTCGTCAACATCACGAATTTTTGAAGGATTCTTTGTACCGTAACAACAGATTTAGTTTATACTAGCCAAATAACGCATTGAGCCTTTTGTTGTGGCGCTGCCTTTAGCGCAGGATTTCAGACAGCTCTTGACAGCCGCGCTAAGTTGTTTCAAGGCCAATGTTCCGCAGCGCTGCCACCTCTTGACAAAAACATTCCCAACTGTTATGAGTTAAACCTTATGAGCTACTCGTTTCAAAGAAATTAACTGCATTTCGCTACATTCTACAGTTATTAAGATATTAATTTTTAAAATCCCGGAGTTCTTTTATAGATACCCTGTATAAGATGTTCCGCATATTTTGATTTTATGCTTGTCAATTTGTTTAATATATTATAAACATATTTGTTTTTGTATTTGCAATATATTGTTAATAATATATTTCCAAATATAAAATTAAAGTTATATACGAAATATATTCATAATTATTAATTATAAAATATATATGGTGTTAATATATTTAAAATATATATCACTAACGGTATTTTGTAATATATATGTATTACTTTAGTTTTAATATATTTGTTATGTATTGCAAAATATATTTCATTAAATATATTTTAAATATATACAAAAATATATTTAAAATATATTTCACTAACAGTATTTCGTAATATATGTCTTACTTCAGTTTTAATATATTCGAAATGTATTGCAAAATATATTTCATTAAATATATTTGAAATATATACAAGAATATATTTTAAATATATTTCACTAATAGTATTTCATAATATATACTCTTACTTGAATTGAAATATATATGTTATATATTTCAAAATATAATCCTAAAATATATTTCATTAAATATATTTGAAATATATCCTGGTATATATTTCAAATATATTTTAAATATAAACTAAAATGATATATATTTGATAATATATTTTATATATATTTTGGTCTTTTAAAATATATTTCAATATATAATTTTTCCATACGGGAAATTAATTAATACATTACCATTTGCGTCACGTTATGAGTTCTTCTTAATGATATTAACTTTTATTTAATCCGATAAAACCAGATAATGATTACAAATTATCTATGAATAAACTAGGGCCTCCACCCGTCCTTCGCATGAGTCCAAGGGTGTCACAAAAAATGGAAACAGCTATTCACAATTCAGTTTACCAAGCGAATTTCCCCCTGTAGGGAAGTAGCTATCACAGTAGGCGGCATGGTGAGACTTAAGCGCGGAACCACCGTAAATGCTCATTGATGGCCCCAGACCCCCCCAAAACACAGTTTTTTAATATATACCTGCCCGTAGGCGCGATAACTTTCGCAAAAAAGGTCCGATCTTGTAAAATTTTGTACGTACGAGAGTTCGTAAACCAGCACAATTGGTTATCTCTAAGAACGGGTTTTAAACAAAATAAAATTTATTTTTAAGATTCTTAACAACTTAAATGTAATAGAAAAAGTACATTAATAGTGAGCATTGCATTTATTCTGCAAATCCAAGATTCATCAAATAACTCAACTAAAAACTAAACATAACCATGTGATTAAAATTAAAATTGACAATCATATGATTTCAATCAAATATATCAACATCTTCCCTTTTCTAACAAATGTTTATGTTCGTAAAAATCTTCTATTTCTTATATATTTCTTTCCTTGAAATTCTACCTCATACTTCCTTCTGCCTTCCTTCTGAACAATCTTTCCTTCAACCCATGGTTCATTTTCCAGTTGAGGTCGTCGTTTAAACCAAACATTTTGTCCTACACTCAAAGGATGGAGATCTCTAGATCCATAGTCAAACAGTTTTTTATATTTCATTTTCCTCTGATCCCATAATTCCTTAACGTTATTGGGTATTTGAGGTTGGAGCAGCCTTGGCATAATAGGAAGCCGACTTTGCGTTCTTCTGTTCATGAGCAGTTGGGCTGGACTGTAGCCTATCCCTTAAAGAGGAGTATTTCGAAGCTCCAGAAGTGCTTGTTGAAAATCAATCCCATCTTCTCGGGATTTTTTTTAGTAGATTTTTGAATATCTTGATTGCTGACTCTGCTTTTCCATTCGCTTGATGATGGTAGGGTGGAGAAAGCACTATTTTAAATTTCCAGTGTTGTGCGAAATTATTAAAATTTTGAGCTTTGAGCGGTGAACCACTGCAACCACAACTTCTGGTATTCCATATCTGGCAAAAAGCTCCTTGCAAAATGTGATGAGGGTTTCACTAGTACATTTGGTTGTTTTTTTTTACTTCAAAGAAAGATGAATAGTAATCTGTCACAGTCAAATAATGTGTGGAGCCCTACTGAGCAAAATCGATGGCTATTTTCTGCCAAGGTTTTTCTGGGGTCGTGTCCTGAAGGAAGGGCTCTCTTTGTTGATTGGGTGCATATTTTTTACAGATCTTGCATGAACCAACTACACTTTGTATGTCTTTATTTAAACATGGCCAAAAGAAAACATCTCTGGCTCTTCTTATGCATGAGTCTGCGCCTTGATGTTTTGAATGTATAACTTGAATCAATTCTTGTCTTAAACTAAAAGGAATGACGATTCGTTCCCCTTTAAGAATAATTCCCCCTTCTGTCGTTAGCTCATCCCGAAATGGCCAATATGCTTTTAGATCTTCTGGAAGTTGTTTTCTTGTTGAAGGCCATCCTCTTTGAATAACATTAACTAACTTTACCATCGTTGGGTCTTTTAGGGTGTAGGGTGTTACTTTTGATTTGCGAGAGTCTCTTATCAGTCACATTCAAGTACTGTATTGAGATTGTTTTTTCAAAACTTCTCAAGGTATCCGTCGAAAATATCTGCACATTTTTATCGTCATATTGCTTGTTACCTAACACAGGAGCTCGTGACAAAAAATCTGCAATTAGCTTACATTTTCCAGGTTTGTAAACTACATTAAACGAAAATCTTTGCAGACGAAGAAGCATTCGTTGCAGCCGTTTTGGTGCTGATGTCAAAGGTTTCTTAAAAATTGTCTCTAATGGCTTGTGATCTGTTTCAACTGTAATGTCAGGTTTACCAAAAAGGTATTGTTCAAATCTTTCCAGAGCATAAACGACCGCCAAACATTCTTTTTCAATCTGTTCATAAAATGATTCTGTCTTGCTAAATGTTCTGGACACATATGCCACTGGCTTACCACCTTGTAAAAGAGAAGCCCCTAAACCAAACTGGCTTGCATCACATTGTACAGTTACAGGTTTATCAATATCAAAATACTGTAACGTTGGGGCTGATGTTACCATGCGAATAAGTTTATGGAACTCATCATCGTGTAGTTTTTCCCATAACCAAACTGCATCATCTTTTAAAATCGATCGTAGTGGTGCTGCAACTTCTGATAGCTTAGGTAGAAATTTTCCCAGGTAATTTACAAAACCTAAAAATCGTTGTAGTTCATTCTTGTCCTTAGGAGCCTTCATGTTGATCACAGTCGTAATTTTTTCTGGATCCGGTTTCAGGCCGTCGGCACTGATTATATGACCCATGTATTTAATCTCTCGCATTCCAATCATGCATTTCTTCAAATTGAACTTAATATTTTTCTCATGAGCTCTTTGAAGAAGTAACTTCAAATTCTTGTTATGATCTTTGAGAGCTTCTTCCTCTGTGTCACCACTTCCGTAAACAACCACGTCGTCTGCTATTACAATAACACCTGAAAGTCCTTCAAACTGGTCATTGACACGTCGTTGGAACTCCTCTGGCGCCGAACAGACACCAAATGGTAATCTCAACCACCGATACCTCCCGTATGGTGTCCAAAATGTGGTTAATTTGCTTGAGTCTTCACTTAACTTCACATGCCAAAAGCCATCTTTTAAATCAAGTTTGCTGAATATCTTGGCTTTTCTTAGTTGAGGTGCAACTTCTTCAATAGTAGGTGCCTGGTAGTGTGATCTTTTTATCGCTTTATTCAACTGATGTGGATCAATACATATGCGGAGTTTGTTTGGTTTTTTAACTACCACCATAGCACTGACCCATTCAGTGGGCTCGGTTACTCCTTTTATAACTCCAATATCTTCTAGACGCTTGATTTCTTGAATTATCTCCTCTTTTAGTGCTATGGGAAACCTTCTTGGAGGGATTACCACTGGTCGCACAGATTTATCTAGATTGAAATCGTAAAAACCCTCAAAACATCCTAATCCCTTTCCGATTTCTGGATAAGAAGACAAAATTTCGTTGGGATCATCAGAAAATTTTATCTGATACACCATTTCATCAAATGAAATAAGTCCAAGCCTTATACAATCTTGAGCTCCTAGCAATGGACTATGGGGAGTCTGAATTACCTCAAAGGATATCTTGTGTCTTCGATTTTTCCACCAGGCATGCAACTGAACTTTTCCTAGAGAACATTGTGAAGCACCCCCGTAGATTGTCAGTCGAGTATTACTTTCTCTAAGCATCGGATTCCCAACCAATTCCTTCAACGTATCGATTCCGATGACATTGTATGATGCTCCACTGTCTAGTTGGCATCTTAGATGTTTTTGTACTTCCTTTACACACAGTGGAAGGCTGACATATAACCGTTTCTTCGGGCAATCTTCGTTCGCATTATAAACGTCATCATCACTATTATCAGAGCCTATCTGCTCGTTGATTCCAGGAGATGAATTAACTTGCCTGGCCACGCGTACATTCTGCAAACAAACTTTAGAAAAGTGGTTTTTCTTTTTGCATTTATTACACATTTTTCCATATGCTGGACAGTTCTCCCGGCTCCAAACATGATTACCTCCACAAAACTTACAAGACCGAGCGTTCTTATGGTTTACCTTAAAGTTAGTTTCACATTTTTCATCATTATCACTTTCGTTGGAGGTTGATTTCATTTTCAGTGACAAGTTTTCTGACTCTTCATCAATAACACATAATTGAGTTGCTTTTTCTAGGGATAAGTTTGCTTTGGTTAGTAAACGTTTCCTCAGACGTACATTTTTTGATTATTTTCTTGATTATTTTCATTCTTTTTGTTGTTGTTGTAAGTTGGCAAAAATACATTCTTTTCGTTTTGATTGTTTGTTGCATAAAGTTCCAAAGATAAACCGAACCCAGTGGTTATAAGTTGTTTTAGTTCTTCACTAAAAATTTCCAAATCCTTGTAGGTTGTAAGATTGAGAGTGTTGTAGTGAATCCCGCGAATGTTGAGAGACATGACTAGAGTTGTTTACTCGACGAGAGGTGTAGCAGGAATGACTATTGCAAAGACGGTGCTGCGGGTACCTCCGATGGTAGTGGGGGTAGTGGTGGGGGTAATGACAAGTGTTTGTTAAATCACTTTGAATTTAATCGTTGCCACAGTAGACCGAGCCGATGTTGCAATTCTTCTAGTATATCCAACCGGTTCTTTTGATATGTTTTGCAACTACATTTACAGTAGCAGAAAGAATTACATTTTGTACAAGCTTTTCCGTCAACTTGATCTTCAGGTATTTTAAAACATTTTTCTTTACAACAGTAAGTTATAAGTGTTAGATTATTTCTTTTGGATGACATGTTGGTTGTAGCTTGTCTTAAACAGAACTGAGCCTCTCAACGTTAAAGTTTCGTATTTATATAAAGTATTCGAATAAAACAATCGAATAAAATAATCGAATAATACCATCGATTAAAAGTTCAAGGTCATCCGTTTGAGTTTAAAAAAAATACAACATATCAGTATATAAAAACATATACTGATATGTTGTTTTTTATCTTTTTATTTAAAACGTTTTTTTTACAATATTTACAATGTTATTTTTGTGCGATGTGCAGAGTAAGTTCCGTAGAGTTGTTTCCGCTCATTCCGTGTGACACCAAATATAATGATCCTGGCTGAATTTCCCGCAGATCTTCATTTTGCAGCAACTGGACGAATCGTTTTGGAAGATATACTTGAAACTTTGGTTCATCACCTGGTGTATATGGTGCATCGGATAAAGATGCGACGACTGCGTCTCCATGCGTTGTATCAACTTTTTTCATTTCATGAACAATATATTGTTTCTGTTCTTTTAATTCTGAACATTTCTTGATAATTAGAGTATTTGATTTTGAATGTAAGTTGAATTGTTCAACTAAACATTGGAGAAACTGTTGTGATGCCATGTTCTTCACTGGAGATGTTGTCTGTTCGGAGTATGGAGTTGGAGTGATACTCGGGGTGTGTTGCTTCCTCGTATTTATAACCTTCGTAACCCCCACCACATTCTTCTTTTTCTTGTACGTAAGCAGCCAAGTGATATGCGTTTTGTAATGCGCATTCAGATTGGTTGTGTTTCGGATCTATTGTAGAAACACAAATATTTCTAACATCACAATGAAAGGTTTTGTCCATTTTTATGCTTAAAACTTCTTTGTTTGTGTACTGTTGTATCCAACTTCTTTTTTCCAATCCTCTGGTGTATATGTGCGTAAATTGTTTACAGAAATGAAACATAATTTTGTGTACATTGTTGTACGGTAGAAAACCTTCAAACCAATGTATATGATGAAAATTGTTTGTTAACCATCTGTTTGTTATTTTAGCTTTTGACTTTAGTGCATGGATAGAACACGGTGCTTCAAATAAAAACGGGTATGCTACTTGTGTGAGCAAATCTAAAATCACCAATTCTTTTATAATAAATCTATCATCGTTTCCGCGAAATACTTGAAATTCAATTACACAAGGTTTTGCTGCCATTTCTTCATCCAGTCCGCTCATCACGATGTCTGGTGATTAACTGTTTTCCACACCACGGTAGGTTACATATATAAACCAGGCCGTACAGTTGTAGGCGTGTTGGTGTATGTTTAACGTGGGCACCGTCCCCAGTAGGCCTACCCCACGGTTTATTCTTTTGTTAAACTACATTGTAGTTTTTTTTTAAACTAGCAAAGTTTCTTCTTCTGTATTGTTGTTGTTGGTTTCTTCTTCTGTATTGTTGTTGTTGTTGGTTTCTTCTTCTGTAGCTTCCGTTGCGATTTCAGTAAAAGGTTCAAAGTTTCTCAACTGCCTCCACATTTCCACTTCGTGAGGTATTCTATTAAAAATGGATGTATCTATTGGTCCGTATTGTAAAGTGCTGTCAGTTTGTTTTTCGCATGCATCTACCAGATATTCCTTAATAACAGAGCTTGAAAATACCAATTTTTTCATATACCTAGTGATAGGTGATGTTGCATAGTTTAAAATGTAGAATTCTTCACGTGTTAGTAGAATTTTATTTTCAAATTGTGTCGAGTCTCTAATTCTTACTTGTTGTTGGCCACGATGTTTAATAATGTCAATTTCATTGTCACAATCCAAAAGTCGAATGTTAGTTTTTCTTCCAAAGAAACTGTTGGCTAAATAACATTCAATAAGATGTAGATGTTTTAAAAAGGAATCCCAAGCATTTTCTGAAAATAAAACCATCTTTGTACCATGGCTTAGTATTACTGCGGGAGAGTAGTCTAATGATTTTACCAATCCTATCGACACACTTTTACTCATGCAAGATGAAATAGGATAAAAGATGCGAAGGAAAACTTCAGTTAAAATGTTTGGTGGAATATTTTCTTCAAGTTTTCTTTTCTTTCTTACGTTTGTTTTATTATTTTCCAACTTTTTATTTTGTTTTCCAAACTTTAAAAACTCATCAATTTCTTTTACAACATTTTCTTCAAAATGTTTATCATCATCATTTTCCAATAAAGGTGTTGTTTCGGAAACGCCTTGTACAACTGATAAAGAACTCATTTTGTTTATAATGCTGTAGACGATGTTACCCATACAACTGTAGACAGTCAACTAAACAATTTGCGTTCCCGCTCCTGCTTTTATAGCCGAGTGGTGGGCGGTATTTTTTTTCTTTTCATTTTACAACACTGCTTTTACAATACCGGTTAAAGGTGTATATGTAACAATTTTATCATGTAAAATTAAACAATAAGCAGATGTATCTTTGGGTACATTATGTTCAAATTCCATTTCTATTTTTATATCTACACTGGAAGATTTTACAGATTCATTTTGTTTGGAACAATCAACTACAACAATCGGATAGTTAGATTTAAATTGGTTTGGCGTTAATAAAGGTGTGTTTGTTTTTCCATAATATGAATTTTGGAATCTTGCATACATATCGTACAAAACACTAAACCTGTCTTTTGTAAAGTTTATGTTGAAGTTGTCGTATGGAAAGAATTGCGAGTTTAGAAACACCTTAAAATTTGTAAGTTTGCAATGATCAAATTCACCAGCATGTTTAGTTATTTCATTTCTTCTTTTTGTTTGTAATCCAAATATTACATATCTTGCCTTTTCCAAATGAGTAGAAGTTTTTACAGTCCATGTATGACGTTGTGTTTCCGGTAAAACCGGATATTCATGAAACTCCCAACTTCTAAATGGTATTACGATATCACGATCAGATTTTAAAGTTCTCAATAATGAAATTCTATTCTGATCGTTTAACCGTACATGCGGTACTCTCCAAACAATCTTGTCTAATTGCATTTTCCATTCTAAAGTAGCTTCCGTTGTTCCATCAGTTGCTTGAATAATATCTTTGTCGTTTGATGATCTTAACAGAACTAATTCTTGTTTTACGTTTATTATTATTTTTCGGTAATCTTCGGCAAAGCCTAAAAGTAATCTTAAAGGAATGTAAAAGTCAAAATTGCCTGAAGTGTTTGGAGTGATTGTACTGGAATCGGGTGCTACCCATCCTGCGGCGGCCAGCATATTTTTTTCACTCGGTGTTAAAGATGCTAATCCTTTTAATGTACTTGTAATTCCCACCTTTTTTGTTGAATCTACTGTAACTCCGGAAATTTCATATCTTATTTCATCAAACAAATATGCCATGGGGTTATTTATGAACGGAACAGTACTTGCAGTGGTTCCATCCCTTTTTGTTACTCTTCCTTCGATATACAAATAACTTTCACATGGAAGTGTATAAATATCTTGTTGTTGTATGGGAATTCTAATTTCATCATTATTGTTTAATTTTGACGAAGCGTAAGGGTTGTGCGTATGATATTCCTTTTCCCACAAGGTTTCGTCGAATGTCGGACCCTGCGCTATATCCAATATTTCCATTATTAATAAGTTTTAATCCAATTTCTTCTAGAAAACGAATGTTATCACTTGTTAATCCTTCTATAGCTGACGTGCTACTGACTTGTTTACAAGTCAGCTCTTTCTTTTTAAATGATAACCCCATTGTTATACGGTTGATTTTATATGTATTCGTATAGTTATAGGTTCGTCTCTAAAATCAATATGATTTCCGTCTTGATCTAGTATGTTCACCACAATGTCTGAAATAAAACTGGTGTTTAATGGTAGGTACACCAAGTTTTGTGGCTTTTCCACAATTTTAAAACCCGGAGCGACTGTTGGATAGAATGTGTGCAATATATGAGTATTTTCACCATCTCTATAAGAACCATGTATAATATTACATGTAACATCTATACTGTTAACTTTCATTTTTGTCACAGTTCTAGTACCTGAATGGTTAATATTAGGTTTTAAAATGTTTGTTGTTTTAGGAAATCCTAATAAACTACCAATTGAATGTTCTTTGCTAAAATCTATATAATATTTACATTTAATTTCAGCTTTCATAGTATTGTTATTTCCTTTTATTGTTATATTATCTTTTCTCATATGATTTTGTATTGCTTCATTTATATCATCAATTTCATATGCTCCAGTCGGTAAACTAAATACTTGTATATCTGAATATTTGTTTGTATTTTTATCTTTTGTTTTGTAATAATGTATTTTGTCATTAACATTTTCAGTAACGTTGGGAATAGAATTATAAGTTGTTATATCTAATAATGCGGCTTCCCATAATTTATCTTTTTCCAAACGTAACGCAGGGAAAAGAACACTTCGCAAAGTAGATGAAGTTCCAGTTAATGATACTGTATAGGAAGACATCTTAAAGTTGACTAACGCTTTTTGTTAAAAAATCTAAACATAAATGTCCACAGATTACCGTATCATCAGGTTGCTCTCTTTTATAATTGTATAGTACATTTTTAGCTGTTTTAAAGTAATATTGTAGTTCTTTTGGTGGTGGGAGATTACCAAAACTATCAAAGTAGTAAATAGTTGATCCTAGTTTCTTATAACATACCCAATGAGTGCCTGATCCTTTACTATTATCTAAATTTACTATTCCGGTTTCATTTTTCCAAATTTTAACAGGTAATGCATCTTTCATAAATACTCCTCTAAAAAATGGAATTTTTAAACAAGAAACATAAGTAATTAATTCTTTATCTGTTAATTCTTTATTTGGAATTAATAATTGTTTTTTTCTGTTTAATACACACGATACGGTCTTAGGTATAATCCTCCTCCTTTTTTTATCATTGACCATATTGTTTGTTTCTTTTTATTTTTACCTGCGGTGGATCGTCGTTTTCTTCTTATATTTCCTCCACGTTTCTTTGCAGGTTTTCTCCTCCTTTTTCCACCTCCTTTCTTCTTTCCACCTCCAAACATCGTTTTACCCTTCATTGCTGCTGATACCGCTAAAGCTGCTGCTTTTTCACCGATACTAGCGTCACTGGATGTTACTCTTTGCCAAGCTTTTTCAGCAAGTGCTCTATCCGCTATTGATCTATTTTTAGTATCTGCAAACTTTGAATATGCTATATCGTGTTGTTTGCAGGCTTGATCAAGTTTATTTATTCCAAGTTCTCCTCTAGCAAGTCTTTTTTTCAATTTTGTTCCAGGACCACAATATTGATAACCTCCTGGTAAATGTAGTTCTACAGGTAATAAATCGATAGCTTTGTTAACTATAGCTCCAACCGGCTTAGTAATAAGAGAAAGTGCTGTTGATGCTATTCCTCTTCCTCTCTTTATAACGTGTCGATTATGACTGATGCGTTGAACTTTCAACATGGTTTTTTATAGTGAAAGGAAATGCCAATACTTGTTTATTTTATAAATTCTTTATAATGAATGATGCACTTATCCTTTGACATTGTTTATTTATAATAAACATGTATTTTGTTTATGGGTAATAAACTTTTACCCAGTCTTTTGGTAGGATTGTATCCTTTTTATCAACATCAACTTGAGCAAATCTTAAATTTCCAGTTTTCATATTTAAAAAATATTTTTCTATAACATTTTTCTTAACCCAATGTAGTTTTTGATCAGCTTTTATGGGCTTTATCGTGTTATAAACATCATATAACACTACACTTAAGAGTCTTATAATGTAATTTACATTAACAGCATCAACAATATCAATAGGGTCATCTAAGCTAGTCAATCGCAAGTTTTGACAATAAAAAAACTTTTTGTGTTTTTCTGTTCTTAAGCATCTTTCACGCCATTCTTTTACTCTAACTGCATCACTGTCATGTACTCCCATTCCAACATTAAATAGTGGTCTTTCTTTACAATCAAAGCCTTGTTGACCAATTCTTGATGAAATTTCTTTTAATGCAGGAACTTGTCCAATTGTTGCTACATCAATATCATTCAACCCTTCTTTAACATTAGTAATTATTTTTGCATCCGCATCCCATTTGTTATTGTTTAATTTCATTATTTGACTTATTGTAGCTGCATCTGCTTTTGCAGTTCCCTCCTTAACGTTAGTTAACACTTTATTTTTGCAATCAATTGACTTAATATCATGTGTAATACAATGATCTGTAACATATTGAAGGTTTACCGCATCTTTCATATCTTTAGGGTCTCCAATATCGTGTATTACAAAGTTGTAAAAGGAAAATTTATCTGTTTTTTCAGGTATGACTGAATGTAAATACTTTTTGGTAACTGAATCATGATCATTAACAGGATCTGCTATATTGGCTATTCTAAGATCTTTTGCATCATATGCTTTATTATTACTCTTAGGATCATATCTTAAGGTTTGGTTTATGTACCACATTAAATATTCTTTATTTACCGAATCATTCTTATCTATTGGTTTTGGAAGATTTGCAATTCTATAAAAATTAGCGTTATACACTTCATTTTGAAGCTTTAAGCTAGGTAATGTTTCACTTTTTAAAGTTTTGAAATTTACTGCGTCATTATCATCTTTTGGATCATTTACAAACTTTAAACGTTTGTTACTTATATCATAATCTCCATCGGATGTTAGTGGTAAACCACCTCTTTTTCCATAAGATCCTGATTTGCTTCCAGTTTCGGAATACCGTCCAAACTTATCCACACTCATGGTTATACTGAATGTTTAATCGGTTATGCTTGTATTCTATATACTCATATTTTTATGCAATTACTCCTCGATTTCGCAATTCGCCGACCAAAGCTACCCATTCGTTTTCTAAACCGCTATGTCCGGCTTGTTTTGCTTCATATATCAACTTCATTCTATCAACCAATTTGTTTATATCGTTGTAGTATATTATATTAGTATCATACAAGTTTTTCAATAATCCTTTTCCTGATAAACTTGATTGATTTGTTTTTCTCCTTTTATGTAAAATATTTATTTCAGCAGAAGATAATGATTTTCTTTTTATGGGTGCCCTTCTTTTTGGTGGGAAAAGTTTAGCAATAATAGTTTATATTTTTCTGATTTATTTCTATAAACATTGAAATTTTTAGAATAATTTTTCTTATGCGCATTTGTATCCTCCAATATTTGTTTAAAAATGTTTATATCCTTTTTAGTATATTTATTAGGTTTCGGTTTAAAAATAAGTTCAAACAATCCTTTTGTACCTTTGTATTGTTTATTATTTATAATAATATTGTCATGTTCGTCTACATCAAGCTTGCTATCTCCAATCATTAGGCCATTTTCTTCTATTCTAGCACCAAAAGTATGATACTTTCGAGTTGGTTGTGCAGAATGTAACATTTTTAATACAAATTGTCTTGCAAGCGGCCCTTTATACGCAATATCCGAGCCCAATTCGCTCAAGTTGGACGGATTAATAGACTCTTCTTCTTCTTGTTGTTCTTCGCTTGTAGAAAAAACCTTCTTTTTCTGTTAAAACATCCGTTTCTTCACCTAGTTCGCTTTCTTCTTCAGTTGTTTCTCCTTGTTGCGTAAAACTTGTATCACCTTCATATTCTTCTTTTTGCTCAAATTTTGAAATAGGTAAAATAGCATCTCCGGAAAAATCAAATGTTGAAGGTTTAACATTTTGCCCCAATTGTTTTAATGGCTCAGTAATAGGTTTAAATGTTGATTCCAGAAATTTCTCTCTTTCACTTATTCCTAATCTTAACGCTCTGTTTTTATGTCTAATAGAATCACTAAGTGATTTTATTTCTTTTAATAGCTTTTCCTGATTAACCATGTTTACACCATGAAGACTTGTACGATAATGTTGTTAATTAATGTATTAAAGCAAATTTATCAAAACCTATGCGGTAACGACCATCTGTTATAGCTTTATCTTTCATAATTACCAAAAATCCGTATTTTTCCGCCCAAGCTTTTCCACAAAGCTCTTTGAATTTTTCAAATGACATATCAGCATTTACATGATCGTTGTATATATGTTTTAGGTTTGTATCGTCTTGTTTGAATAAAACTAAAATATTTGCATTGTCTCTAATTAGTTGTTTTGGAATTTTGCTATATGTTTGTCCGATATATATGCTATCAATATTATTATGTCTTCCCATGGCAAAATAGTTTCTAATAGTATCATGATTTTCACTAGATACATCATCAAATACAAATACAGAATACGGCTTAGCCTGGTCTGGTTGCATAACACTGTCACTAGCATTAAATTTGTAATAGTTAACATCAGGCACATCAGTCAGGATCTTTTCCAACAATTGATACTTTGGTTTATGTAAGGACTTTGAAAAAATATATAGGTTATTAAATCGCAATCCTTTTGTGTTTGTAATTAAGTTAAACACAACGTTAGTTTTGCCACAGTTTGAAGGACCGCTGACTATACATCGTACAGTGTTTGGAAATAAACTGCCGTGTTTACCATTGTTGATTTTAACGTTATCTACGGTTAAATCATCAATGTTATTAATATTAAATTTATCTTTATGGTGAACAATCTCCATCTTATTTAAAGGCAGAAGAGTAAATAAGTTGATTTAAAACTAAATCAAATCTTTTATAGGTATCCACGAATCTTCAGTTTTATCAAACCCCAACCAACGTACTTTAACTTGGTCTTTTTTCCTTTGCAACACCTTTTCAACAAGATAAACATCGCCTACTGTTGACTTTAACAATTCATGTCAGTAAAAACCGCCTTGTAACAAATTTCCTTTGTTATCTTTTAAAATATAAGTTTCCGGTACAGTAGGTTGTACTTTATACACTGTAAAAACTTCGTTTGTCCAATTGGGCAGGTATTTTTTAGTAAACACTCCTTTGTATTTACTAATTCGAACTTTATCATTTACATTAAATTTTCTTGGTTTTCTTTGTTCCGCTTTTGGCTGTGTATTCTTTTTAATTCGTTGTAAAACTAGTTTAGCGTTTTTCTTATTCACTTTGTTAGGTGCCATACCGATAGTTCTATGAAACTTGTTGTTGTAATCGCTTATTAATTTTGGTAAGATATCAACCCATACGTAAGAACCTCTTTTCGAAAACATTTTATACATTGCACCTTTTAAGGTTCTATTAAATCTTTCAATTATAGCTGCCTTTTTTTCAGAATTAGTGGAATAATGATTTATGTTATATTTTTTCATTAATAAAGCGAAAGGTTTATTAAAAAATTCTTTCCCATCATCAGTTTGTAAATGTTTAATTTTATTTTTATCTCTTTTTATAGCTACTTCCATAGCTTTTGTTATGCTGTTACCAGTTTTGTCTTTTAATGGCAAAGCATCTGCAACTTTAGTAAAACAATTAATAATCGTAAGTATGTATTTAAATCCTTTATTTATTTTACTATGCGGTTGCATTTCAATTAAATCTGCTTGATATAAATCATTTATTCCTTTTACAACAGTAATTCTTCGTGGAAACTTTATTCTTGCAGGTTTATGAAGTTCATTAACAATCTTTTCCTTTAAGTCTGTCATGATGATTTTACTAACAAAGTCAAGTTAGTATTGAGTGTTTCTTTTTCTGCATCCGCTTTTATAGTTCAAGGTCATTTCAACATATTTTAAAAAAAGGGGAAATCACAGCGAGCATGCTGTGATTTCCCCTTTTTTTCTTTTTTTTCTTTTTTTTATTTTTTTCTTTTTTTTTTTTTTTTCTTTTTCTTTTTACTCATTGATAGGATTGAGAGAGTAGTGGCCGAATGGTAGAGTGTGAATTTTGTCTGGAAGAATGTGTCGTTTGTCATCATTTGAGCAGAGTGCTTTTTTCACTTCTGTTACGCTGTACAGTTGATGGTTGAAACTTCTGATGGTGTTGAATTTTGCAGTTATAGTCGTTTCTTCAAATAAGCATTGCTTGTAGTGTTCAAAATTTACATTCTTCTTAAGATACAAACTTTTTACACCCTTAGCTTTTTTAATAACATTGTTTTCTTCTTTATGCAATTGTAGTGAATACAATTTTGACATTAGTGCAATAAGTTCTTTCAGTAAAATTCCATTTGCTTCGTCTTTAAATTTTCCAAGTTTCTTTTTGTTCCGATCATTGTCATAATTTAAATGATCTTTTGGATAGTCACTAAAATCAAATTCATTTTTTGAACAAATGTTCGAAGATCCAAATACATATCTTCAGTAAGAATCCAGTAGATGAAAGCGTCCGTGTCCATGTAGGCGATTCCGATGTTATCTCTACCGTAGAAGGCGACCATTTTGTTGTAGTGGAAATCATACATGTGGGTTTTGGAAATATCCAATATTGACATTCCAACGTACAACGGACGATCCATTTTCACGCTTGTCTTCTTCATAGATACTGCCACAAGGTTTTCATTGATGATAACGGATGTTCCAAAGTTTGGTTTTTGTATCCGGTGTCTCCGTCTTTTGAAATATCACCAATAGAGTCTGGATTAACCCATTCAAAGTTTCCAAAAGGAAGTGGATTAGACATGGCCCATCCGTATAAATTGTTGGCATCGAAATATCCTAAGAACACTGATGGTTTTTCTTTATCGTAGTTTGGAAGATATTTGTTGTTAGCTTTAACATGTCTAGTAACACTTTGGGTCAATCCACCTCTAACGCCCGATTCGATCATCAACACCATGTCAATATCTGTTAATAATTGAAGGTTGCACTTTGTTTCTTTTAGCATAGCTTGCCAAGCTAGTCCTGGAGAAGTATAAGAATGAAGAGGGTCTAATCCGTAAGCTTCAAAGCAGGTGTTTCTAAATTCTTCCATCACATCGCAGAGAAGGGTCACATCAAGTTTTACATAAAAGTCAGAATAATCTCCCAGAGTGTTCATTTCCAATTCGTCCCAAACTCTGCATGCGTGTTGATAGTCTTCAGGTGAAATGTCCAAATCGGTAAGTTTACTTTTGAATGCTTCTGGTGGAGGAAGTGGTGTTTCTTGAAATTTATGTAGTCCATCGATGTAATCATACGGGAAAACTCCTTTCCGAAGAACCAAATCCATTTTTTCTGCAGGTACAATTTTGCTTGTTTCTATTAAATTTTGTCTTCTTAAATTTTCAGAAAGTTTCATAAGACTGGAAGGCATAAATCTAAAAGAATCAACAAATCTAAGTTTAATTTTGCCCACCTTTTTTGAAAAGCTTATAAAGTTTTCCATAGTTTGTGCCAAAACATCTATTTCACCGTTGTCTCTTGCTAATTCGGGAATGATAAAATGTCCAGCGTATCCACTAAGATTGTGAAAAACCACAGGAATAAAAGATGGTAGTTTGTAGTTGATGTTACATCCGTTGCAAGCTGCACCTCTGTAGGCTCCTGTCAGATGGTCATGGTCGCGAACTTTAACTTTAGTTTCTGTAAATTGATTGTTACACAAATAGCATGTTGTTGCTGAATCATAAAGATGAAGTTCTTCCGGCGTCATAGGTGACATAGGAACCACATTGCTATACATTGCTTCCACTTTCCCAGCGATGTTGTATAAATCATCAACAAAGTATCGAGCTGCTTCTTCTCCACGATAGATCTTCGGTGTAGATGTCAAACCATATTCTTGAAGATGTTCTTCAGACAGAGTGGATTTTACTATTAAACAGTAGCTGTTTGGTTTGTGAAGTTGATACTTTGTTCTGCTTGTAATTTCCTCTCCTTCTTCTTGTTCAAGTGGAAGCAATGAAGATTCAAAATCTGCATACACTACAACGGGAATTCTGTATTGTTGGATAACTTTGTCAAATTTTACTTGAGATCTTCTAGGGTGTGGTAATTTAATTCTTACTTCATAGTTTCCACTGCATAGTCTTTGATGTTCCGTCAGCCATTCTGAACCTCCTCTTCTCAAAGGTTTGTTTACAAAACAGAAACATCTTTTACAAGTGGTTTTTCCTTCTTTACGTTTTGATAACTGTTTGCAAACTAGAGCTTCAAAATCTTTAATATATACATATCACCTTTTGTTATTAATAATAAATCAGTATGATCTCTGCGTTCGGTAGGTGTTATACGTAAGGGGTAAACATCGTTGGATGAATCCAAGCCAAAGATGTTTACAGATGCAAAAGGATTTTTCTTTTCAAATTTTGATATGTCTTGAATTGAAACAGGATAACACATGCCTTGAAAATTATACTTATGGTAAACCTCATTGTATGCTCTACTCGGTCGTTCCGCATGATTTCTTATATATTTTGCAAGCATTGCATACTTGAAACATTCAGCATCTTTATTTTGAACATTAATACAGGAATTGGTGTCTTGAATTTTCTTTGGCAATTCAATATGACTACTACCTCTCATTCCATATCCATGTTTATGAACTCTTACATCTAAGCTTGTTATACTTAACAAACTCCATCCAGAACCTCTTCCTTCATGTTCTTGTAATTTTGTTAAAAGTTCTTCAAAACAATCATCCACAATTGAGCTTATATCTGATGCAAACATGATGGTTTTGTTTTTAGTTAGAAATCCTCTTGGTGATGTTTCATTCTGAACATTTGTAAATACTGTATCTAATAATATTCCAAACTTTATAAAATTTAATCTTCTTAGTTCATTGTTTAATGTTTCTGTTACTAATGTTTTTGCTTTTGAAATAAACTGTGCAAGTTGCAATTGAGCATTGTCAATCTTAAAATGAGTTACTACACTACCTGGTAAGGCTCGGGCGTATAATTCCACATCCAAAGATGGTGCGGGTGCGTATTGAATAACACTTGATCTTGAATTTAGTTGTTGTTGTACGGTAGCCAGTATTTGATCTAAATCTTCCAAATATTCTTCTTCTGCATTGTTATTTGTTTCTTGGTTTGTTTCTTGGTTTGTTTCTTGGTTTCTTTCTCGGTTTTTTTCTTGGTTTCTTTCTTGGTTTGTTTCATTGTTATGGTAAACTTCTTTGTGTATTTGTAGTAAAATTTCATCTTCAAAAGATTCTTCGCAACTAATGCAGTAATACATGACGTAGGTGTGCTCTCCACAAAAGTTGCCGTAGTAATGAAAACCACTCTAAAACTCCCCCTATTTATAGCATTACCCCCACCACTTTTTTCTGTATTAAACATAAAAAGTGTAAATAACAGTTAAATTTCTTATATTTCAAAACCCCAAAGTATTAATATTATCCGATGTAAGTTTAAAAAGAAATCCAAGTGTCAAGGTCAAATTATACAAGTTTAAAAGAATCTTTTTTTCTGTATTAAACACAAAAAGTGTAAATAACTGCTGAACGTTTTATATTTCAAAACCCCTAAGTATTAAGATCATCCAATGTAAATTTGAAAAGAAATCTAAGTGTCAAGGTCAAATAATGCAAGTTTTAAAAAAATCTTTTTTTCTGTATTAAACACGAAAAGTGTAAATAACTGCTAAATTTTTATATTTCAAAACCCCTAAGTATTAAGATCATCCAATGTAAGTTTGAAAAGAAATCTAAGTGTCAAGGTCAAATAATGCAAGTTAAAAAAAAATCTTGTTTAAAGTAAATTTGAAGCAAATGTTTGAAAAACGTTCTAAATCCTAAAATATTAATTAAGGGGAAGTTTTAACTCTTAAAATTTTTACAAGTCCAATGTAAAGTAAAATAAAGAAATGTTGTTGCTTGTTGGAACAGTAACAAAAGAATGATGGGTTTGAAAAATTTTCTAAGTCCTAAAATATTAATTATTGGGAAGTTTTAAGACTTAAAATTTTTACAAGTCCAATGTAAGATAAAATAAAGAAAGAAGTGTTGTTGTCTGTTGGAACAGTGGCGAAAGAATAATGGAATTCAAACTCGCAGCAAAAAAGAAACTTGATATTGTAAAATAAATGTTGAAGCAAATGTTTGAAACATTTTCTAAGTCCTAAAGTATTAATTATTGGGAAGTTTTAACTCTTAAAACTTTTACAAGTCCAATGTAAAGTAAAATAAAAAGAAGTGTTGTTGCCTGTTGGAACAGTAACAAAAGAATGATGAATTTAAACAATTTTCTAAGTCCTAAAAATGAATTATAGAGAAGTTTTAACACTTAAAATCTTTACAAGTCAAATGTAAAGTAAAATAAAGAAAGAAGTATTGTTGCCTGTTGGAACAGTGGTGAAAGAATGATGGAAAGTAAACTCGCAGCAAAAAGAAACTTGATATTGTAAAATAAATGTTAAAGCAAATGTTTGAAAAATTAACAACAAAGACAACAATAACAAAAGAATGATGGGTTTGAAAAATTTTCTAAGTCCTAAAGTATTAATTATTGTAAAGTTTTAACACTTAAAATTTTTACAAGTCCAACGTAAAGTAAAATAAAGAAAGAAATGTTGTTGCCTGTTGGAACAGTGGCGAAAGAATGATAGAAACCAAACCCGCAGCAAGGGTCCTGTGGTTTAGGAGGGGGTAAGCGAGGGGGGGGGATGACCTCGAGCCGAGTTGGGGTCCGGGATCTGCGCGTGTGGTTCGGCATCAGTTGCTCGCTAGACAGTGAGGTGGTAACATGTTCAGAAGGCGCCCTGAACATTTTATCATTTTTGCTGTTTGGTGAAAATATCTTGGTGTTATTTGTACAATAACATCTTGATGTAGAACTGATTAATTTTAAGGCATGGTAGTTGTTTGTGCTTGTAGATACCCTAGGGTTTGTAGTTTGTTTTTAGTTTGCTGGTTTGGTACTTAGTATTAATTTAAAATCTTTCTTTTACTTACAATATATTTTGCCTGGAGTGTTTAAGTTTAAAGTAATATTTTGTTTTTAAGAATGTTATATGATATGTTTTTAATACCTTTCTATTCCAACTTCCTTTTTCCAACAAGCTTGTTGAGGGCATTCCCTCTCTTGTCTTGTATTCCTTTTTAGTTAGGGACACCTTTCAATTCCAATTTCCTTTCCTTTTTTCCCTTCCATCTTTTGCACGGTAAAACCAATTAATTTATGGTAAAACCGGCTACCGCTTTTGTAGTGATTACGCCCACCAAAGCGGGTCACTTACAACCTCTATACGTGCTGGATGGGTAGTTCGCCTACCTCCGGAGTTCGCTAGACCTCAGTTGATCTGCGTCTTATGGCGAGTCAACTGTGCTCCTATAGTGTTAGGAAATAAAAAAATATTTGTATAACATTTTTCTAAATTTAATTAAACAACTTGCTATTTCAAAATAATATTTTTTCTTTTAGTTCAGCGTTGTGCGCTTATGGTGAAGTGTAAGGGATGGCCTATGTCTAGCTTACACCGTAATCATGATGTGCAGCGCTGGGCTGTTTAGCTATTTCTCTTTAACTTAATTTTATTTTTACTTTTTTTTATTAATTGTTAAACTCTAGGCGAATTGTATTGTAAATTAGCTTTTCGTCTGTTAGGTTTCCGGGGGTGTACGGTTCTGTCAAACCGTACACCCCCATTTTCTTTTAATTATCAAATGACCTTGACCTACTTATTTTCAAGGTCAACCAAAAGACTTAGCGAAAATGTCTAAGTCTCAAGGTTATTTTTATGTAAATTGTTCCGAACTCTATCATGTGAGTACTCAAATTATTTTAAAAATATCTATTTGAAGAAATGCAAAATAAACTACACTTGCAATTAAATATAAACATGGTTGAAAATTTAAAAGATGTAAATCAGGTTTTGTGTTATAACTTTTACATTGTTGGTTTAATAACAAATGCTACCGAAACTTTTTGTTTGACTCATCATTCTGTATAATTTAAGTACCCACAAGATAGGGTTTGGAAACTTACAGAGTAAAATATAAAATATAGGCATGTTTTTGCGTTTTTTGCGTTATAACTTTTATAACGTTGATTTTATCAAAGACGTTACCGGACCTTTTTGTTTGTTTTTTCATTCCGCATAATTTGAATACCCACATGATGGGTTTGAAACTATTTTTAAAAAACTAAAGTTTCAAGGTCATTAAACACTTTTACAAAATCTATCATGTGATTACTCAAATTAAGCAGAATAAAAAGACAAACAAAAAAGGTCCTGTAACATTATTCGATAAAATTAACGGTAAAGAAGTTATAACGCGAAAACTTAAGTTTTAAAACCGTCCAGGTTACAAAACGTCCAGGTTACAAAATTGCTCCAAGGTAATTTAAAACTTTGACAAAATATTGTTGATTTCATAACAAATGTTATCAAAGCTTGTTGTTTGTCTCATAATTTTGTATAATTTAAGTACTCACAAAATAGAGGTTGGAAACTTATAAAGTAAAAATATAAAATGTTGGAAAATACTTTTTTAGTTTTTGCGTTATAACTTCTATACCGTTGGTTTTATCAAAAAATGTTACTAGACCTGTTTTGTTCGTCTTTTTATTCCGAATAATTTGAGTATCTGCATGATAGGTTTGGAGCATTTTTTGAATATCCACTGCCACCGTGTACGTCGACGCAGCTCCAAAGTTGAACGGCGACGAGATCAAGTCCCCCCCACCGACAACATTGATGGGGGGGTCGCCCCCGACAACATTGATGGGGGGGGTTGCCCGACAACATTGATGGGGGGGGTTCAAAATTACTCAAAACCTATTGTGCGGGTACTCAAATGACGGGAAATGAAAAGACAAACAAAAAAGGTCCAGTACATTTTTCGATAAATCCAATGGCATAAAAGTTATAACGCAAAAACTAAAGTTTCAAAGTCATTTAAACTTTTACAAAAATGACCTTGAGACTTAGAAATTTTTGCTAACTCTTTTGTTGACCTTGAAAATAACTAGGTCAAGGTCATTCAATAATTAAAAAGAAAATGGGGGTGTACGGTTTGACAGAACCGTACACCCCCGGAAACCTAAAAGAAGAAAAGCTAATTTACAATACAATCTGCCTAGAGTTTAACAATTAATAAAAATAAAATTAAGTTACAAAGAAATAGCTAAAAAGCCCAGCGCTGCACATCATGATTACGGTGTAAGCTAGACATAGGCCTTCCCTTACACTTCACCATAAGCGCACAACGCTGAGCTAAAAAAGTAAAAAAAAATATCTAGTCAGCCCAACGCTGCTCAGAATGATTACGGTGTAAGCTAGACATAAGCCATCCCTTACACCTCATGTGAGCTAGACATAAGCCATCCCTCACACTTCACCATAAGCGCACAACGCTGAGCTAAAAAAGTAAAAAATATCTAGTCAGCCAACGCTGCACAGAATGATTACAGTGTAAGCTAGACATAAGCCATCCCTTACACCTCACCATAACCGCACAACGCTAAGCTAAAAATGAATGTTATACACATATGTTTTTTTATTCCCTAACACTAAAGGAGCCAGCGACTCACCATAAGGCGCAAATCAACTGGGGTCCAGCGAAACTCCGGAGGTAGGCGAACTACCCATCCAGCACGTATAGAGGTTGTAAGTGACCCGCTTTGGTGAGCGTAATAACTACAAAAGCGGTAGCCGGTTTTACCATAAATTAATTGGTTTTACCGTGCAAAAGATTGAAGGAAAAAAGGAAAGGAAATTGGAATTGAAAGGTGTCCCTAACTAAAAAGGAATACAAGACAAGAGAGGGAATGCCCTCAACAAGCTTGTTGGAAAAAGGAAGTTGGAATAGAAAGGTATTAAAAACATATCATATAACATTCTTAAAAGATATTACTTTAAACTGAAACACTCCAGGCAAATTATATTGTAAGTAAAAGAAAGATTTTAAATTAATACTAAGTACCAAACCAGCAAACTAAAAACAAACTACAAACCCTAGGGTATCTACAAGCACAAACAACTACCATGCCTTAAAATTAATCAGTCCTACGTCAAGATGTTATTATACAAATAACACCAAGATATTTTCACCAAACAGCAAAAATGATAAAATGTTCAGGGCGCCTTCTGAACATGTTACCACCTCACTGTCTAGCGAGCAACTGATGCCGAAGCACAAGCGCAAACCCCGGACCCCAACTCGGCTCGAGGTCACGGCAGCTGGCAGCCGGGCCGGGCAGGTGTGGCAGGCAGCTGGTTGACCACCTGGCCTCAAGCGCAGACCCTGGACCCCAACTAGGCTCGAGGTCACCACAGGAGCCTTGCTGCGGGTTTGGTTTCCATCATTCTTTCGCCACTGTTCCAACAGACAACAACACTTCTTTCTTTATTTTACTTTACATTGAACTTGTAAAAATTTTAAGTGTTAAAACTTCCTAATAATTAATATTTTAGGACTTCGAAAATCTTTCAAACCCATCATTCTTTTCCCACTGTTCCAACAGGCAACATTTCATTCTTTATTTTACTTTACGTTGGACTTGTAAAAATTTTAAGTGTTAAAACTTCACAATAATTAATACTTTAGGACTTAGAAAATTTTTCAAACATTTGCTTTAACATTTATTTTACAATTTCAAGTTTCTTTTTTGCTGCGAGTTTAATTTCCATCATTCCTTCACCACTGTTCCAACAGGCAACAATACTTCTTTCCTTATTTTACTTTACATTTGACTTGTAAAAATTTTAATTGTTAAAACTCCCCAATAATTCATTTTTTAGGACTTAGAAATTTTTTTCAAACTTATAATTTTTTTATTACTGTTCCAACAGACAACAACACTTCTTTTTATTTTACTTTACATTGGACTTGTAAAAAGACGAACAAAACAGGTCCAGTAACATTTTTTTCGATAAAACCAACGGTATAGAATTTATAACGCAAAAACTTAAATTTCAAGTTCATTTTCAAACTTTTACAAAACCTATAATGTGGTTACTCAAATTACATGGAATAAAAAAAACAAACAAAAATGTTCAGTAACATTTTTCAATAAAACCAACGGTATAGAAGTTATAACGTGAAAACTTAAGTTTTAAAACCGTCCAGGTTACAAAGTTTCAAGATCATTCAAAACTTTTACAAAACCTATCATGTGGTTACTCATCGTGGAATAAAAATAAACTTACAAAAATGTTCAGTAACATTTTGCGATAAAACCAACGTTATAAAAGTTATAACGCGAAAACTTAAGTTTTAAAACCGTTTAGGTTACAAAGTTTCAAGGTTATTCAAAACTTTTACAAAACCTATTATGTGGTTACTCAAATTATGTAGAATAAAAAAAAACAAACAAAAATGTCCATTAACATTTTTTGATAAAACCAACAGTATAGAAGTTATAATACAAAAACTTAAGTTTTAAAACCGTCCAGGTTACAAAGTTTCAAGGTCATTTAAAACTTTTTACTGCGAGCTCAAGACAGCAGCCTTGACTGCTAGGTCAATGTGTCTCCCAGCTGAAGGTCGGTAGCCTACTTCGGCAGGGTCTGTGACCTCGGCACACACAACATCGTCTGGCCTACTTTGACCGAGTAGGTTGCCTACTGCTTTCACAACCTTGACCGCTATTGCACAGAATTGGTGGAGGACACACCTCGATTCTTGTAAGTTTATTTTTGCATTAAAATGAATACTCATGTTTTACTTAAGAACTATTATGTTTGAAGTCGGTTGTAATACATAATAAAATAAACATTATACAATACTTGAAATTAAAACTTTGAAACTTTGAAACTTTCAAAACTTTAAAACATACTATCAACACTAAAAAAAAAATGATAAAAACAATTTTAATATTACTTTGAAACAAGTTTAATTTGGTATTAAAACCATATAAAACAATATCAGTACGAAATAAAAACATTTTTTTAACTTGTTTTAAAATTTAAATGATCTTAGTAAACTTAACATCTGTTCAGTATTAATGTAGGTTGAAACTTGTTTTAGAACAATTTTAATATTAGTTTGAAACTAAATTCATATATTATTAATGAGTAACCATGTTTTAAGTCAATTGTAATACATAATAAAATAAACATTATACATATTTTCATTGTATCATAAATATAAATCTAGTTTATTAATGTTACTAAACTAAAAATAGGGGTTGGAAACTTATAAAGTAAAAATATAAAATGTTGGAAAATACTTTTTTTTAGTTTTTGCGTTATAACTTCTATACCGTTGGTTTTATAAAAAAAATGTTACTGAACCTTTCTTGTTTGTCTTTTAATTCCGCTCAATTTGACTACCCGCATGATACATTTAAACCATTTTTGTTATATCCACTGCCACCGTAAATTTTTTAAGTTTTTGCGCTATAACTTTTACACCGTTGGTTTTATCAAAACATGTTACTGGACCTTTTCGGTTTGTCTTTTAATTCCGCTTAATTTGAGTACCCGCACGATAGATTTGGAGCATTTTTGTTATATCCACTGCCACCGTGTACGGCGACGCAGTTCTAAAGTTGAACGCCGACGAGATCAAGTTGGCGACCCCCCCCTCCGACAACATTGATGGGGGGGAGGGGAGGTTTCGTCCCGACAAAATTGATGGAGGGGGGTTGGAAAAGTGCTTAAAACCCTATCGTGTGGGTACTCAAATTACGCGGAATCAAAAGACAAACAAAAAAGGTCCAGTAACTTTTTTTGATAAAGCCAACGGTATAGAAGTTATAACGCAAAAACTAAAAATTATCTTTCTTTACATCATATTTCATTTTATATGTTTCCAAACCCTATCATGTAGGTACTCAAAATACGCAGAATTAAAAGACGAACAAAAAAGGTCTAGTAACTTTTTTTACTAAACCAACGGTATAGAAGTTATAACACAAAAACTAAAAATTATCTTTCTTTACATTATATTTTACTTTATATCTTTTCAAACCCTATCATGTAGGTGCTCAAAATACGTAGAATTAAAAAGACAAACAAAAAAGGTTTAGTAAACTTTTTTTATAAAACCAACGGTATAAAAGTTATAACGCAAAAACATAAAAAAATATTTTTCTACATTTTATATTTTACTTTATATGTTTCCAAACCCTATCATGTGGTACTTCAATAACGCAGAATAATGAGACAAACAAAAAACGTCGGTAACATTTGTTATTTAACCAACAATGTAAAAGTTATAACAAAGAAACCAAATTTAGATCTTTAACCAAGTTTATATTTAATCGAAACTGTAGTTTATTTTACATTTCTGCGACTAAATATTTTTAGAAGTATCAAGGTGATATAATAAAGTGGCATCTTTAAAATATTGTAACTTGTACAAAGTTAAATAAGTGTTAAAACGATATTTTATTGCAAATATTTTAAAACCACAAGTTAAGAACGATTGTTTAATACTGACATGTTCACTCAACAAGAGCAACAGTACGACTAACACTACATATCCAAATATTGCGAGGAGTCTCTCATGGTGGTGGGGGAAGGCAGGTGCGCGGCAGATGTTCCGTCCTGCACATGTCTTTCGAGGGAGGTCACAGCGCTACCACCATCACATCAGTTTGCTGGTAGGACTCGCAGAGTAAACATCTAAATAAACATGAGTTCTGTTTTATATGTTTCTTTTATTAAAGATGGACTTTGCATTGAAACGCAAAGTTTCACTATTGATGCAGATCCTGTACAACAAATTTTAGTACATCCTCCAGAAAATTATGATTCTATCTACATTTCGGTGCATGAACCAAACGACCCCCCACCACCAACTGCCGACACGGAGTAGGACAGCGGCTACCACACGTCATTAACGCTCCAGCTCTTCACCCGAGCACACATGGACTCTGAGCTTCAAGATAATACTGTTTCTTCTACATCTACACAAACTTCCGAACAATTACCTACTGAAAATAAAACTACAACAAGTGTACAAGTAAACGAAATTTCATCAACTGTTAGTTCTGATGCGCAAGCAATAATGCTATCATTAATTGGTTTCGACTAAAAATTCAACAATGGAAGAAGAAAGAAATTCGCTACTTTGCAACTTGGTTTTTGTGAACCCGTCGAAATTTGTTATTTTCCTACTTTCATTTTTATGTGGTTACAATTTTGGTTACCTTGTTCAGGAAATACTAACAGATAAAAAGAAAGAACATTCACTATTTTTTAAAGTTTATGTTTATGTAATTGCATCTTTATTTGGATACTTTGTAGCAGGATATTTTCTTGTTAACTTGTCAATTCCATTTTTAATATAATATTTTGATAGAAACAAAAATCAACAAAACAACAATTAAGAATCAGTTTGTAAAAAGAAACAAAACTTATCTTGCATTTTCGGATTTTCCGGAAATGCAAGATATTTTTTAAAAACATCCCCGGCCGACCTTGACCCTTTTCCGGACATTTAAAATTTAAATACCAGCACAGCTGGACATTTAAACTTTAAATACCATACCCAACACGTCACAGCTACGTCACAGCCTGTGACGTCACTTCCGGTCACGTGACCGGATGTAGCTGTCACTTTTGATTAATGCGTTTTGGCCCAGAAGCCCCACTATTGCACTACTTACATTGCTAATTAAAAGAAATTATAAATTATTTCGGACACATTTATCACCAGTTTCAAATTGTTATGCTATATATTAGGGCTGTATATAAACAATTTATTGAAGTTTAATAATTTTAACACAATTATTATTTATGTTCTTGTAAACTTTGTAAGCCCTTGTTTAACTTTGCTATCTATGATCCTATGAGCGAAAAAAATTGTGTCTAAATTATATAAAAATTAATAGTGATCTATGGTGAGTTTATATTTGTTAAACATTTTTATTCCCACGCGCAGGAGCTGGTTTGTGGGAGTCGCACTACGGATAGCTCGCTTTCTGGAGTAATGACTGTTTTAGATGACAACTAATTAGATAAGTTGATTTTGACAAATCTGGCTAACTGCACGTGTGTGGCTATTAGCTTCAATCAAAATAACGGCTGATATTCAATGTAAAATATGTATTACACTTGTTTTAAGTCCAACGAACACAGTTGATGTTTATTTTCAAACGGGGAAGTTTATCTGTTCCTAGTGATTTTGTTGTTTGCATGGGTAGACATGTATTAGGTATTACGCAGGCATTAAAATCAGAAGAGTTTGAATTAATATTTTTACTGTGAAATGATCACAGACGTGATCTGATAACTTTAGCCGAATTCGGCATTCTTACTGACAACAGTACTGTAGTAGACTTAAGTAAATCTTGCGAGTGTAGGTGGGCTTATGCAAAATTAGCTTCAGATGTGATTTTTCAAATGTCTGACCTACTACTAAATAACTACACAAGGAGGAAAAATGACTAGCTAAATGTAAAATGCAGTAAGAGAAAAGTCACAATATTATCTTAAGTCACTTAGGCTATATTTTTGAAAAGTGTAATCTCTTTGTTTGAATAAAATATGTTTAAAATAAATCTTTAGCTATTTAGCATTCCTTTACTATGCTAAAGAGGCTTTACATTAAGCCATGAATTTTACTGATGTTTATTCCCTTTCATTATAATATTCCAATTTAAAAGGAAATAAGTATTTTATTTTAGTTAAATGTCATAGATTAAATGTAGCTCCTAAAGACTGATAGTGTATATGGTGTTTCTCAAACATTTTACCAGCCGTATTTTTTTTAATGAATAAGTTAAAAATTAAGTTTCAGGAAATTTTGAACTTTTCCTTAAACTAGCCTACTCCATAGGTGGAATGTTTTACATTACAAAAACACTCTCCTCTGGTCACAAAATCATTTACAATAGCCAATACTTTTCAACTTCTATAATATTTATATTAACATGAGGGTGGGCCTTTTGAAATGCGAGGCATAGGCTTCGGAGTTTGTGCAATTAGGCGTCGCGACGTGGGTATTAATATTTACTCAAACCCCGAAGACCGCTATTACTTCGGCGATTGAGAAAATTAGTTAACCCACACTCCACGGTCAGGGTATTTCGCGTCGGGCAATGTTCGAATTAAAATGTTCACTCCGCGATGTGAGTATTTTAGAGTGTCCAGTCGCGGAGGGAGTAGAAAATTCTATCGTTGTCCGAATTTGGGGTAACAATATCAAAAGATTTCCCTCACTCAGTTAAACTCAAACATAGATATCTTTGACTTGCAGCATTGTGGGTTCTAGGACCTATAAAATACGTTGGTACTAATTGGTTGGATTTTAAAGAGCGAAAATTTAACAAAACTCGATGTTAAATGAACTGGCAAACGAAATAGAAATAGTATTTTATCAGATTTGTTTGGATTCAAACGTTATTTACAAAGGTTCCAGCATTAGTCGAGTAAATCCGTAAGACAACCCTAAAAAATTGCTTAAATTGTTTTATTGGTTATTTCGACAAAGAATAATTATGTGAATTTACCAGTAAAAAACGTCTAAGGAAATCGGAGTACCATAAGTCTAAAATTCAAGATGGCGTCCAATATTAATATTTTGTCAAACACTTGCAAACCATGGGCCGCCAATATGAAACCCTTCCTCCCCGTGGTAATTTTCGACACATTTTTTTGTAGCTACTGACATGTACTTTAAGGTTTTGCTTGTTTGCCCCTTTACAGCATAACCCAGGAAAAAAAATTCCATCGATAAATAGTTGAAAAAATTAACCAGTAAAAAAGCTGGATCATTTTTGAAAAAAATTACCTCACACCACTTTTTTACTTGCATTTTTTAGATATATTGAGTCGAGACCAACGCCTATCATTGTTGGTTGGCTAATCCTTTATTTTGACAGGATAATAATTTTCGGCCGCCATCTTGGATTCACCATATTGGATATCAACTTTTTTTAACGTAAAGATGGTGTTGTGACACATCATTATGAACTAGATTTTTACGCTGATTACAATACTGAAATCCGTTTTTGAAAATATGCATTCATTAAATAGATATGCTCAAACAAATACTTATCCCTATACATTTCTTACGGACGTTTCATATTTTCAATATGTTTGGCTTATTTTTCTTATATCTCGCATTATATTTAAGACATGTAGTTCGTTTTAGCTTTAAAATACTCAGTAAAATACCGGCTTTAATTTGAGATATTAATCATCAACATCGGACAAGTGACAGATGAGGTATAAAACTCAATATAATTAAAAAATAAAATTTCTGAATTTTTTTGAAATTAAGTATGTTTATCTCCGGTTCTAAATAAAGTATTTGGTTCATTTTGGTCTTAAAATTCGCAGTGATATGTCGGCTTTTATTAAAAATATTGATACGTAAAATCGGTTAAGCTGTAAACGAAGTTTAAGGCTCATTACGACATACAGATTAGTTATTTTTAAATTTTACGTTTAATAGTGCATTGTAACTCACCCCGAACTTGTTCGAATCAAACGATCATAGTCTCAAACGAAAGCTGATATTTTACTGAGTCTTTTAAAAGTATTCAGAACTCCAGACCTTTCCTGGAACTGGAGACATGAGTATTTATATAAACGAAAATGTCTGAAAATTTTAATTTTTAATGGGTTTTAGAACCACAACTCACCTGAAACTCAATCTATTAAAATAATTTATAACTCAAATGAAAGCCAATAATCTACTAAGTCAATTAAGACCTTTACGATTTTTGAGTCTTCTTTGGAACTAGAGAAATCCTTCATAAAATGTAAAATTATGCAAGTAAAACGAATTTATGTTGAGTGAAAGCTCATAAAGTCTCAAAATTATAGTCTGATCTTATTGAGCGTCAGCTTACTTGAGAGCCGATGGTTTACTGAATGATTTAAGACCAAAATAAATTTGATACTTTATTTAGAACCAGAGATATTAATACTTAACTAAAAACATATTTCTGGAAAATTGATTTGTAAGTAAGTTGAGCCTCATAGCTCATCTGACACTTCTCCGATTTTGATAATTGATATCTCAAATTAAAGCCGGTATTTCACTGAGTATTTTAAGACCAAAAAGAACTACATATTTTTATTATAATGAGAGATAGCAGGAAAATAATCCCAAAAAATATTGAACATATGAAACGTCCATAAGAAATCTATAGGAATAAATTTTTATTTTTGTGCATATATTTTTAACAAATGCATATTTTCAAAAACGTATTTCAGCATTACTATCAGCGTAAAAATCTAGTTCATAATAATGTGTCACAACATCATCTTTACATAAAAAAAATAAAGTTGATATCCAATATGGCGGATCCAAGATGGCGGGCAAAAAATTATTATCCTGTCGAAATAAATAATTAGCCACCCAGTAATGATACGTGTTGGTACCGAGTGAACATCTCAAAAAATGCATGTAAAAATGATGAAAATTAATAAAGTTTAGGATATTTTTTGAAATTTCAGGACGCCATATTGGAAAAACCTATTTCCTAGACTCCGATTTTGTTAGATTTAGTATATTATTTATCACACTTATTGGAAGTAAAAACCTCTTAAAATAACCTTTAAAGCAATTTTTTTATGGTTAAGGTGTTTTATTTCATATCTTGATTAGACTACATACCAATAATCCGGTTATGCCTCAATCCCTCTTTCCATTTATATATATGAATGGACTACGGAAGAAGTTCAATCTTTTTGCAATTAACGGCTATATCTGCTGTAAATGTTTAGTGAAAATAATAAATATTCTTTTTGTCTCGACGAGGGCCAGGCTTAGAAGTCAAATAAGCTGCACCTTATTTAGCTTACTGTGCACCCTCAAGGTTACGGCATTATCACTTAGCAAATTACCATTGGTGATTGGCGGGATTCGAACGTGGGACCTTGGGAACGCGAGTCCCGCGTTCTACCACTACACCAGGCCGCTCCCGTAAAAGTTCATTGATAAAAATAAAAATTCGTAGAGTAGGAGCAGCCTAAGTTGGCCAAAGCATCTACTAATCATCTCATAAACAAATATTTATACAAGTCACATGGAAAACATTGTTGGTTACACATGGTGTTTGTTAACGATTTCTCCCAACTGTCGAATCGTCACGTTGCTTTTGTTTATAATATTGTTTTCTTGTTATTCGTGGTAATCTTATAGGCTGTAGAATGTTTACAATATTGCCTGTTTTTAGAACTTTCTACTTTAATTAATGCTTTTTACACAACAGTAGAGTTTAATTTGATTCTATTTCTTGATTTATGTTTATTTTGGTTTGTTTGGCTGCCTGTTTATTTGTTCCTGGACCAATTTTGATAACCTTTGAACGCAACAAGAAACAATTTTTCTTGTCAGATGCTGACTTCCAGCAAGTAGTAATGACTATTTTATAAACTCGCCTTTTTTTTATACATATAATTTTATAAGAAATCTGAGACTATTAATTATGCCGCATCCATGACATACCCTCTCCGTGTTAATACATATTTAATTTGAAAAGTCCCATCAGTAATATTTTAAGTTGCGTAAGAGAACATCCAGTTACAACATTTTATCAGAACTTTTCCTTCACTGCAAGTGCTATACTAAAACAGTCGTTCGTTGACAATGTCTTCACACAGCTGGATTTTATGTTTAAGTTCGTAAGAAGATAATAGTTAGTTTTTTCGTTTTGGCCAACTTAGGTGACTCCTACTCTACGTTTATTACCAGGCAATTAATTAACAATGTGATATAATTTTAGCTTTTAACTAAATACCTATCAAATTCCCGGAACAAAGTTAATAAATATAATGTAAAAAAATAATAACCATACCGAGTATACAAAGAATGTTTCATTTACCTTATATGTTATTTTTACAGGTTTGGAAATGAATCCAAGTTTACAACATACTTGGGTTTGTGCTGAATTCTGTTGTCAATCTGCGAACTCTTTTAAATTCACAGTGGTTTACATTTCAACAGATAGTTATGATTTAACAATAGTTACTCCACAGAATCCATTCTTGTTTAAATGACTTTAAAGGCCAGTGGCTTAGAGCCCTGAGGCGTATTATAATTTTATTCTGTACAAACCTTGCCCTAACAAATACGAACATAACAAAAAAGAAATGTATCTAATTTGGTACACACGTTAAAAGTTATTGAAATACATATAACTTCCAATAACTTTAACATATCATACATGTTCCAGACCCTTGCCCTGTACAAAGAAGAAATGTTTATACGTATTTGACTTGTCACACAAATTTTGATATGAAAAAAGTTTGTACTTAAAGAAATCGAGGCTAAAAAATTTAAACTAATGTAATATAATTGATTGAAATTCGTCAAGTAAATAAACAGAATATACCTCTGGAAGCAACTCATTGATGCGTAACAATGTTAAACTAATTAATTGGGTTAAATGTTTGATGATGACTATCTATTGTTCGATATTAGTATGCCAATGGTCTCTCTAGCTAATTAATGATCTCACACAATTGATTGGCTCTACCTCTACCCAGCTGTTTGCCACACGCCACCCAAAAAAGGAAATATGGTTTTAACGTCCGTCATCATTGGTTGTTAATGATTATGGTTGAGTGGGAGTTAGGTTAATCTAATGAACTTAATTTATTTTATTTTCTAGCCAAACCAAAATACACAATTTAAAAAAATCCTGCTTACTTTTCATTTGCCATATAATTTTTATAAAAAATGTTATTGTTAATATATCCATAAAATTAAGAAAATAGTTGAAAATTAAAACATCAAAGCCATAACATGTTATATTCTCATTATTCTCATTATTTAACTTTTACAAGCATTAAACTAATAGAAAATAAAAGGTAAAATCTCTACTTGTGGAAAAGGTAATAGGTTTTAGTTCATTGAAAGGATGAAGCTTTGATAGGATAGCCTCCTTTATTGAGGTATCAGGCTTGATTTTCTTGTTTAATAGGAAATACAGAATAAGGAACCCATTGATGTAAACAATTGTTTGGTGATTTTTTTCTACTTTATCCTATCCCTATGAGTGGAAGTCCTTCTGGATTAATTTTTATCAATCGATGATTGGTTTTAAGATCTGTCTTAACATATTATAAAGCTTATTGGCTTATTGCTTTGTCACGTAGAACTCATCAACATAATGTGCTTAAATTAAAGTACTTTGATAAAAGTACTTGTGTATGGAACTATTCGATAATTGTTAACATTGAAAGGAACAAACGAATAGCAAAACTAATGCTCTTGAAATTATGCTCTCCGTATTATTCACATGGTTGATATATATAGTTTATTAGCCAGAAACCTTTAATTTTTTTCATTTTCTTGTTTGCAAATCTTCATACTCCATGTTATCCATTTTCATGTTATCCTTATGGGAAATAAAAAGAATTCTATATCTTCCTTAATCCTAAACATATCTTGACAACAGTTTGTATATGGGTTCTTCTAGCTCAGATATTGTATTAAAACCTCCAACTTTTTATCAATCTATTGCAGCAAACCTGCATTCTCATTCCCTAAGTTATGCTTATGGATAATACAAAAAGATGCCATATCTCACTCATGTTGCATTGTTTTTTATGCATTTTAAATCCGCTGAGTATGCAGGTCTCAAGCAATGGGGGCATTAAGATTTAAGTTAATTTTAATTGATTTGAGGATCCTTTAGAATAAATAAATAAATAAATAAATAAATCTTTATTTTCTGCACAGTATTTTGGTACATTACATTACAATTTACATTAAAAGTAAGCAAGTCTACAAAACCAGGCTGATCTTTACAAAACAATAGTATGCAGAAAAATAGGGCCCCTAAGACATAGTGTCCGTTTAGGGGTTCCTTTACAAAATTCACTAATTATAATGAGTTCAGGAGCTGTACAAAATAAATATTAGATCATATCTCCTGTGAAAATTATCCATACAAGTAAATACAATCCTATGCTCTATACTTAAAACAATATGATATTGAAGATGTGTTTAAATATGAGGAAAATAGCATTATTACACAAGGAAACTAAATATACAAGCCTAAATACAATGAATCACATGCATTCCATATATCTCTAGAACAAATAATACAATAATGACACCAATAACATTAGCAATCCTCTACCTAACTTAAAAATAAACAAACATTACTGGGATTCCTATGCAACTACATTTAAAAACTCTTCAACATTTACGATTGTCTTTATCCACTTTCTAGTTTTCTTAACAAACTGTCTATGTTCTACAATGGATTTAATACTGTTTGTTAGTTTGTTGTAAATCCTGGGTGCAATAAAATAGTATGTCTGAGTAAAAAACGTTAAATTTGGTTTCGGAACATAGTATGCACCAGCATTTCTTAACTTCAACCTATAATCTTCGGCATCATTCCTAACCTGCAATTTACTATGAAACATTTTTAAAACTTTGTATAGGAAAAGTGATCATACAGTGAGAACGTCGAGATTTTGAAAACATTGATGTGAAGAATCATATTTACCTCTCCTACATATAATTTTAACGAATAGTTTTTGGATAGTTATTATTGAATTTAAATTTGTTATATATGTTCCACCCCAAAAGATTAAACCATACTTGAGCCTACTATTTACCAAAGAAAAGTACAAGCTTCTCAGTATCTGAATTGGACAAATATTCTGAAGAAAATAAAATAAACGAATGCTACTCATTAGTTTAGTTTTTAAATGATTAATATGCGTTTTCCAGTTAAGTTCGCTGTCCAACATGATACCCAGATATTTTGTGTTTATACTAGAGATTATTATTGAACAATTCCCACAATTTACCCCATGCATAAGACAAACTTTGCATTTATATATTAAATTCTCTGTAAAAATGGCTTTCTGTCTGAGGGAAAAATTTAGGTAAGTAGTTTTCTGTGTACTTAAAACTAACTTATTAACCACAAACCACCACTTTATAGCATCTAAATCTTGGCTTATTTTAATATGAATTAAATCCCATGAGTTTTCTAAATAGCACAGTGCAGTATCATCCGCAAAGGCAGTTAAATTTCCGTTAAAGCTTCCGTTGCAAAAATCATTTATAAAGACAACAAATAAAATTGCTCCTAAAACTGACCCCTGTGGCACCCCGTACTTAATTTCTCCCATAAAACTTAAAACCCCATTAATTTTGACACACTGCTGTCTTCCACTTAAGTAACTTCGGAACCATTTCTGTGCAATACCCCTAAAACCATAATTGTACAATTTATTTAGTAAAATTGTATGGTCAACTGTATCGAACGCCTTTTTTATGTCCAAAAAAAGACCACTAGTGCACATTCCTTTGTTAATTCCATCTGTTACGTTGTCCATAAATTTTAGTAATGCCAATTCAGTATTGAGACCCGACCTAAAACCAAACTGATTCTTACTAAAAAAGGATTTTTGATTTAAAAATTGAATCACTTTCTCTTTCATTAATTTCTCATAAATCTTAGCAAAGGTTGAAATCAGTGAAATTGGTCTGAAATTTGAACATGTAGAATATGACCCACTCTTGTATATTGGAATGACGACAGCATTTTTTTAGATTTTTAGGAAAAACTCCCGTTGAAAAGCTTAAATTTATTAAAAACGTCAGAATCTCTAGAATTGCTGGATAAATGGCTTTTATCAATCTAGAGTTAATACCATCTAAACCCGGGGATTTTCCACTTTTTAGTGACTTTATTATTTTTTTCTACATCCTCTGTCAAAACCGGACCAAGCATTATTGAATCCCAAACATAAAATTTTGAAAAAACATTCTTACAGGGCAAGTCCAAGAAATCATCACTCACCGAGTCATTACCAACAATTTCATTAACTACCGACAGAAAATATCTATTAAATTCATTGGCTACCAATTTTGGGTCACTTATTGTTTCATTATTTATGCCCAAAGAACATTTTCTGTTTATTTTCTTTTGCCCCGCTATTTCGTTTACTGTGTCCTATATTACTTTTGGATTATTAGAATAGGATCCAAATTTAGAAGCGTAGTAAGAGAGTTTTGTTGCTTTAATTTTGTTTTTTATATAATTTCTCAATCTTAAATAATACTGCTTGAACCTATCATCTGATGTCCTATGCTTAACTTTTTCAAATAAACAATTTCTCTTCTTAATTAAATTACAAATTTCATTTGTTATCCAAGGTTTTAGTTTTTTTAGTGTTTCCTTAGTTTCACCTTGAAATTTACAGGCTGAAATACAAGTATTAATTTGAGACTCAAACAAATCGTAAGCAATTGACGCATCACTTAGAGATTTTATTATTGACCAGTCAACAGTATACAGAAGTTCCAGCAGTCTATCATAGCTGACCCGGCTGCGCGGCGGCGCGGGAGTGAGAGAGGGACAGTCAGCTGATCGGCCGTTCCCCTCTCTCCCCCCCGTCAACAATCGCACAGCTGTCATGTAGTGATCGGTGATTTGAGTTTTCAAAACTTCCGCCTCGTAATCTACTACACTTTTGTCTATAACATGTATGTACACATTATCTATACTAGATTTCGACGTATTTGTAACCCTTGTATATTCATTGATTAACGACTCGAAACCAAAACTAGCTAACACTATTTTATAATTATCAATTTCAGGATTTTCATTATTTAAGATATCTATATTGCTATCTCCTATTAAAATAAGGTTTTTCATTAAACTATTATTTTCATTTTTAATTAAGTATTCCTGCAGTTCATTTACAAAGACATTAATTTTAAAATGGTGCAATCTGTATAAACCTACTGTACTAAACTTAATTTCACAAAACTTAAATGTAATTCTAATTAAATCTGCAGATTGAAACAAAAGATTTTCCTGTTCGATAACATTTATACAATCCTTAACAAATATCGCAACACCACCTGCGCGATAGCTGTCATCTGCATTTAAAAATAGATAAAATCCCGGAATACTAAGAAATTCCGATTCCTCTTTATTTATCCATATTTCAGACAGAATTATTATACTAGGGTGGTGTTCCCAAGTCGACATTTCAGATAAAAAACTGTCAAAATTGGCCCGCAAGCTTCGAATGTTTTGATGTACAATTCATAATCTAGGATTCGAATTCATTTTAGTTTGATTGTCATGTTCTTCGGCCTTCAAAATGTTAATATTTAATTGCTTTACACTCACTTAATGGAATAAATAAATACATAAATTACCTACAAAACAATTGAATATGAGTTCAATTGAATAATTGTAACTCGCTAAATATTTGTTTTGTTCTTCTGATTTATTTGTGATTCATAATGGTGTTTAAAGGGAATCATTATAATCCAGCTATTACTGCCTTTATACAAGACCCTTTGATTCACATTGACAGAATGGATTAAATTATATCGATTGTCTTTTGTTTATATGTAAACAATTTAATGTATATAACACTCACATATAATGAACGGAAAATTATATTCTAATGTTGGATTGTCACGATTATTCCGTGACAAGGAGTAGTCTGAGTCAGTAAAGATTTCGCCGGAAATCACTCAGCGAGGATTAAAAAGCTCCCAACTCTGACAACAGATAAGTTCCATCAGCTTAATTGATATTTGCAGTTCACACAAAAGTAAACTGGAATGATACAAATACTTCCGTCGCAGCAGACCTGCGAACTGAGCGAATTTACATAGGATTTATTTTATACGAACATTCATATGTGTTCATATTTCATATGTGAACATTCAACATATGTAAAGGAAAGTATTGTTAGAATAGGTTTTGTAAATAATCAATTAAAAACGTATATTTCATCATTCATGAGGTTTAACATGAGGAAAATTTACAAGGCGATCACATTGGTTTTATTAGTAATATAAACACTTTTTGTATTTTTTGTCGTTCTTAGCATTTTAATATTCAATAAATGTAATCTTGTTATAGTAAATAAATATCAGCAAACATATAATCAGTGAATTCAAAACACTGGAAACAAACAAATAATATAATCTCATGAACAAATTAAATTCAATCATATAGTTATTTTTATAATTAAAACACCCCTAATAGTTGCAGCAGACCTGCATTTCCAGCCAATCACTAAAAAAACATATTATCATTCCTCAGAATTGTGAACATACCATATATTATGCTACATTTTAAGGAAGTTTAGACCAAGACACCCTCCACCCCAAATGTACATAGTTTCTTCATAAAATTTAAAAATAATTTTTATTTTTAATATAGTGTATATTTTGTGTAAAATCATGATCAATGAACTCTAACTATTTAAAATAAAGACAAATCAAATATTCACCTGAAAATTAAAAAATAATCATATGTTCAGAGTTTTATTTTCAAAATTTCCTTCATCAGGGTAAATGTATTGATTTAAAGTAATTATTACGCAACTTTTGGGGAATTTAGTGAATTTCTTCTATAGGGAAGAAGCTGTTACCGTGGGAGTCATGGTACGACTTAAGCGCGAGACTATCATAACTTTTCATTTTGAGGTCCCCAGATGCTAAAAACTCCATTCGGTTTCACACACACACACACACACACACACACACACACACACACACACACACACACACACACACATACACACACACACACACACACACACACACACGCACGCACGCACGCACGCACGCACGCGCGCACACACACGCGCACACGCACGCACGCACACACACACGTGTGTGTGTGTGTGTGTGTGTGTGTGTGTGTGTGTTTGTCTTTTAGCACGATAACTCGCGTAAAAACGGTCCGATCTGAATTAAATTTGGCACAGACATGTAAAGTAGTTATTATTCAGACGAGCTCGAAAACCAGCCTAGTCCGACCATTGGAAGGGGGGGGGGTTAGGGGTTAAACCCCTCCAAAAATAGGTTTTTGGGATTTATAATATAGTAAAATAAAAATTCTAAAATGTTTGTTTAGACCATTGATTTCAGCTTGAAAAACAAGTAATTTAGTATTAGAATTTTTGCTCTATGTCCATTGGTTACCAAGATATCGCTAGTGGTAAACACAGTACGTTTTCCCAATGTTAACCTTATGGGAAATAAATCAAATTATATAGCTCGATTATTTCCCAACTTATTTGAATGGAACTTTGTGTAATCAATTAAAAACGTTCATAACTTCATCTAGTTGATATCTACTGGATTATTGCAAAGAATGTCTGAATTTCACACTTCAATGGCAGCAAACCTGCATACTCATTTTCCATATTATTCTTATGGAGAAAACTGTTGTATGCTCATTTTAGAATTTAAGTATATTTTACTTGATTTGTGGCATTTAGATTTATTTAAGAATTTGAAATTCGCTGAGTATGCAGATCATCTGCAACGGGGCTATTTCCCTGAAAACAGGGTAATTACATTTTTGTGAGGGTAAAATAAAAAAAAAATATGTTAAATAACGTACTGTGTTTAGCACATGCAATATCTAAGCAAGGGTTTGACGTAGGATAATAATTAAAAATGCAAATTATATTTTTTTTAAGCTGAATTAAATTTTGACAATGAAATTCAAATAGAATAAAAGGTATTTAATTAAAAAAATAAACCCTATTTTGTTAAAAAATTACCTCCTTAGAGTTAACCAATAGTGCTGGTTTTCGAACTCGAAGTAATAAATGTTGCTCTACACGTATGTGCCAAAGTTAACGTGACTGTGGACAGAGATACAGGGTATCTGTAAAGTCCGTCACCAAACTCCATAACTTGGTTTATTAAGTCAAAATAAGCAAAAAAGCTCAAATGAAGGTATGTCCTAAAATGCATATTTACCCAGATATCCGCCATTTCGTATTTTTCACAATTTTTTTTAATACAAACAAAAAGTTTGTTAATAATTTTTTTGAAACTTGGTATGTACTATAACTAGTTAAGGTTAGTTTATGAAAAAATAATCAGCATGATCGAATGGGAAATTTCAAAATGGCGGCCTTTTAAAATCTTAAAATTGAAATACCGAAAAAACGGCACGTAGTACAAACAAATCAAGGGTTAAAAGTCTTAGAACATTTAATTTATAGTCTAATGACACCAGAATTATGAAAATCGGTTAATAAATAACTGAGTTATGGTCAAATTGATCTAACGAGTCAGCGTAATTGACCTATGTCAGCGCATGACTCAATGTAACAATGGGCCATTTTTCTTCCAAATTAAAGATGCTGATTATTTTTTCATAAACTAATCTTGACTAGTTATAGGTACATACCAAGTTTAAAAAAATTGATCTACAAACTTCGGAGATAAAAAATATTTTTTGAATAATACAAAATGGCGGATATCTGGGTAAACATGCATTTTAGGACATACCTTCACATGAACGTTTTTGCTTATTTTGACCCAATAAACCAAGTAAGTTATGGAGTTTAGTGGCGGACTTTATATATATAATTATCAAATTAGCGAACGGTGTTTTCGAGGTTTAGGGGCATCAAAATGAAAAGCTATGGTGGTCCCGTGCTTAAGTCTTACCATGCCGCCTCCGGTAATAGCTACTTCCCTTTAGGGAGAAATTCGCTAAAACAAAAATAAATAAAAAACTATATTATATTTTAAAATTCGTAAGATTAATCGACGTTTATATTAATCATTACAATAAAATGACCCAGTTTTAACATACCATGTTGCAGCAAACCTGCTTACTATGTTATTTTTATCGAGCTTAAAATATATCTCTCCTGATCATTCTTTGATGAGTGTAAGAGCCCTTGATCTTATTGTTGCGGAAGAGACACACCATCCTACCTTAAACTTCGAGATAACACTCATGAAAGCTGTTACTCAAAACCCAAGTAAACTGTCATTGTTTCCTGATTTCCGGCGCTGCAATGTCCAAGATGTTGAGGCATGAGCTAAGCAGCTTAGCCATTCCGATATCTCAGTGGACTTGACTACTTCGGATGTGTATGGAGTGTTTCAGGTCTTTACGGATAAAATTCAAAAATTGGTTCTCCAAAACACACCCATGAAGCGCCTGGGAACTCCACGCGTTCCAGTCTGGTTTAATAAAGAGCTGAGGAACCTTACGATTGAGAAAAAGGTTGTTCATAGAGCATTTATAAGTCTAACCTTAAATTTTATGATTTAGCTATATTCAGATTCTTGAGGCGTAGATATTCTGACCCCTCCAGAACCTGTTACAAAAATTACCTTCAACACTTGGACTCGACTTTCTTGAACAATCCCAGACCACTTTGGAGCCATGTTAATAGGCTGAACCACAGCGCAGAAACTCCTTCGAAGATTAAATACAATGGTATTGAGGTGTCCTCGCTCAATACTTTTCAAGCGTCTTTTCACCACCGATTCCAACCACTCAAGCCTTCGATCTCACCTATAGACTATCAGCTCTTCTTGGACGCCCTGTGTCCAATTGAGAAATATTGATGGTTCTTCGAGCAGTGACTGCGGCTTCCCTTTAAACTCTTTCAATTGTTCTCAACAATCTGATTTTTTAGACAACGGTCCGGAGAAAGCAAGATCCGTCCTAAAAAATGCTTAAAGGGTCACAGCAGTAAATGCTTAAAGCTTTTGCATCAAAACGCACAGATAGCCACCAATAAAGGGGACGAATTATTTATTCTTTGTGAGGAATTAAAGCCAGATGTTTTTATGGTGACCGAAAACGGATTTACCGCTGATAATATCGAGTATTGTAAAATAGAGGGTTACAGTCATTTTGTCCAGCTCATTTTGTCGTGAACAGTATAAAAATGGTGGCGTTGGGATTTTTATCCCCAGCGGGCTGCAATGTACTCCACTTCCTCTAACGTTTGCAGACGATAAAAATTTTGAGGCTACCGCGATAAAAATTAAATCTGAACATTTCCATTAACAGTAGTGAGAATGTATCGTTCACCTAGTGGCGATATAAATGTTTTCTTTCAACAAATGGAAAATTTACTCAATAAATTAAACTTACAATCCAATCAGTACATTTTACTAGGGGACTTCAATATTGACGTTTCGGACAACCATCATCCCAATACATGTCGATTTAAGGATTTGTTAGGTTCTTTTGGTTTAAAAAGGTTAGTCAATACACCCACCAGAGTGACAGCCACGTCCAGGACAGCTTTAGACAACGTTATTTCTAACGTACGGAACACCGGTGTCGGTCATTGTCACTGCGATCTCGGATTACTGGCCCAAGAGGTTATCGTTAGCGAATGTTTACCGGACCGCGTTAAGGAGACACCCGTTTTAAAAAGGGACTTCCATAGGGACAACATTGAACTCCTAAACAACAACTTGGCGTCAGAAAGTTGGGATTTCCTTAAATCCAATGCATTGTCAGTGGATGAAATGTATGACGCATTCAGATTTCGTTTTTTACATTACCTCAATATTTGCTGTCCGTTTAAAAAATCAACAAGTCGTCCCAAAAGAATGCACGGTAATTGGACCACTCCCGGGATTTTAGTGTCAAGAGAAAAACAGAAATTTTACTCTGAACTTGTTAAAAACTCTCAAAACCCAGCTTTTATAGATTTTTTAGGAAACACAAAAAAACATATCTTAAGTAATTAGGGCTGCAAAAGCCTACGAAGTAACTCGATCTCTTAAAAAAACACCAACAATGTTTCAAAAACCGCATGGGCTATTATTAACAGCAATAAAAACCATTCTCTTAAAGGACCGATTCAACTCAAAACCTCTGAAAAATGTTCCTCAAATCCTCGTGACATAGCAAACCACTTCCAACACTTTTTTTCATCCATAGCAACAAATTCCACCGGAAATAAACAGCAGTCGAAGTCAAAATTTAGGCAATCTCCAGCAGGTTCCTTGTTGTTAGCCCCGGTTACGGTGAACGAAATCGCACGTGTTATTCAAAATTTGAAGGCAAAGACTGCTGCAAACTTCGATGGGATCTCGATGTGGGTTATTAAGAAATGTTCTGTGCACCTACTATACCCTCTCCCTTTGATTATAAACGCTTCATTTCTAGCCGGGTTTTTTCCATCATCTCTGAAAACCTCGAATGTAATTCTCCTTTTCAAAAAAGGCGACCCACAAGAGGCAAACAACTATCGGCCAATATCGATTCTCGCAACATTTAGTAAATGCTTTGAGAAACTTTTTTTTACGCGACTTTCTAACTTTCTCGATTCGCACAACTTTTTTCAAATACGCAATTCGGCTTTAGACAAGGTAAATCTACCGTCAATGCGGTAGTGAGCCTCGTAGATTTGATTGTGGACAGCCTGGAGAAGAAAAACGTAAATGTCAGTGTGTTTATTGACCTCTCCGAGGCTTTTGATTGTGTGAGTCACGAGGTCTTGTTAATGAAACTGGAGGACTGTGGAGTTAGAGGCGATCCATTCTTATGGCTCAAGTCATTCCTCAGTATCAGAACACAGATCGTCCAGGTCAGCGGTATGGCCTCGGCCCCCACCAATCTCTGCTTCGTCGTCCATCAGGGATCTATCCTAAGTCCACTTTTATTCTTAATCTATGTCAATGACATAGGGTCATCGCTGCAACATGGACATTTAGTTCAATATGCTGATGACACCACAATTTTTTGTAGCGAAAAATCAAAGGAACTTCTGGAAATCCAAGCCTTTGCAGACTTGAACTCATGCATCCAAAATTTCGAAAAAAATCAATCTGAAAACCAACTCGGAAAAATCCACCGCAATAAATTTTTCACTTCACTCGGGACATTCAGAATTTCCTCCCACCATAATGATTGGCGAGACAGCTCTAGAGCCAGTTAGCAGCACCAAATTCTTGGGTGTCGTCCTTGACCAAGGTCTTACTTGGGAAGAACACATCAACCATGTCTGCTCTAAAATTTCCTCCGGTATTTTCGCTCTGAGAAAATTGTCCGAATACTGCCCCCGCGAAACTTTGCTCATGGCCTATTTCGGTCTTATTCACCCACATCTGTTGTACGGAATTGTACTGTGGGGAGGATGTGCAAATTCACACTTTTCCAGGGTTTTTAAACTTCAAAAAGAGCAATTCGGATCATTTCGAAATTAAATCAAAGGGAATCGTGACGTGAAACATTTAAAGCGCTGGGTTTGTTAACGTTATCCTGTCTCTATATCGTAGAGACAGTTTACTACTGCCTTCTAAAGTGCCCCCTGACCCAGGGTGCTGACATCCGCAACTACAACACTAGAGGCAGAGAAAATTACCGCTCCGGTCAGCATAGAACAACAGCACACCAGCGCTTACCCTCTCAAGCGGGTGTCAAATTAATCAATAACCTTCCGGTTCAACTCAGAGCTGAAAGAAACCCACATCGAGTAAAATACCGCTTAAAACGTTTGCTGTCCTCTCGTGCTTTCTACTCGGTGGGTGAGTTCCTTGCGGCAGAGTGGTGAGCAGAGGGGGGGGAGGACGGTCCTAGCTTCGGGACCGGTAAAATATTATTTTACACAAGTTTTTTTTATATATTGTAAACCAGGTATGAATGGCTTTATTTTGTATGTATGAATGGTTCCATTGTGGGTGAATGTTAGATTTAGAGACGGTTGCAATGTTTTTTATTGTCACAGCAATAAACAAATCTTGAATCTTGAATCTTGCTACGTTTGTCATGAGGAGGTATTAAAGCTTTTACAAAGTCTTGATGGTACTAAGGGCTGTGGTCCAGATGGAATACCCCCCCTTGTATTGAAACACTGTGCTGATCTCTTTTGACGGCTCTGTTCAACAGATCTTTGCAAGTTGGGATCTTTCCCGATGTATTCAAGGATGGGTTTATTGTGTCAATATCGGCTCCGCGGAAGCCACAAATATAAGAGCAGTGGTGATACTCTCTTCTCTCTCTAAAATATTTGAGAGACTTGTCCTTAACCAGTTATTACCTCACACCAGAAATCTCATCGCTGAAGAGCAACATGGTTTTATGTCGGGCCGCTCAACAACTATGAACCTTCTAGTCCTTCAGAGTTTCATACTGCAGTCCTTTGAGAGGCGTAATCAGGTCGATGTTGTCTACTTAGACTACGCTAAAGCGTTTGATAAGATAAACTACTCCACGCTCTTGATGAAATTGGAGAGTTACGGGATCCTGGGAGCACTACTGAAATGGTTTGGGAGCTATCTGACGGACAGAAGACTAAGGGTAAAATTTGCGTCAGCTCTTTCTTCTCCAATCATGGCAACATCGGGTGTCCCTTAGGGCTCCCTATTGGGACCCTTTCTGTTTTTCATGTTTGCAGACGACCTCCCAAGAGGACTGCCTCATTGTCCGCTCATTGATGTTTGCTGAGACATCAAACTCATCCTTGAAGTGGAGTCGGTGCGGGATTGTCTGCGTCTTCAGAGAGCTCTTGACATGGTTCTTGACTGGTCCAAGGATAATTTGATGCTGCCCAACCCAGCTAAATGCAAAGTAATAACCTTCCATCGGAATTTAAAACCAATCGTTTTTCAGCACACCCTGAATTCAGTCCGATTGGAGCGTGTCACAGTGATTCGTGACTTCGGTGTAATCGTTCAATATCACTTTTAACTATTATACTATATTAAATTCACTATGCTAATATCTTAAGACTTTCTAACTAGGACTACAATTTACGATGCATGTATCTTTATTCATTTTTGTCACAACTTCAATGTTGACACTCCTGTAAAAATGGTGTATCCGTTAATAAATAAATAAATTAATCAATATCATCTCGCTACATTGTATTGAGATTTTTTAAAATTTGAAATTCGCTGAGTATGCAGGTCGGCTGCAATGAGGGGTGTTTGTCAATTCGATAGATCAACAAAACAGCCAAAGAAAACCATTACCATTTATTATTTAAATTTGAATATTTTTTGTTTTTATATTTCTGTAGGAGACAAATAACGCTATAATACGAGTACATTCACACGGATGGTAAATGTCCCTCGCCTTGTCCAATGTCTGTTCGGGCCTTTCTATTTTGAAGGGCTACAAGCAACGGGCGTAGCAATAGACAAAAATATAAGGAGGGTGTCATAATAGCATTATACGTTGGTCTATTTAAGCAAAATGTATCTATAATCTTATTTTTGTAAGGCTTTTTATTAGTACAACAGGCATCGTTAGTCACAACCACAAATTGAAGGCGTTGTTTCGTATTAATGTTAGTATAAAATTAACATATTGATAAATTTAATTCAAAAAGTGAAAGTTGCTTTTAAAATTGTACTGATACGTTAATTTAAATGATTTACAACCCCCTTTACTTTGTGATTATATCTTAAAATTACAGCTTTACTGGTGAAAGCCTCAAAAAAATAAAATCATAAAAGTATCGGTTTAGTTTTTAGTTTAAATTTTTATAACATCAAATATAAGAGTTCCCCAACAATAAAAATTGTGTACGCCATTTCTATCTATCAACCGTCTTATTTTATGTACTTTAACACGTTTTCTTTATATCAGTTATATTAAATAGGCTATATCGAAGCCGAATAATACATTAGATAGAGTATTTCATTTATTTTAAGAAAATGGTTTTTGTTAAACATATTCTAAACAGTGTAATACATTACCATTACATTATGCATTCTTATATAAAACGAACTGCACACGTGCTTTGTTATGATGATATATAAGACAAGTTCCACCTTTATGTCAAGCTTATTCTGATTATGTATGAAATTATCTCTAACGTAACACTCTAACACAAAAAAAAAAACTAGCCGAATAAAATTCTGAAAGACGTAACTAACTGTACAAGTTTTTAGTTAACGTCTGTTGATTGCTTTTATTATATTTTCTGGTAAACATTTAACGCTAATATACATGATGAGTTTTAAATGTACCCCTCTAAATTGTTTTCACATTTTTTTAAATATTATTCCTTGACCAACCTCCGAAAATTGCTGGAAAGCAAGTACTTCATTTTAAGTTGATGGCAATTTTCGGCCACATTTACATACTCGTTTCAATGCCGTACTCATTTTTATTAATATGACTCATTCTTATGATATTACGGCTTTTAAACTTTATTTTTAACTCGTTTCAACATAATGAATTGTGAAAATAAGTCCATACGGTCAAAATAAAGCTAACAAATGACAAATAACCCCTGAAGTAATTGTTGAGCCATTTTCACATGATTTAGACGGATTCAACATTTTTTGGCGCCATCTATTTATTTATTTATTTATTTATTTTTCAACGGACAACCATACAATAATTCATAATATGCATTTCTACATCAACAGTAGTGATATCAGTTACAAGAGAGATGTGTTGCATTAAATTACTGAACTAAAAAAAACAATAACAAATTAATATAATAACAATGAATAAATACTCTAATATGTATACTAATAAGTTAACATGCGTTATTTAATAAGTTACAACATACAAATATATACAGAACACGAGATTTGCTGAAAAAAAAAACAATCAAACCCAACTATGTAGGTAACTACCCTAACGTGTACAGTTACACGGAACAAGACATTTCAGGATAAATCGCCAATGCAAAATTGATAAATGTAAAAAAACAATCAACATGCAGAACCTTGCAAAGACATTGCAAAAGTATTATAGCAATGGCACTTCACCGAGATCACATGAATGAACAACAAAACGGGACCCTTTAAAGGCATCCCCAAGAATTTCAATAGCACTAAGAACTGAAGAACATGCACAAGCAATGAATAATGAACATGCACAAGTAATGTCAAATGGGACCCTTTAAAGGCATCCCCTAGAAATATAAAATAGCACTAAAACTGATAAATATGCACAAACAATGACTAATGAACATGCTCAAGCAATGCCAAATGGGACCCTTTAAAGGTATCCCCAAGCACAGAGATGATGGCACTAAGAATTACACTCATGTAGCATAATGATTAGGACCCTCCATTTTCAACTGAACCGCCATTTTCAACTGATTTTTCATGCCAAATTGAATACCGCAGTTAGTTTTGAGCTATCATAATTTTTCGTTTTTGATACATTGCCATTTTTTATATTGAAAAATATGTCGATATCTCAAAAAACGGAGATCATAAAAAAATTATATATGAAAAAAATTCAAAACAGATTACAGGAATCAATCCGGCAAAAAATTCAGTAATAAAATGTTTAATTTTAGCGAATTTCCCGTATAGAGAAGAAGATGTTACCGTAGGTCTCGTAGTAAGACCTAAGCCCGAGAACATTATAATTTTCATATATACTAAAACTTTTTATATATGTATAAATATATAAATACACAAGGTTTCCATTAAAAATGTTTCTGGATTCCGAGATGTGATTCCTTATATATAAAGTAAAAAAACAATTTATATTAAATTTACCCTGAAATGCATATATTTGCCCCGATGTCCGCAATTTAGCATTCTTCTCCAAATATTTTTTATCTCCGAAGTCTCAAACGAGTTTTTGAAACTCGGTTTGTAATTATAAGTAGTAAAAAGGTCAGCTTATACAAAATAATCAACATTAGCTCATGATTTATTTCAAAATGGCGGCCGTAAAAAATATTTTTTACTGAAATACCGGAAAAACGGTGTGTTCTAAAAAAATACAATGAATAACAAGTTTTAGTAAATTTAATTTTCAATCTAATGACACCTTAAGTATGGAAATCGGTTAGTAAATAACTGAGTTATGTTCGAATTTAATTGGCCTAATTTAGCGCAAACATAGCACAACAATGGACAATTTAACTCCAAAAATGCTGCCTGACTAGCTAAATTCGACCATAACTCAATTACTTACTAAATGATATTCTGAATTTTGGTACCATTAGATTAGAAATTTAATTTTTCAAGAAATTTTCATCCCTCATAACTTAATTAAGAACGTCTTTTCATAATCATATATTTAATTTCGTAAGGCGATTCTTTGCGTCAAAATTGTGAACGTCTGGTAAGTCGTAGAAAGATGGGAGAGGGCTCAAATTAAAGGTCTCTATTCCGAGATGGCGGGAAAAATACTGAAATTGCTTGAAATTCACCAGAAAACGAGAAATAACGTAAAATAACTGCCATTTAAAAAGCATTGGGATCTAAAAACGTCTGTTTTGTTGACATTCAAAGATGTGGTGCTGATGCTTGATTCTTGATTCAAAGCCATATGATAGATGTTGATATATGGGGTTTTTTCAAAATGCAGCTAACTATGTTCAATGTACTATAACAAATAAATATTTTAATTTTAAGATTTCAGACTTTATAATTACGCGTTTGAATATATATTTACAATATAAAATTATAAAGAGTTAAGTGTTTCTTTTACGTTATAACGATGCCGATTTAATGCCAAATGATCGATATAAATACATTATGTAGGCGAAATTTTTGCGCCGAAATTATGGGCATTTGGCAAGTCACAGGCCTTGCACTTGCAAGATAATGGGAAAGGGCTCAAATAGAAGGTCTTGGTGCCAGGGACTCAGGAAAAATACAAGAATGTCTTTAATTTTATCAAGAAATAAGATATTACGTTAAATATCTGCCATTTAAAATCATTGTAATCTAAAAACGTCTAACAGTGTAGATCAGCTCAGTGTAACATCAGCTTTAAATTTGATTCCACCAAAAAGGTTCACCTTTAAATTTGGCCAATCAAAAGTATATTCAATCTTGAATCTACCAAGACAAAGTAGTATTTATTCACGGGCAACCATAAAAAAGTGTTGAACGTAGGGTACCAGAGGCTGAAACGTGGAGTGTGGAGTCGTTAATGGGAGACCATTTTCTGATTTAATCCTTATTTATTCGCTTAGTGTGTACAATGTAGCCTCAAATGGAGAATTCCATAACAAGTACCCTTTAACTGTCCAATATAATATTCTTTTGAACTAGGTGGAGGCTATAGACATTTGTTTACATTTTTGAGTTAAATGTCACGACTTTCTTTGGCAAATAAATTAAGTTTCACAGTCTGTGGTTAACCTTAAGAATTGTTTTAAACCATGTCCATATGTTTAATAATTGTAAACAATGTGAACTGAGTTGTTTTGAGAACGACATCCATAGCGCCATTGTTTCAAAAATTTAGCCGTTTACTACTGAAGTAGGCTAACGCCCTTTCTTAAAATTCTGATACGCACTAACAAATGTCAAAGTATAATTATCATTTCACTTTACACATTTAATTCCGACAAACAGTTACCGAGTTGTGAGTGTGAAGGAAACATTATATATATATTTTATTAAGCATTTGTATTTTATTTATAGGGGCTTTTGCCCCTACAAGCCATTAGTTTAAATTTAAAAGTTTTAAATAGCCCGGTTTTTAAATTTACCATTCGATCCTACTGATTATTTCTTCATAAACTAACCTTGACTAGCTACATCCTGAGTTAAAAAAATTGGTTTGAAAGGTTCAGAGATAAAAACTATTTTGTGAAAAATACAAAATGGTGGATATCTGGGTAAACATTCATTTTAGGATATACATTCTTATACATTTTTTGTTAGTTTCGTTGTAAGGAAGCGCCTCCCGAAATCCTGAAACTTTTTAATGGACACCTTGTATATATGTATATACATACATACATACTTGTAAATTAGTAACTATTCAGACGAGTTGGAAAGCCAGTCTGATCAGACCATCGGAAAGGGGGTAAGGGGGAAACCCCTTTCAAAAATGGGGTTTTGAGAATTTTTACATAGAAAAATACAAATTACAACCATTAAATTAAGCGAAAAAAATTTTGTATATTGAATCATTGTTCTATGTCCGTTGGTTACCGAGATATCACTAGTGGTAAACACTGTATGTTGTCTCATAGGAAATAAATAAAATTCTATATATCACCATCAGAATAAAACTTGGAATATTGCTTCATCCAGTTGCAAAAACCTTAATTTCACATTTCCATAGCAGCAAACCTGCTTACTCATTTCCCATGTTATTGTTATAGAGAAAATTGTTGTATGCTCATTTAAGGATTTAAGTTGATTTCATTTGATTTGAGGATTTGTTTATATGATTCATTTAAGCATTTGAAATTAGTTAAATGTGCAGGTCTGCTGCAACGCGGGTATTTACATATAGTTTTCAACATAACATGACAAAATGATGTGATGGATTTTTGGATATTACCTTGACTAATATTATAACTTTTAAAAAGAAAAGTATTGTAATATTAATAAAGCATGATATAGAGTAATATGAACGCAGTTAACTGTTACCGTAAATAAGGATGGTATATTTTTTCAAAGCTATCCCATACCCAACATAAAGATTTTTTCCCTATATGGTCCGGAAATTTAAGGAAAATCGGCCTAATAAATATAATGACAAAGTTGAAACTTCGCACATATATAAAGTAAACCTCTCAAATTAAAATATCAGTAATCCCCAAATATCCCTGTTTTAAACCAGCCGACATCTTAAAATAATCGATTCCGGTCCCTGTTACGGCGAATTTTGGGGATTTTAGCGAATTTCTCCTATAGGAAAGAAGCTGTTACAATAGGTCTCATGGTAAGACCGAAGTGCGAGACCATCATAACTTTTCGTTTTGAGGTCCCCAAATACATAAAAACAATTCTTTAATTTTCCAAAATATATATATATATATATATATATATATATATATATATATATATATATAATAGGTCTGTTCCCCCTGCAAGGTCTTGACATCAAGCATCAAGTGAAAGTCCAGCATGAGTCATCAGAGCCTGCACTAGCCTGACAGCTGATAACTGGTGGTTTTAGGTTTAAGATTCTTGTTCAACCGTTTGAGGGAGCGTAAGCGGCTTGTTCACCCTTTCAGTACTTGGATTTAATAAAGAGAAGGTTTTAAATGTTTCATAATTGTTATGTAAAGTTTTATTTGTTAATTTGATAATAAACCTCTAACAAAAGTTGATTGATTTAGTCATGATATAAATAACAACAACACATTGGCTACCAGGAGTTGCTCTAATAATAAAGTAAAAACTCACCGTCTTAAGCAGTCCAGTAATGTTCTATACGAACAATTGTTTCGCCCCTATTTGTTCAAGGGCATCATCAGCGCTAAATACAAGTCTTTGGTTAAAACATTTCATGAACTTTGTTGTTCACTTCGTTAAAATAATATTTCATGGTGAATATATGCTGCACAAACATAAATAGCGACATTACATAAATTAATACTGCACTTTTTATAACCTAAACTGAACCTAACCTCAATCTTGCAGACGAGCCGGCCGGCAATACAAAGTGACAGTTACAATTGTTCGCATAGAACTACTGGATTGCTTAAGACGGCGAGTTTTTACTTTATTATTTAACAGCAACACAATTTATTAATTACACGAAGTATCATTCTCATCTAAATAAATACATACAACCAAATGACCTACAATTGAATTTCTCAAACCAAACCCAAACTCCACTCTACTCAGCATCAATTAACTGAAAAACACAAATCAAAAAATCATTCACTCCTATAACAAAAACTCACATCTCAAAAAGTACTAATAATGAAAAAAAAATGTTTTTGTCCCACACAAAAACCAAACAACAACATATGTGAATTATCAAAGGTGTCACCAAGTTTAAAAACAGAAGAATAGAAATATTAATAATTTATGGAAATAATTAATAATATACTACCGCCCCTTGGGCGGCCGGGCCCCCCGGATCTATCCTTACCTGACGTACCCTCTCTACGGTTCTGTGTGTGTGTGTGTGTGTGTGTGTGTGTGTGTGTGTGTGTGTGTGTGTGTGTGTGTGTGTGTGTGTGTGTGTGTGTGTGTTTACAGTTTACAGTTTACAAAATCATTATTTTGGAAAAAACCATACATCACATACAAAGTCAAGTGCTCACAGGGCACGCGTGACTTAACTCTAATCCTTAACGATTATTATTAAAAACTGTTTTTTATCTGTTGGTACATGGTCTGTCTTCTTTTTTGTCATAGTTCATCCACCGTAGAGTACTTAAAGAAACATATTTTAAGCTTAAAATTTTTCCTATAAATTCACTTTTGTCACAGCCTATTTCAAGATAAGTTTTATATCAATTCAATACATTTTTTTTAATTTACCTGTGCAATATATCATCTGTAATGTTGAAAACAATATATATATGGCAAACAAACAATAAACAATATAACAAATATAACAAAAACAGATATAACATACGCATCAACTTTAGACTCTAACAATGCTATTAGCATAAAAAAATTAATACATACAACCAAATGACCCACAATTGAATTTCACAAACCAAACCCAAACTCCACTCTACTTAACATCAATTAACTGAAAAACACAAATCAAAAAATCATTCACTCCTATAACAAAAACTCACATCTCAAAAAGTACTAAAAATTAAAAAAAAACAATGTTTTTGTCCCACACAAAAACCAGAGTTCTCTGTGTCTTAATTAAACTGATAACGAGGGCCCCTCACCACGCACAACAATAGAGCGCTTTTGTTGTCGTCGTCGATCAGGTATTTCGCAGTTGCCGCCACCAGCTCCAAAACCAAAATTCCCCGCGATTCCCTGTCCATCTAGCCACACTGCCACTTAGTACCGACTGAAGATGATACCGAACTATTTCCACTTGGTGTTGAGCTCCCAAGCCCGACTTTTGCTACGTGGACTAAAGTTAGCCGCGCCTAAAGCTGGGCGCGTACTAGCTAGGCCCGAGCTCCCAAACCGCCCCTAAGAGTGCGAATAAATTTTAAGCTCGAGAGTAGACAAATAATGATTTTTTTTGAAGCTATTGATTTTCTGAGGAAATATTCAAATATGTTTCAAGCAAATAATTTATATATTCACTTTCTTATTGTTTTACTGTTTTATTACAAATATCTTTTTTTCAACTCAAAGTTAATTTAACCTTTGTAATGAAAGAAAATTGTAGTCTATAATATGGTCCAATATTTAAATGTAAATTTTGAAAAAAATTTAAAGAGTTTAATTAGAATTATTGTTATCATAGCATGAACTATCCTAGGGTTTGAGGTTTATACCTTATTGCTCCTGTGGCCTACACATGGTGGATCAACTTCGGGTGGCATCGACTACTAGAGGCCTCAGTGACTGTTCGCCTCGCCCTACCTTCAGCATTGCCTTTGCACGCTTTCGACACTGCACGAGGACTTGTGACTGTGTTTGGGTTGACCCACTTCTCTGTGTCTTTTGGGGCAATCGTACCAAAAGTAATATATTTTCTTATTATACTGCTTGCTTTGAAACCAACCACTCTGAACTAAGGGAAGTTAATGTGGATTTGGACCTTCCCGTGTTAAAGGATAATACGTTGTGATTCATTTTTGAGATTTATTAAAAATCACAACAACCGCAACAGACTTTATGGGTCTTAAAAACCATTCAGGTGGGACACTTACCAGCTTGGCAACACCGGATAGACTTTACCTCGCCTCAAGATATAGGAGCTATAAATATATGTTCTTAGTTTAGTGCTGATATATGTGTGTGTCTATTTGTTATATTTATTAATGTTATAAATTTTTCTAGTAAATATTGAATATTTTGTGGGAGATACTTATCTCTCTGGTGGCCACCATATATATCATGATAGCTAGTCTGGTTTAGAATTATTTTGCTCATGAACTCACTGAAATCAGTTATTGGGTTAGGTTGATAACAAACAAAATATTTTGGAATATAATTGTCAGATATGAAAACTTGGATTACAGGAAGTGGAATAATCTAGTTATAATATTTTCACAGATTTAAATTTGTTTTAAATTTGTTTGAAACTTTATTGAATTTTCAGTGGATTGAACAGTTATTGTACTTGCTTTGAATAATGCAAATTTTTGAATACATATGATACATACTGTTCAGATAAGTGTTTTCTTTTGACCTAGTGTTGTAAATAATTAAATTAAATCTAGTTTTGTCACTCTTGCTCAGAAATAAATAATTACTGATTTGATGAAAACATAAATTAATATTAAGGTGTCTATACTTGAATGATCGAGGTTTAAATAAATTATTGATTTAATATCCCTGGCTATCAGCTGCCGGCACAACCTTTGAAGGTGGAGTTTGCCCTCGCACCGACTCCAAGAGTTCTCCTTTCTGCGAGGTGGCGCCCTCAACCAAGACCAGTCATAGTAGCCTACCACTTAAGAATAATTTTAATTGCCAAGTCGAATTTTGAACCACGCCCATCTCTGAGATTTGCCAGGAAAAAGTTACACTTGGTATATGGTTTTAGACTTGGTAAAAACGTTACACTTCATCTAGTTGATATCTATTGGACTATTACAATAAACCTCCAAATTTCATATTTCCATTTCAGCAAGCCTGCATACTCATTTTCCATGTTATTCTTATGGAGAAAATGGTTGTATGCTCATTTGAGGATTTAAGTTGATTTTAATTGATTTGAGGTTCCGTCTAAAAGATTTATTAACGAATTTGAAATTCGCCAAGTATGCAGGTCTGCTGCAACGGGTGTATGTCTATACATTTTTAAAATCAAAACAAAAACCAAAGATATACGAGAAAGTAGTGTAAATGGCGTTTTTTTACAGGACAAAGTATTATGTAACACTGTATAAAAATTGAAAATAACTGACATATTGGTGATTTTATAGAGTTCTGCAATTATAACAACCCTGTCTTAAGAAATAAACCTAATAAAAACTTTTTATGTAAAATACATTGCCAATATGGTGAAGCGTTTTGATCTTAGAGCATAATTAACTATATTCATAACATCCTGACAAAAAATTCCACTAATTTGATTCCTCAAGATTAGTTTATGTTAGAGCGTGGTGGGTGCACTAAAAACACATTTCGTAAGGAATTAATATAATATATGTTAGCATATTGATTTTTTAACTCACCCACGCTTTTATTGTGAACAAATTTTGACGATCGACGTGTCAAATTACTGGTACTTGAGTAGGGATTTTATAAATTTAGTTATTTTAGTCAGTAGTACTAAAATGGCAACATTTTAGAAAATTTACATTATTAACATTTATTTTTAGAATTTCTTATACGTATTTATATTGATAGTATTGAAAGATTTGACCAGTGTACAAAGGTCGTTCATACTTTTTTCAAATCTCTCATGGGGTATGTTTTAATTAAAAAATATTTATAGACAAGCATGGACCGGAAATAATTATTTTAAGATGGCGGTTGAAGCACAGCAGGGATTTCTAGGGACTTTTGACATTTTAATTACGGTGGTTTACTCAACAATTTGTGTGAGGTTGCCACACGGCCAGGCTTTGTTTCGTCTATTCACGATTTTATTTTTTTAATATTCTTGGAGTATTACCCAACATCAATCAAAGAAGTAATTTATGTAATTTACTATATAAAAAATAGAAACTCTGCCAGTACAGGTGTAATGTCTGTTAGACTGAATAAAAGATATATCAGACCTCTTAGCAGAAAGGACCGATGCTTCGAAAGGGAATTATGTCAAGGGTTTTGGAAGTGCTTTGAATAGTTACTGTGGTTATTATTTGAAATATCTACTTTGGTTACTAGCAGAATGCAGCACTAAGAAACGATAGAATAAAATAATCTTACGGGCAAAGCCGGGTTTATCACATAGTATTCACTAATGAGGCAAAAAAAAATACAACTTTGTTGACTCTTAAGTGAACATGGATTCATCTTTTATTTTGAGATAAAACAGTAGTTAATTCAAAAAAATTGCCAGTTCGAAGAAATACAGAGTGTTTTTTTTTTAACGCAACCCAAAACTTTATTTTATCAGTGAAGGATTATAACCCCCAAACACCCCCGGATTTGACGCCACCATATTATTTTCTTTGGGGATACATAATACCCCCGTTGCAGCAGACCTGCATACTCAGCGAATTTCAAATGCAAAACAACATATTTCAATCCAACATAGCGGGATTTTACATGTTTTTGATAGCTCCATAAGAATAACATAGGGAATGAGTATGCAGGTTTGCTGCTACGGGTATATTAAAACTGGGTGGTTTTAATTCAATATTTAGTATATCTGAACTAGAAGAAGCTATTTACCAAGTTTTATTAAGATATGATGAGAAATAAGCGAGATATAGAATTTTACTTATTCCCCATAACGTTAACATTGGGACAACGTACTGTGTTTACCACTTTCAATATCTCGGTAACCAATGGACATAGAGCAGTAATTCATGATACTAATTGTTTGTTTTTTTTAGCTGAATTCAATGGTGCTAACAAAAATTGGATAAATTTTATTTTTCTATGTAAAAAACTAAAAAAACCCATTTTTGGGGGGTTTACCCCCCTTACCCCTCCATCCGGTAGTCAGATCTACTGGTTTTCGAACTCGTCCGAATAATTACTACTTTACATGGCTGTGCCAAATTTCATTCAGGTTGGACCATTTTTACGACCGCTATCGTGCTTAAAGACATACACACACACACACACACACACACACACACACACACACATATATATATATATATATATATATGAAAATGAATGAATAGTGTTTTTAGCTTCTGGGGGCCCCAAAACGAAAAGTTATAATGGTCTCGGGCTTAGGTCTTACCATGAGTACTACGGTAACAGCTTCTTCCCTATAGGGGAAGTTCGCTAAAAGTAAGGCCTATGAAAACAATTCACAGGATATTCAGTACCTCAAAACAAGCATAACAAATCTAATGAAAGAGATTGTATAAGAAGTACCTTGCAACATTTGTTCGGGAATTTGATGGAGAGAACACTACTTTATACAAATGTCAATGGCGGATTGTTGAAAAAATAATGTAAACTAAACGTGATCAAATTTAAATAATAGGTTATATAAAATGTAAATATTAACAAAACAACACTCATTTCATATTTATATGTGCATCTTAAAAATAGGTAGAGTTAAAAAAAACACCCTGTATATTCTCTTGTAGATGAACAACAAATCCAAACTATGGTTACGAAATCCATCAATACCATTCTACCCCAATAAAAATCCAAAACAAACATTTAAAAATAGGCATGATGAGTTAGTATGGAAACCAATTTTTTAATAATAAATTTAGTAAATGAACAAGACAATCGAAAGACTGAGAAGACGTTTTATTCCAAAACCCATCCCTCCATATAACATTGTTGTTTGAAACCTGCCCCATCGTAGGAAAAATTAATTTTCATAAATATTTTTATATTTTATATCGATGTTACAAATAGAAAAGATGATACTTTATTTTAAATTACAATTATTCGTATCGGAGTGATTAACTTAAAATAGAAAATGCCTAATAACATTGCATAGAGTCGTAGAAGATAAGAGACAAATGGTACAAGAGCTAACTTGAAAGAACTATTCAAGCTGAGAAGGCAGCCACAGATTTTCTTTGGGGTTATCAAAAGCTCATCAGTGGTGGGAGCTTTTACTTATTTTGTCGTACATGATTCCCTCCTAAAATTTGTCTTCATTAAGTTAATTAATGTCTACTGTATAAATTTAATAAAATATGTCTAGTTTAAAAGATATTTAAATGTAAAATAAAACTAAAATTTTTCTGCAGACAGGCACACTGACTCTTTATAGATTTTATCCATAAATGTGTTTTGAAAAGACGATTAAAAAGAATTTCTGACTACGTTTGGAATTATGTTCTCAATACATATTTTTTCTACATCTTTTATTGGTTTCATACGGTTGAATGAATATTAATTGGTCCAATCACAGATGAAGTTCTTCATCTGTGGTCCAATCTATAAAATGAATAATAGTATTATTTACTTATTAATAGTGTTGAACACAGAACTATTATAGACACAGATATATCAAATATACATCTCCAAAGACACAAAAAAATATATTATCGAAGTTCATATGTTCGGTCAAGAGTCAATTGTTAATGTTATAATAAATAGAGGAGAAATGTTAATTCTCTATCATAGCGGTGGGAAGAGAATTTGAATAGGTATAAGCTTTCAGTTATTATAGGTATTCAAAAAAGTTTAGGGTGTATGATCATTACAGATCTTAAATTAGCGCCGTTTTAATTTAAATGATGTAAAAAGGTCAAGGCCCGAAATAATTTTTCAGAATTTGAAGTGCAAGCTTGTCTTTAAGTTAGTCTAAATGGGGATGTAGTGTTTTAACGATTTCAACAGAAATGTTAAACTATATGAGGAGAGGTGAATGTAAAAGAAGGTTTTAGGCGTAGAAGATAATGTTCCAACTCCAATGATTTACTTGGGTCTCGGACTGCTGATTTCCCTATTAGTGGTTGTGTTGAAACCTTGAATCCATATTTTAACAAATTCGTAGGTGTTTTGTTTGAAACTAGAAATAGTTTTTAACTATACAGGGTGTTTTTTTTTAAACGCAACCCATTTTTAAGATTGAATAACGCACATATAAATATTAAATGAGTACTGTTTTATTGATCTTTACATGTTATACAACCTAGTATTTAAGATTGATCACATTTAGTTTACATTATGTGCTCAAACAGTCCGCCATTGGCATTTGTATAAAGTTATGCTCTCTCCAACAAATTCCCGAAGACGTGTTGCAAAGTGCATCATTGCATTTCTTGCGTTAAATTTGTTATGTTTGTTTTGAGGTGCTGAATATCCTGTGAATTGTTTTCGTAGGCCTTACTTTTTATGTATCCCCAAATAAAATAACATAGTGGGATCAAATCCGGGGATCTTGGGGGGAAATAATCCTTCACCGATAAAATCAAGTTTTGGGTTGCGTTTTTAATGTGTGTGTTTTTAAGCACGATAACCCGCGTAAAGATAGTCCGATCCGAATGAAATTTGCCACAGACATGTAAAGTAGTAATTATCCTACGAAAACAATTCACAAGATATTCAGCAACTCAAAACATCATAACAAATTGAATGCAAGAAATTTAACGAGGTACGTCGCAACACGTATTCGGGAATTTGATGGAGAGTGCATAACTTTATACAAATGCCAATGGCGGCCTGTTTGAGCACGTAATGTAAACTAAATGTTATCAAACTTAAATAATAAGTTGTATAAAATGTAAAGATCATTAAAACAATACTCATTACACATTCATATGTGCATTTTTCAATCTTAAAAATGGGTCGCGTTAAAAAAAAACACCCTGATACAACACAAACATATACATATTTGTTATATATATATGTTTGTGTGTGTGTGTGTGTCTGTTAGCAGAAAACTGGCCGTAAAAATGGCCCGATCCTTATGAAAGTTTGTCACTTGTAAAGTGGTAATCACTTGAACGAGGAAAGGGGGATAACCCCCACCCAAAAGGTTTTGGGTTTTCTTATAGAAAAATTAAAATAATCCAATGTTGGTTAGCATCATTAAATTAAGCTAAAAAACAAACAATTTAGTACTTCGAATCATTGCTCGATGTCCATTGGTTACCGAGGTATTTAAAGCGGTAAACACAGTATATTGTCCCTATGTATTGCCTTAGGGAAAGAAAAATGTCATATATTCTCTTATTTCTGGACATATCTTAATAAAACTTGTTATGTAGCTTCATATGGCTAATATATGTTGTTTATTAGCAAAAAATTATTAATTTTTACATTTCCTTGTTAACAAACCTACATACTCATTCCCATGTTATCCTTATGGAAAATTAAAAAAATTCTATATTTTCGTTATTTTTTAACTTATCTTGATTAAGGTTGGTATATGGCTTCTTCTAGTAAAGATATTTGCAATATTGAGTTAAAACCGCCCAGTTTGTACATATCTGTTGCAGCAAACCTGCATACTCATTCCCCATGTTATTCTTATGGACGTTACAAAACATGTCATTTCTCCCTATGATGGATGGATTTTTTTGCATTTGAAATTCGCTGAGTATGCAGGTCTGCTGGAACGGGAGTATTTTACTAATATAGGCACGTCTTATCTTTAACAAAAAACCTACAATAAATATTTTGGTTTAAAAATGGAAAGAATAAAAAGTGCTCTTCAGATTATTGCTTTTTAACTCGATTAAAATTACAGAAAATGAGGAAATCTGATAGTTTTTTAATCCAGCACACCAACTTGTTAGTTGATGTTATTAATTTATTTATCGATCATCGATCTTTACATGTTTAATAATGCAGCCCAAAGTTTTGATGGAAGTATTTTAAATTAAAACAATTACATCGATTAATAACTATTTAAAATAAAAATTGATATCTAAACTACTTAGAATGTTTTTTAATAATAAGTTTTAAAATGTTATACACCAAAATATTATAGGCTAACGTTACTTTTTATATTACAACACAACCGATCAGACTAAAGGGTTCTCTTTTAAGTTTCTTCTACATTTATTTGATACCCCCGTTGCAGCAGACCTTCATACTCAGCGAATTTCAAGTGCAAAAGAACATATTTCAACCCAACACGGCGAGATTTAACATGTTTTTTAAGCTCTATGAGAATAACATGGGGAATGAGTATGCAGGTTTGCTGCAACGGGTCTGTTAAAACTGGTTGGTTTTAATTCAATATTTAGTAGATCTGAACTAGAAGAAGCCATTTACCAAGTTTTATCACGATATGTTGAAAAATAAGAGATATATAGAATTATTCTTATTCCCCATAAAGTTAACATTGAGACAACGTACTGTGTTTACCACTTTAAATATCTCGTTTGTTTTTTGGAGCTGAATTCAATAATGCCAACAAAAATAAGATTTTTTTATTTTTTTATGTAAAAAACTCAAAACCCCCATTTTTGGAGGAGTTTATCCCCCTTAACCCCCCCTTTCGGTGGTCCGATCGGGCTGGTTTACGAACTCGCCCAATTGATTAGCACTTAGCATGTCTGTACCAAATTTCATAAAGATCGGTCCATTTTTACGGCCGCTATCGTGCTAACAGACACACACACACACACACACACACACACACACACACACACACACACACACACACACACACACACACACACACACACACACACACACACACACACACACACACACACACACACACACACATATATATATATATATCTAAAAATTCAAACGAATTGTGTTTTTTTGCTTCTGGGGGCCCCAAAACGAAAAGTTATCATGGTGTTGGGCTTATGTCTTACCATGAGACCTACGGTAGTAGCTTCTTCCCTATAGGGGAAATTCGCTAAAAACTAAAGTAAATTTTACTATTCCGTTTGCTAGAAACGTATGTCACTAAAGTGGGGGAGTATTTTTCACATAAACATTTCATACCCTTATCAACCCCCTTCCCCAGTTACAAATTTTCAACGGCAAGGAACCCTTTTTGAATACAGTAAATAAAAGAGCGGAATAAAAGCAACATTTTGGTGATCGAAAAATCAAAATCCCATCATTCGTTTTCAAGATAATATATTATTTTAATCGTGGAAGAAAGCGTGTTTTCACCATTGTAAGCTATGTTAAAGCATTCTATAAAAAAAGCAAAAGATATTCTGGTATGCTGATCGAGGGAAACAACTATCACCATTGAGGAAGATAATTTTCGCAATGACATTTTACACCGTCTCCAACCCCTTCTCACCTCTAACCCTAATAATTAGTATACGATTGTCGCAAACAGCATACTAAGAATGTATGTGATTTCTTTGTGAATAAAAATCTAAAAAAGTTTACACTTACAAAAAAAAATAAAATAAAAACAAAAAACGCTTCCTTGACACAGTTACCTTGCCATAAAAAAAGATAGGGATGGGAATGATTATGGGGTTGATGCGGGTATGAATGTTTGCGTGAAAAATACTTCCCTATCGGTGATAGACGATTCCAGCACACCGAATAGAAAAATGAATTTTAGTTTTGAAATTATCTAATGGACATGCGCTGCACAGCAGATGGTAAGTAAACAAATACTTGTAGTTATATTCATATATGCGCTCTTTGGGAAAGTAAGAACAAAACTATTATTTTTTCTCAAACTTTTTCTCCGTGACTTTTTTTCAGTTGTGGATGTTGATGGATGTAAAAATTGTGGTTTGGGTAATTTGGTCTTTTTATGTAGATAAAGAAGCAACTTAAAAATAATACCCAGTACTGCATAACAGATTCAATCCGTGCTTGGGAACGGAACTCCATTATTAAGAGAGTCTTTATAAATACTATTGATATAAAATAAATAACAATTTTTTATTTTTTTAATCGAAATAAGTGACATTCGAAGTAAGATTAAGTTTCTCAAAATTTGGAGATCATATCCGTTGGATGATAAAGTAACTTTAACAATTTCCTGTTCCAAGGATAACAGAAATCGTCGTTCCTCTGCTACATTATATTTATAATACAGTTTTAAAAAACCTTCCGAAAAATGTGATATATATATATATATATATATATATATATATATATATATATAGTGTGTAAATTAAGTATGGAAACAAATAAGTATTTTTTAAACCAAAGGAGATAACACTTTTCCATCTCATAACGGTATCCAGAGTTTGACTTGACCAATGTAACCCACTTAAAAGGTAAATTTGGGTATCCATAGTTAATGTCGTGTGTTCATCTCAACATTTAAAATGGGTGCCATTCGGGTGAGGGTTGAGTTATCGACCTCGGGTTTGCGCCATTTTATTTCTTCAAAATAAAACAAATCCCCGCAAATCTTCGCTAAAAAACCCTTCAAAATGAGAGGCCCTTAAAAAATTGATTTTTTAAAGTTACCCCTTACACCTCAACCTGTTAGGGGGATGAAAAAAATTCTGTCTAAATTTAGGGAGCTTAACAACCAATGCCACAAATAAAATCTATCGACCTGCCAGTTTTAAAAAAAGTACAGATTTGTTTCCATACTTAATTTACACACTGTCCTATATATACTTGGATATAAATCGGTCAAACAAAATTTACTTGTAGTTGTAGTAATACTTTCATTATATATTTACACTTTTATCAGATAATAGTTATAACAAAGTAAAATATCAAAATATAATTACCTTAGTCAATAATATAATTACCTTAGTCAATAACATTATACTCGATTCCATATTCATCTTTCAGTACAGGTCTTACTGGAGATTGCTACACTATTACCTTTGCTGGGTACATTTGTGTATTATATTCATAGAAAGTAATTACAAAATCATCTAATCATTATATCATTTGGCTAGCAGAATTTAAATTGCCATTTTTAAATACGGGGCTCGTTGAAATTCCATAATGAAATGTGAGAACTAGGTATGGAGTCAGATTAGAAGAAATGTTTTCATTTATATCAGTGCAATAATAAAAATCCTGACAAATTAAAGTTTTATGTAGGGTTTAGACACTCTACAATCAAACATAAATTTTGAGCCGTGACATTGACCCCCCTGGTCACGTATGTCACTGCTCTAGTATAGTATGTGTTTGTCTTGTTGTTGTGGCTGTGGCGCTGCCGGTAATCGCTGTTGCTACTCTTGTGAACCCCAGTTTCGTTGACACTCGGGTTGGACGCCAAAATTGTCATAAGGTCCGTGGCATTGTATTCCTGCTGAAGTGGACAATTTGCTCCTGCTTTCAAAATGTTTTTCATACTGACCAACGTTAATTTGTGAGGATATTGTAATCTTAATGCAGTGTTAATCCTGCCGTGATCGTCGAAAGGGTAAGTTTTCAAGATTTTTCATTTTTTTCTTTGAAACTTCAAGTATTTGGCAAGCAAGTTACTTGGGTTTGATTCACCGGTAGCGTTACAGCCAAGTCTCTATGTTTAGTTTATTTGTATGTATTTATTTATTTATTTCGTGTACTATTGAAAACTCCTGCCCTGAGACCAAATTTCTCTGTTTAAGTGTAGAAATCAAGGTTAGGATCTTGTCAATTTTCTCTTGTATGTCATTTTGCATTTTGTGAGGTTACTGGGCTTTTCCTGCTCTGAGAATGACTCTTGTGAAAAAGGAAACTTCATTTTTGACATTTCCAAGCCCCCAGGGCTCTATTTAGTTTGTTTCATACTTGTGATTTGTTTCTAGGCTAGGCTGGTTTTACAAAGACAATTTTTCTCACAATTGCACAAATAGGCTTCTAAGCCTCATGTTCTGGTCGTAATAAGATAGTTGTGACTAATTTTAAGTCACTCAGTTAGGCTAAGGCAGTTGGGTGCTGTCAAGGTAATTTTAAAGTTGTTCTCAGTTTTGCTTTCTGGCAATGGGCTATCCAGCCTAAGTTCTTACCCTACAGTTCCGGTGAAGCTATGGCTGGCCTTTTTGGTATTCAAATCCTTTGTTACACTATTATAAAGCTTTCCAGAAGGTTTCACCTCATTCTGTAAATTATTGTGGAAAATAGCCTATATTTTGTGTTGTAAAAATTTTCAGTAAGGTGCACACCCATAGGTAACTTGTTAGCCAGAGACCAAACTATTAATATTTAAGACTCTGTATGGTTTGTATTAGTTGTAGCAACTCTCTGCCCTGCTTTTAAAAGCAAAATTTTGAAATTCGGTCAGTAATTTTTGGAGTTATTACCATTTTTACCAAAGTTTGCACTCTGAAACTAAAATTTTCATGTGTTGTTTAAAATCATTTTTTGTGTCCTTGTTAATGTTCTAAATGTTTCTGTTCTGTTAAATTATTGTCCAACTAGTCTAACGGCACCCAAAACTTGTGTTTAAATTATAAAAGGGCATTTTATATTTAATGAGCTCCTGTTAAAGATTTATTTTTATTAATTGCTTCCTGATTACTCTGGATGAAACTGCTTCAGTGTCTTGATAGCTGAACTTAAAATACTTTCTGGCACAATATATCTTTTTAAAAGGGGTCACTCTGATTAAATTTTGAACTTTGAAAAATTTCATTAGTAGTGGGAAGTTGGTGTTTAAGTGGCACTCTCTAACGGCACCCAAAACTTGTGTTTAAATTATAAAAGGGCATTTTATATTTAATGAGTTCCTGTTAAAGATTTATTTTTATTAATTGCTTCCTGATTACTCTGGATGAAACTGCTTCAGTGTCTAGCTGAACTTAAAATACTTTCTGGCACAATATATCTTTTTAAAAGGGGTCACTCTGATTAAATTTTGGACTTTGAAAATTTTCATTAGTAGTGGGAAGTTGGTGTTTAAGTGGCACTCATTAATTTTTTTTTGTGATGAACATTTTACTCCTGTGCTCGAGTGTTGCCAAAGTAACTGTTTTCAAACAAAAGTGAAATTATTTTGGTTTGAAATTTTTTTCCTGGCAATGTGACACTTGTTCTGCAGGGTTCCGGTGCGGACGCACCATGGTGTCCCGGTAGCCATCGACCTGCCCAGCTGCGGAAGTCTACCATCTAGGGGTATAACACCACCACCTGCTCGTCAACCCCCCCCCCCTTCTTCATCTCTTCACCGAGTGGGGAAGTATAAGGCCTTCCGCTGGGTCACCACCACCACTACCACCATGAACTGACTGTGATAATTCTTCTGTGATACCACCAACTTATACACGTGCCCGTATTTATTTTTTAATTATATATATATATTATTTATTTATGATGCTCTATTTGTGCCGTTAAATTTATAAATGTTTATATTTATTATTGTTATTTAGTTTTAAGTTTTCCAAATATTCAAATTTCAGAATTAAATTGTAGGGCGGACTGAGTTGACAGCCTTTTGGAAAGTTTAATATCTTTTTTGGAAACTGATCTTAATTATTCAAGTTGCAGGCCTTCTGCCTTTCACTGGCGCTGAATTTTGCATTATTAAATTTGTTCTTGAATTTGTTGAGAAATGCTTGTTTTTTTACCCCCTTCCACGCTCGTATTTTTGTTAGGGAATTGTGAGCTCCCCTCACTCCGCAGTCGGGCGGTGCACTTCCTACTATTGGAGTAAACTCTATGCTGGGTACGACGTAGAGGGACCGGCTCAATTTGATATAAATCAGTTTTTTCTTTGTTCAAGGTCTACATGCTACTACTAGGCATGGCTCAAACGTAGGCTCAACGTTTTGTTACGGGGGCCCCAGTAAAAAAGCACTACCGTTTCAAAACAGCATATATATTTTTTCATCACTTAAGCAGTCGTAATTGTTTTCAAATTTGGCAAAAATATTCCAATCTATGGTATTTTTACCTTCTCCCCTCTGTAATAGTATGATGAAGAAAAATTTGTTTTCTCAAAAATTTTTGAGTTTGAGTTGTTAGTTGAAAATATTAGTTTTAGGGTTCCCCGGAATAAAAGAATGATTTTCCGAGTGGTCTCTGTCATCCATCCATATGTTTATATGAGTATGTGTATGTAAACAGAGCTAGAGACGACCCTAATGGTCCGATTTTCAAGGAATTTGGCATATAGATATCAGACCGTAATACCTCCAAGAGTATTAATATTTTATTTTGTTTTAAGTATATTTAACTCATAAAACCCCATAAAAGTAACAAATCTAAATTTCTCAAAAATGATCTAACAATTTTAATAGAATCTGCAAGGTTTATAATGTTTAAGATACCAAACAAAATGTCATTACACGCATGTTTGTAAGAATTAAGGTTCAGAAGTCATAAAAGTTTAAGTGTTACAAAATTCACTTTTGTTTGGATTTGCTTAAAATCACCAATAAAAAAATTTACGTGAATCCATTATTGGTATGGACGAATAAATGTTCCGATATATATATATATACGTTAACCAGTTTTGAAGAAAATTAATTTTTTGTTTAGTAGTAAACTCAGTAAACTGTCGTCATCATTAGGAGAAATGTGTAAAATTACATATCACGCTATTTTCTTAAGATATGTGAATTAACCGTGGCATAATGGTTTCCCCGACTTGAAACTTAGTGTGCATTAGTCCAAACCCCAATTTGTAGGATTTTATAGTGGCTAACCTGTTTACTCATTCCCTATGTTCAACTTGGTATTAATATAAAAACACCAAATTTTTACAAGTCTGCACCTGCAGCAGTAAACCTGCATGCTCTCAGTAGAAGAGGTAATTTTTGTTAGGATATCTAATGCATGAGGTTTTTCTGAATGTCTTAAAGCTCAATCTTAAAGCCCACGCACCTGAATCAGCAGTTCCTTGGGGGAAAACGACACCACCAATACTCCACTTCCCTCTGCGTAGGTTATTGAGGTCGTGAGGTGAATCGGTGACCCATAGTGTCATTTCTGCTTTTCCATCCCTTATTCATTAAATGCCTCAGTAGGGAAACAAGCTCTTCATCAAAATATACGTGGGCTATTTACTAGCTATGAAGCATCCTGTGTATGTTTTTAGATGAGGAAATCGCAGGTGTGGTTTGTGTCAGTGAAATAACATTAAACATCCAGAGTGTGATTGAAGGTTATGTAAGTGCAAGTCCTTTTTGCAGGTCTCACATGCAGGTGTAATGTGATTTGTGCATAAATGCCTCCAAGGGACAACAGGATACCAAGGAATTTGTTTTTAAAACCTTAGTGGTTGTCTATCACACACACACACACACAGTGAAAGGTGACCGTAGATCTATCGTTTTTGGTGATTTCAACATGGATTTAGCCATTTACTCAATAGGCTTTGAAATGCTGTTACATGTAATATCTTGTTATGTGGTTACGGATCCCGTTGTTGTTAGTAATGTATTCAACAATCATTTCACTAATGGAGGGGAATGTTTTAACACCTCTTCAAAACCTTCCCGGAAACCACATATTCACCACCTGTAAACTCATTTCTTGTTCCGACTTGTTCTCAAGAGGTAGTATATGCAATCCTTTCCTAAAATTGAAAGTTGTCAGCTGGGTGCGATGGTATATATTCTCCCCTTCTGACAAAGGTAGCCGTTTAACTGGCCCAGTCTGTTTACGCTTTGATAAATGAATAATTTTCTTTGTTTGAAATTCATTGTTGGTGATGGTGATTTTATATTTGGATTTGGATTTTTGTGGACATTTGCCATCACTGATTAGTAAAAAACAAGTTTCACGACGTTTCGGGATCTGGGATCTGATCCCGTCCTCAGGTGGAAGAAAACCTAGAACATAACAAGATTAGTAACACATACTTACTTGATACTTACTTGATACTTGAAGGTCTCCCACTGGTAGCACTGTTGAGCCGTGGTCGTCAGTAAATTTGGCCAATTTAGCTTTCAAAATATTCTTCAATTAAATAATACGGCCTCTTGAATAAATAATCTTTGAACTCGATCTTGAAGGTTTCAACTTTATCAATACGTCTGATTTCAGGTGGTACTTTATTAAATATCTTCCCACACAAATATCTTGGGCCACTTTTGAATAAGCTTGATGAAACTTGAGGAACAAAAACATCTTTCTTGCGTCTTGTGTTATGATTGTGAACTTATTCGTTTTTTGTAAATATTTCAGGTTTTTTTCACTGTAACGGCTGATTCAAGTAGAAAAAGGGCTGGCAATGTTAATATGTTAAGTTCAACGAAAAGTTCTTTACAATGGGATAAGAAAGGCTGTTTGCAAATCGTTCTTACTATTCGTTTCTGTAGCAACAGAACACGATGTGCCATAGGACTGTTGCCCCAGAAGAGGATACCATAATTCAAAATACTGTGGAAGCATCCGAAATAGACTTTTAGAGCACATCCTTGTCTACAAGTGGCTGCAGGCGTCTTACCATGTAGCACACAGATGTTAATCTTGGGGCCATACTTTCAATGTGGTTTTGCCACCTTAGGACGTCACTAATGGTAATGCCTAGATATTTAATGGAGCTGTCTACAATGATGCTTGACCCCTCAAGGTGTAATAAGGGTACACTGTCAGGTTTTTTTTTCTGTTGTAGAAACACAGCGCTTTGGTCTTACTTCGATTTAGCAGCAATTTATTATGCTTGCACCAGTCGCTCATCTCATTTAGGCCATCTTGCGCCTTACTTCTTAAAGATTTCGCATCCTCCGCTTTGACTAAATGGCTAACATCGTCTGCGAACAGCCAAATTTTACCTGTTATGGACTCAGGTAGGTCATTTACGTAAAGGAGGAACAATACCGGGCCTAGGTTCGAGCCCTGCGGCACGCCTGTATTGATTGGTGGAGAGACTGTTGAACGGTAATGGCGAGTCAATCCGTCCCACTAGAATGACAAACACTGACAACCTGATTTCTATCTTTTAAATATGTAGATATCCACTGCAGAGGCTTTCCTCCTGTACCCATCGTAGCTAGTTTGCTTAAAAGAGTTTCATGTGACAGTAGATCAAAAGCCTTTGTCATATCATAAAAAATGCAAAGTTGTTCCCCAACCTCATCTAAGCTATCATATAAGTTAATCAAGAGATCAAAAATTGCATCTATTGTGGACACATTATTTCGAAATCCGAATTAACAGAAAGGAAGGAATAACGGTCAACAAAAGTACCGACAAGGACTGCGGTTTTGGATCACGGTGGCTAATGACTTTTTGGTGACATATATATTTTGGAAGTCGTGGCGTTGCACGGCACAAAGTTAGACTGATTTATTTTCCTTTTCTCAATTTTAATCTTAACACATGAATATTCCATATGCACTTGAAAAAAACAGTACATAGTGATAAGATAAAATAGGTGGTTGTACTTCAACAGAGTACTGTTTGTTTTGTAAGTCAGTAATAAGATAGTCCAATTGGCTATGCCTATTACTTTTACTGTCGATACGGGTAGGTTTCTTAAAAGTAATGTGAAGATTATTTGATTCCAGAACATCATATAAGCAGTGTTTAATACATCAATCTTCTAAATTATCAACATTTAGGTCCCCGCACAAAAGTAATGGCAAGGCATAATACTTATTTTTAACCAAAGTTAAAGTATCTTCGAGAGGTTCAATGAATTGAAAGAAATTGTTCTTATAGGGTGGTCTATAAACATTTAGTACAATGAAACTAGATTTCTCACAGGTTAAAATCACCCCACAACATTCAAATACGTCTTCCGTTGTAAGAGAGTCGAGCATATTCAGGGTGCTAACCTTAATATTACTTTCTGACAAGGCAAATATAGTAACACCTCCACCATTCCTAGTTTCTCTATTGTTGTTGGCAATCATATTAAAACTCTCTATTTTAAAATATTTATTTTTTTCACTATTTAACCAAGTTTCCGCAAGACAAATAATCTCAGGTTTCGTTTTTAACAAGTATGTTTCAAGCATTTCAACTTTCTTAAAAACAGATCTTACATGTAAAAACATTATTCTAAAATTAGGCCTAATAATGTTTCTCTCTACTGACTCCGTTCCCCTACAAACAACAGAGTCAAGACTCAGTTTTTTCTACCTTGAGCTAAGCCTAGGCTAAGCCTGTGAATGCTACTATCAGTAGGCCTAACTTCACCAACACCTGTTGGTCGATTTTTCACTAAGTTCCCACTTTTCACAACAAAATTATTTACAAGTATGCCTCTAGGCCAGATTTCATTGTTCATAACTAAATTTGAGAACTGATTTGGAAAGCCTACCTTGAATGATTTGTAGGTTGAGTACCTGGGTGTCAATTCCTCACATATTACCTTCTGCCCATTACACAGAGCTCCCAAGTAGTCCTCAATTGATTACATAGCCAGGATAACCTGGACAAAAAACACAGCTAAAACAGTGAACTGTAAAAGCAGTCACAAAAACACTACGCTGAAAATAAAAACAAGAAAACAAAATAGCACAGAAATCACAAGTATCAAGAATCAACTGTCAGGAGAGAGCACGTCCACACCCAATCAGAGGACGTGGACGTGCTCGTGGACGTGGATCGTGGAGGAGGTTGGGTGTGGACGTGCTCTCTCCTGACTGGTAAGACCGATAATTGTTGACATCACTTTTGTCTTCGTTTTTAAAGATATGAACAAGCTTAGCAGTTTTATAGATGCCAGGGAAAATGCCAGATGAAATTAATATATTAAACAAATAGGCTAAAGGGTCAAGAAGTACCTGGTATATATGTTTAAGAATAGAGTTGGAAATTTGATCAATACCTGTAGAGGTTTTAGATTTTAATGGAAGGATTCCTCTTTCTATCTCGAACAAGGTGATCGGTGAAAAGAAGAAAGAACTAACAGGAGAATTGATTTGACTTAGAAAACTGGGTTGTTCCAGAAAAGGCACACTTAGATGAGAGATTTCTGAGAATGTGCTATTAAAGAGTTTGACAACTTCAAATGGAGAATGTACCATTTCATCCTGGAATTTCAATGATGAAAATGAATTTGATGGCCTTGCCTTCTGCGTTTCCCTATGCATAACCTTCCAATAGTCAGAAGCCCCTACCTCAATCGAAATGGCTACGCTTTTTTCCTCAAGAAGAATTTTACGGAATTGTTTCTGCCTCTCCTTTAAAACAGCCTTCAAAACAGGGTCGTTAGTGTCACGAGCCATGATGCTCAAATCAACATTCCGATCAGCAACATTCCTTTAATTCTCTGCTTAACTTCTGTCCCTTTCCGGCTTTTTTCTCCCGAAAAACTTTCAAAGGAAACACCCTGTCGACAAGTGATTGGACTATACGAGAAAAGGATTTGAATTTAATATTGACCCCATCAACTTGTTGCAGAAAACTGCAGTCCACCTGAGACAGAGCATCGCTAAATTTACTGACATTGCGTTTCGAAAATAATCTTTATTTACAAATAATAGGAGGAGCATTGCAATTAAACTTTACTGTTGCCAATCAACAGTTATGATCAGAAATAACACTAAAAAAATAATTACATGACACAGAATCAAGTATAAGTCATATAACTATAAAATTAAATTATAAATAGTGAGAAACTGTGTATCAGATTTCTGATACCGTTTTTTACAAAATTGTTAACCAAACAATCGGAGTACGTTACATTTATATTTTTGGGCTATAAATGTCCCAAGTTTTGGGTTTTTAGATCCTAAAAGAGTAATTTATGTCCAAAAAGCTAGTTTATATTCTTTACTAAGAAAATTGTATGCCCTTGCCCTAAGAATACCAAAAATAACAGATTCATGAACGAAAATGTTTATATTTTAGATGTAATAACTTATCTTCATTAATTTTACACTCTAGTGGCTGTAATTGTCCCACAATTTCGTAGATGTATTGTTTCCTATGAGCTGATTGGCCATTTTTGTGGGTGATAAAGTCAATCGGAACCCTCTATCCCCATTTCAAGAAGCACAAAACCCAGAATGGCTACAAAGATATGTTTTCGGGTGAAATGGTCAATTCTAGCCCTGAAACAGAAATTCTCTTTATCATGTCAACGTACTGCGTAAGATATCGTTCTGTGTTTAAATATAGTTTTTTTTTTCACTGCACAAAACTATTTTGCAAAGAATCAGGATGTTATTCAGAAAAGTGTTTTTCATAGGGTTTTTAAATTCCTGTTAACTAACAGGAAAAGTTGTTATTTACGCGTTTGGTTTCCCATGATTTTATACAAAAATTTGGTTAAAAATTCTAGAAAAATATTGTGGTAAAGCATTGAACCTACCATTTGAAGTTTATTGGTGAAACTCCACACACGACTCTGGAAAAATTACTCCTTTTTAAAGACTTTAAATAATAATAAAAATTATTATGTAGAAGCTGCCAATCTTTATATATAAAAATATATTTACAAAATACATATATAATGTAAAAACAAAAAGAAACATATGAAAAATACAGTTTGCGAAGCATTTGGAATAAGATGTAAAAGAAGATTAAACGTTCGGACAGCGGATGAACCAACCCTAATAACTTGAACTGAATAATAGCTGTACTTTCTTTTTGCCTTCTTTTCTTCCAACAAATTGAAATGTTTCATGTATTTTGCTTCTAAAACAAAAATATAAAACAATGTAAAATAACATCTTCGCTGATATCAAAATAAAATAAATTATTTCGGTCAAGTAGAAAAGGTTTTAAATGCTTAATGAAATGTTTGAAAAGTAACGCTTCATACTTTATGAATTAAAAATAATAATTTCTAAAATATATGACAATTTATATTTTAATATGTCGCGTTTAAGTTTTATCGTAAGCGTTCCTTATAAAATGCATATGTAGATGCCTAGTTTATTTGTCATCTGTTAGTGTCAATCTTATTGTATGTGGAGACTTTAATGTAAATGTTATCTCTAGCTCCAATGATGAAAAGGCATTCAAGTATGTTGTAAAAGAGTGTGGCTTTTTCTTAACAAACTCTGCCCCAACTAGAGGATTGTCATGCCTAGACAATATTATTACCAATATTATAATATTATTATTATTGTACGTCTCCGACCATGATGCCCTCGTAATGGAAGTCAAGTCAGATCGGATAAGTTCAGCTCATTGTTTGTGGCATGCAGATTACGTTTGTCAGCGTAGGCCAAGCCTGTCAAGACCTTTAACATTCTTCAAGGAGAGACTGCAAGCGGTGAGTTGGGATAACATCTTTTTGCTTGACCAAAGTGTGTGGTTTGACGAGTTTTTCAGGCTACTCCAAGGCAATTTCGACGAATGCTTCCCGGTAAAGGAGTCCAAGGGGAGAGGTAAGATCCAACCTGGTATAGCTCCTAGGGAAAGGAAAGCTCGGAACTGGTACACACCAGAACTCGCCCAGATGAAGTATCTCATGATGGCGCTTCGTTCAAGAAACGAAATGACAAGGTACCATGAAATAAAAAGGTTGTACAACAGGAAGGGTGAGGAGGCCAGGCGTCTAGCAAACGTCAGACATATTGAGACAGCCCACAACCAATGTAAGGCAGCCTGGAATGTGATAAATAGTGTTAAAGGTCAAGTGCCCAGCCAGAGCAGTATTGCTAGTCCGGATGACTTCAACAGGTTTTTCATCTCATCAGTCGACGAGATCATCAAGAGCATTCCTCAGAGCACAGTGGATCCAACTTCAGCGCTTCGGTTGAGGATGTTGGATTTGCGCTGTCAATGACTGGAGGCCTGTTACAGAGAAGTACATTTTTGACATTTTTGGGCATGAAAATTAGTATGAGCAGGGACTGCTACGGATGGTCCACCTGTACGCTGAAGGAAGTTGCGGACGAAATCGCTCCTCCCCTGACGGTGATCTTAAATCACTGCTTAGCCTCAGGTAACTTCCCCCTCCAACTAAAACGTGCAAGGACCGTCCCAATATACAAGAAAGGCGACAGGGAAGAGTTGTCCAGCTACAGACCGATATCAGTCATTCCGATCTTGGGTAAGGTGCTAGAGACAGCGATGAAGCACCAGATATACCGGTACTTTGAAGACAACAACCTCTTCACCAACTCCCAGTTTGGCTTCAGGAGTGGGCGATCAACATCAGCTGCAGTGACCGATATTGCAAAAGAGGTATGTGAGGCTTTCGAGGGGGGTGATTCTGTTACACTCTCTCTGTGTGACTTGAGTCGTGCCTTTGACTGTGTCCCTCACGGCGTATTACTGGATAAGCTACAATGCTATGGTGTGGGTGGTGTAGCTCTTACCACATTCAAGAACTATTTGCAATCCAAGACGTAAAAGGTCACAGTATCGGGAGCTGACTCTGAAGAGCTAGAGGTGAAGCACGGGGTGCCACAGGGCTCGGTGCTTGGGCCGTTCCTATTCCTGGTTCAAATCAGTGAAAATCAATGACATTGATGGGAGTCTCGGGCCAACCCACACCACGCTGTTTGCGGATGACACCACACTGCTGGCCAGGGCATCAAATCCAACAGATACACTGCAAACGGCTGCACAGCTGTTAGAGGCGCAGGCGTGGTTTCAATCCAACAAGCTACAATTAAACGAGACAAAGACCCAGCAGCTTGTGTGCACTCTATCTAAAACACGCCCGGATGACAATCCCCCAGTGAAGCTTCTCAGATTTCTGCTGGACAGCAAGCTAGATTGGAATGACCATGCTGACCTTGTCTGTAAAAGGCTTGCACGGGTGAATTTCCTGCTACGGCGCCTAAAAAAGTGTGTGACAGAGCGCTACCTTCTATTGGCCTACCATGCGTTTTTTCACTCCCATATCATCTATGGAATCCACCTATGGGGACATGCATCGGGAGTAGCCGAAGTGCTGAAGCTACAGAAGGCAGTGGTGCGCATAATAACCAGAAGTGGTTTCAGAGACCACTGCAAGCCATTGTTCCAGAGACTACGAATCCTTACAGTTACAAATTCTTACATCTTAATTGGCTTGCTTGGTCGAACTGAAGAACAATGTCCACCTCTTCAGCGCCAGAAGTGACGTCCACCAGTATGACACCAGGAGCCGACAGCAGCTGGATGTGCCCAGGGCCAGGTTGAGTCGGAGCTTGAATTCCTTCCCTACGTCTGCTACCAAGTTCTACAACGAACTCCCTGCTCCGGTAAGAGAACTTCCAAGTCAAAAATTTAAGGACACAGTCAGGAGCCTACTCGTCGAACGTCCATACTACAGAGTAAAGGAGTTTCTGGAGGATAGCATGGTGCTCGGGTAAAAAAGATCTTTTGTGTGCCGCGTGCTGAATGCTTGCCATGTTTGATGCTTGCCATGTTTGATGCTCAAATACATTTTTTTATGTTTGATGTTTTTAGTAGTGTGTTTTGTGTGTTAATTCAAGTCTGACGCAATCCATTCCCTTTACAAGAGGGTTAATGATGAGGAGGAGGTAATAAGGTAACGTTCAAACCCCGAATTCTTACAATGTGCAGAATACATACACACCCCGCGATGTGGACACTCTAAAATTTCATACTGCGGAGTGAGCATTTTATTCGGACATTGTCTGATTCAAAATGGCCAGACCTCGGAATGGTTAAACTCCTTTGCTCAATCCGCGAGGTCTTAGCGCTCTTTGGGGTTTGAGTGAGTCATTAATTCCCACGTCGCGACGGGCGTAAAACAGATCGCCCTCTTCGCGATATGAGTGTTTCCTGCGCAAACTCCGAAGCCTCTACCGTGTGTTTGAGACGGCTCACCCCCATAATATTTACATTTCTGGAGTTAAAAATTAATAGCTTTTGGGAGTTTTTTTCAAAATTGATTGGATAACAAAATTCAATGGGTAACTAATGAACATAGAACAATGATTCAAAATACTAAATTGTTTGTTTTTTCGAGCTACACACACACACACACACACACACACACACACACACACACACACACACACACACACATATATATATATATATATAGGTAGATAATATATAGATATATATACATATATAAATTCGAACGAATGGTGTTTTTTTGCTTCTGGTGGCCCCAAAACGAAAAGTTATCATGGTCTCGGGCTTAGGTCTTACCATGAGACCTACGTTAACAGCTTCTTCCCTATAGGGGAAATTCGCTAAAAAGGGTATAGTAAAGGAAAGATACCATTTTACACTGGGAAAATTTGTATACGAGTGACTTGTACGTTTTTATGTTATATTAACTTATACGTGCTAATAAAATTACTAATTGTTTACCTAAATAACACTACCGGAAGTGCTTATTTTTCAAGATGGTGTCAAAAGCACTTAATACATAGAAAATAAATCATTTAGGCAGTGTACAAGTGAATTTTGTGTCATAATGCCGCTTCCAATAATGAAGGGAGGTAGGAACTTCACTTTAACGGGGTGAAAAATAATTTCCGCCATCTTGGATCCGCCATATTGGATGTGAATTTTTTTTCAAAAGTAAACATTGTGTTATATGACCCATCATTACAAACTAGATTTTCACGGTGATTGCAATGCCGAAATCCGTTTTTGAAAATCTTCATTCGTTTTTAAGTTACACCCAAACAATATTCTTCTCTGTACAGACCTTATGGACATTTCAAGCATTATATTTTTTAGGATTATAATTCTTATACCTGCCGTTCTAACCAAAGTATGAGGGTCGTTTGAGTCTGAAAACACTCAGTGATATAACAGCATTAATAAAATAAACTGTTAATTTGAATCAGACTGGAAAGAGACATAATTAAAATTCATCATTTAATATAAAACTTAATTTTTCGAACATTTATTTTGGTTAAACATGAAATATCTCAGGTTTTACATGAGATAGATTGTTCGTTATGGTCTTAAAACCTCCTAGGACCCCTAATGTCATATATGATACAGTTACAAAATAATTTTCCCGCCCTTACTGTGCGTGACCTTGACTTGGAAATAGTTCTAGTGTTCACCGCAAGGTGCCATCACATGTTTGAAGTGCTTAGTTGCTGATTTGACTAGTTTTTTCTTTATAATAAAAATTAATGAAAATGGCTGACAACCCATTCTAGAGTCATCCTCGGACGTCTCAAAGTTAGTAATTAATCACATGAAAATGTTGACATAATGAGTTGGAAAAAATTAGAAGCATTCTTGAATGGTCTACTATTGTACATTACTATTACATTACAGCTACACAGGGAACAGAACATTACAGCTACTATTGAATGGTGTTAATGGTTTTCCACTACATTCTTGTTTTCTGTCGTCTGCAGCTGTTTGAAAAAAAGGTGTCAAATGTGACACATTATATCTAAGGGGTTCGTCGATTTTCTTCTTTTTCCCACTGAAAATCGTTAAAAAATATGATATTACCTTTGAAAATTGTTACTTTACATTCAATCATAAAAATGTTTAGTTTTAAGTGCAAAGTCCGAAAGTCTATCCTTGTTTAACTTGATCCAGGAACTACAGGCTGTTCCATGAAATTTAAGTGTGTTTTGATGTTATTTAAATAATTTTATACTTTTTTACTGTGATGATGTTTAACCCCTTAGAACCCAATGTGTCAAATTTGATACATCGTTTATTTCAAAGTCAGAGCAATAAAAAAATTTTGAAAAAAGAATGGTGTGTGTTCTTTGATTCTTTTGCAGCCTGAAAATCCTAAAAAAAAACAAAAAAATACAATTTTACACATAGGTCTGAGGAGGTTAAATTATTCGGCCAATAATTAGCTTTATAACTAGCTATTCTAAATTGGAATCAGGATTTCAGCTATGATCCTACATTTTATGTACAATTTATTTATTTACACATTTTTAGTTTAGTTAAGGGCATGTACCACCCATTCTAACAGAGGCTTGTAATTTGCTAGGACCTTAAATTACTCACATTGTTTTTGGCTTTAATTTAAACTACTAATAATTGAAATCGGTTGAATTAGAGGCGAGAGGGTTCCCTACCTACAGCAGTTTTCGTTTTTCTGCGACACTAGTGGCGACTTTTGGAACTTCGGCTCCATAAGAGCTCATGTTAAATTTGTGCACTTTTCGCCGCGCAAGCTGGTGCAGGGGTAAACGCGGTGTCATTTAGCATCTCCAATTCTTAGAATAATCTTTTTTCTTGGAAATACCATTGTAAAAATAGAGTTTTAGAGTGTTTATTGCTTCTCCAAAATCTCCAAAATCATTTATGCTCGCTCCTTTTTCAAATCACCTCTATCGTATATTTATGGCATAGTTTAGGTTCTGGATTAGTGATTATTATTTTAATAATATCCCAAGTTTATTTTTTTTAAGACTGAACCGATTATTGCTTCAGATAAAAGTAAAAATTCAGTCATCCAATCAGTTTGTCCCGCACCCATACCACAGTTCTCTTCCTTTCTTCCTCCTTTCATTCCTTAAATTTCCTTCTCTCTATATCCTTTCCTTTCGTCCTTCTCCCCTCTTCCCTCCTTTTCACTTTAATGTTCTTCTTACCACCTCCCCTCCCTCCTTTCCTACACTTCTGATCCTTCTCTCCTTCCCTCGCTTCCTATTATCACCATCACTAAAATTTGATATTTTACCCAATCACCACCAATAAAAATCACAATTTGAATGTAATGTCCAGCAGTACTCCACCTGCAAGTCAGTTAGTACTCTGGATGTTATGGAGACTCAATGCACTTTTTCTTTTCCTTTTTATCAGAAATTTTAATCTCTTCACCTTATATAAGCGAGAAATTTTTATTTGAATGTGACATCTTCAACCTTTTCTAAATAGTCCTGAGTTCCATAAAATACTAAACCGAAAACACTAAAAAATAAAAACTATAAAATAATTCGTTAATTCATGACTTGCATACTTAAATAGTAATGATAAGAATTTACCTTTTGTTTGTTTTTGTTTTGGTTTTATATTTCATCAGATGACAGGAAAAATAACGTATATATTTACCCACTTTTTGCACTGATATGTGATTCTACCTTTAATCTTTACTCTACGAAAAGTAGGATATGAAAACAGCAACATATGATGCTAACTTTGTTTATATTTGGTTGTTATAATATCATCAAAACAGCAACTCATAAGGCCAATGTTAATTTTTTGAAATTTTAAATTCAATTTTCCACAGATCTAAAAGACTAATATAAATTACATTCTGCACATCTACAGGAAAATACAATTCCATCGGTGTGCTTAGATTTTCGCTACGATGCACAATGGCTGAGAAAAAAGGAGGAAAAAACCTTATGGAAAAAATGCTTGTCTATTAATATAAAGATAATCCTTAAAATATTCCATGCTTGAAACACCCTTAAGGATTGTATAAGAAAAAATTTTGTTTGGGTATATCTTGAAAAAAAATTCAAAAACTGATTTCGGCGTTGCAATCAGCGTGAAAATCTAGTTTGAAATGATGGGTCACAACACAATGTTTACATTTAAAAAAATTATTACATCTAAAATGGCGGATCCAAGATGGCGGCTAAAAAATGTTTTTCCAGTCAAAGTGAAGGTCCTACCTCCCTTCAATTATTATCAGCGGTCTTATGACACCAAATTCACGTATACACTGTGCAAGGGATTAATTTACTGAATCATTAAAGAAGAGTACCTCGTTTTTTTATACATTTTGGTAGCAATCTTGGATTGGGGTGTATATAAGGATGAAAAAAATGTCAACAAGTCATTTTTTCATCCAAAGGTACTCATTATACATTCTCAAAAGTTATTTCAATTTTTACAAACCAGTTGAACGAAATATACATACCAACCCGGACTGGCCGCACACTACTCCGAGAAGGCGCATGGCTATACCTAATGTGTCACAGTCCTATGGACAGAACAGACAAGAATATAACATTCAATTTTCAAAACAGACATTTAGTGTTTTCCTGACGTGGCAGAGAGCGGCGGCCTTATAAAACTGCCCACGCTTCTCTTCCCTCGCTGGGTGTCCGCCCTGAGGCCTCCGCTTTTGTTCTCCCGCAATTTAATATCCTGCAATATCGATGAATTCTTGTAGAACTTGTTGTTCACCCGAGTTAAGTAATTTTAACGCAGGTGGTTTTGTGCACGTATCTCAATGAAACCTGTCAAGGATTATATAAATTAACGCAAAATTCTGGGAATGAAGATACATTTAAATTTGAGTACTGTTGAGGATAAACAAAATATGGTAAGAGGAATTTTAAATCACAGAATAATCGAAGTGAAGAAATAATTTAACTATGACTTTTTTATTGAGATGTATATCGAGGATTGTAGATGTATTGTTGCAGATGAAATTCGTCGTGGTTTAAATATGTAACAAAAGAAAGTTGGATTGTAATAATGAATATGTTTCTAATTTAGGTCTATTACATTAATTTTGTTGGTCTACCAAGAAAAAAAACTAAATGATTACATACAGTAAATAAGCAATAATCATAGGGACGTCCAGGAATCTTGTGTTCAATTTGAATTTAATCTCATTTGAATCAGGATTTCTTAAAATTCGCAGACGAATCAATCCTTTACCATTCAAGTATATTCAACATGAGTCCTCTAAAGATTGGATATCTAGCCAGTGAAGGACATGACTTAGCTGAAGGTCGTACTGTAATTGGTTTTGTCATGGGATTCCATTCCATCTCGAGAGATCCTTGATAGCAATTACTGGCGTCTTATCAACACTACCAGCGGGTTCATCCTCGCATCATCTCTTCTGTAATATTTGTGTCAAAATAGCACAAAAACAAATTGAACTAATTAATCTAATTTGCACCTGAACATGGTAAAACCTATATAAAATTACATGTACATGTTCAGAATTATTGAATGGTGAATCGAAATTACATTAAAATATGTGTTCCTTATACGTGAAATCCTTAATATATACGTAACAGAAAAATACGCTTTTGTGTAAAAAAGTTTCTACATATTCCAGTCCTCTTACTTAGATTTAATTAATCTCATTGGTCATTTTACATTATAAGAATAAATTAACAAATCAATATAGAGCTGTGATTATTATTGTGTGTTTTTGGACTTATCATGAAAACAAGAGTTTGTCGACGAGTTTACACGTCAAGTTCAGGAGACAAATAATGTTATAATTCATTCCCACGGATGATATATGTCCCTCGCCTTGTCGAATGTCTGCACGGGACTATTTATTCCGAGGGATAAAAGCAACGGACAAAGCAATGGACAAAAATTTAAGGAGGTGTTATAACCGTTGGTCTATTTATGTAGAATGTATACATATAGGTAAAAAATGGTTGACTAATTGATTGATTGATTGGCTGACTGACTGATCATAGTTTCTCAAAAACTATAAGGCTATGGACCATTATTCTTTAAGAAAAGGTAGTGCAGCTCTCGGTGCGTACTAAGAAAGGAGTTTACAATGTTTTCTTTCAAAAAAGCTAAAATAGCGTAACTATAAAATTCAGGATGGTGGCCATTATTCATTTTTTGAAGCCTATGAAGGCTTCATAAGCCATGAAACTCGGCAAACATATTGATTAAAAAGTGCAGGCGACTACTATGCGAATATTTTTGAATATTCCCTCTAAAAAGATTAAAGATTTCGAACATTATCAAATTAAACCGCCGAGAGATAAAAATATTTTAAATCCAATTTAATAGAAGAGTAATATGTACAAACCCATTACAGTACTCTAAAATTGGTCTAGTAGAATTTAGCCTTCTTGCGTTTTACGGATCGTCCGTAGTACAGATGTTAGAATCTTGAATCTCTGTTTGGAAGTTCTTTTTAAGTGAAAAGCATCCCTCACCAAAGTGGTTTCCGAAATTAACAAATTTAGAAGGGTTTGTGTGGGTGAAGGGGAAGTAGGACTCAACAAAAGACTTCGTCTTCAATACATTTTCGCATCTATCTTTATAATTAATCTATCTATCTATAATTAATAATCTATCTATATAATTAATTTGAACTTCATTATGATTCAGATTTTAAGTCGAAAATCCACCCTTAGTTTTTTTGTTTTCGGGTTATGCCTCATATTCACATGAACCGTAAATTGACTGAATGCACAATATGATCAAAGTTCTGAGTTCAACCTTTGAATTCGCTAAGACATTTTATCTACGACCATTGGCAATAAGCACCAATTATGGTATTACAATAAACATTATAATGATATACATTAAGACACCAAAAACCAAGCAGTACTCTAATGACGACTTTAGAGTACTGGAGTCACTTTAGAGTACTGGTTCTAGACCAATGAGAGCTCGGCATTTGACGGAAGTAGTGTCATAATAACAATTACGCAATTCGCACATCAGCTGATTGTTGCATTACGATTCATGTTTGAGTTTACTTATCCCATCAGCTGATTGTTCCACAACGATTCATGGTTCAGTCTGCTTATTTGCCTAACCTCAAATTTTAGTTGACCTATTACATCATTAGTAAAAGTCATGAGTTTTGCTTAACTTCGGGGGAAATTTTGTCGTATATTGTTGGTCGTAGATAAAATAGTGTATGCAACGATTGTATTATGCCTTTAAGCCACGAGTGAGATGTAAGTTAGAACACGAGCGAAGCGAGTGTTCTAAATATCTCACGAGCATTCATTATTCAATCGTTGCATAAACTACTATTTTCTTTTCAAATACTACTATAAACCGAGCTTACGATTGACTTATAGTGAAATTTCATTACTTTTACAATTAAATTGTGAACTGAAATTGTGTATTGATAAATGATATCCAGTTTTGTCCAGTTTTGTCCAGTTTTGACATTTGTCCATCTTGAGGAAATCAAAAAAATATATATTAATCGTTACACCTCCTCATGTTTATCTGAGGTGTAAATATAAGGTTGCATCATAAAGAAAAAACCAAACGCTTAAAAATATAGTATATGTATTTAATATATCGTGAAAACAAAAGAGTCCATTTGGTAATTTATACTAATCGCACGATCCAAAGTTAATTCAATGGTATTTAATAGTAATCTAGACATATACGTATACATACACGTATTTAATATATACCGGGTGTTCAAAAAGTCCCGGATCGGCTTCGTAATTTTTTTATTATTAAATATTGGCCTACGAAACTTAGAACATGTCTCTTGGACACAAAATACTATTTTAGCAAGTATTCAGTGACCCCCTACACCCTCAGGGGGACGGCCCACGAGGAGTCAGAAGAAAATCTTAAATGTAAGCATAGGTTGATATGTACATCAAATTAAAGCTCTTTTTGAGTAGAATACAATGCCGCAAATTCGATCTTAATCGGATCACCGAATCCCAAATGGCGCCAGTTTAAACTTTTCTCAACTGCAATTTTTAACACCCTTAAAAATTAGATTTCAGACATTCTAAGCGTCCTTTCGTGATGCGGTTTGCGACATTTTGTTGAGAATTTCATGCCCTTTAAAATTATGTACAGCACTACCTTTGCCGGTCATCATCCATGCAATACATCCTTTAAGGTACCGTCCCTCATGGAAGTAGTTTATGCCATAGGCTGTGCATAGGTCGATATGTATATCATTTTAAAGGGGTAATAAAGCAAAATTTAATGCCGCAAACCGCATCTCGAACGGACGCTTAGAACGTCTGAAATCTAATTTTTTAGGGTGTTAAAAATTGCAGTTGAGAAAATTTAAAACTGCCGCCATTTTGTATTCTATGATCCGATTGAGATCGGATTTGCGACAATGTATTCTACTCAAAAAGAGCTTTAATTTGATGTACATATCAACCTATGCTTACATTTAAGATTTTCTTCTGACTCCTCGTGGGCCGTACCCCTGAGGAGATAGGGGGTCACTGAATACTTGTTAAAATAGTATTTTGTGTCCAAGAGACATATTCTAAGTTTCGTAGGTAAATATTTAATAATAAAAAAATTACGAAGCCGATCCGGGACTTTTTGAACACCCGGTATAATATATAACGAATGCATATTTTCCAAAACGGGTTTCAGAATCGTAATAAGCGTAAAAATCTAGTTCATAATGATGTGTCACAACACTAAGTTTACATTAAAAAAATAAAGTTGACATCCGATGTGGCGGATCCAAGATGACAGCTGAAAATGATTATCCTTCCAAAATAAAGGATTGGCCACCCAACAATTATAAGAGTTGGTCCCGAGTCAAAATCTCAAAAAGTGCATGTAAGAAATGTAATGAAGTAACTTTTAAAAAAATGATCACATGTTAATTATTTTTATCTATTTATCGATTATATTTTTTGTTTTTCTGGGTTATGCTTTTAGCAAGCAAATCCTTAAAGTACATGCCAGGAGCAACAAAAAAACTATGTGTCGAAAATTCCCACGGGGGGAGGGTTTCATATTGGCGGCCCATGGTCTACAACAGTTGCGTTTAAATTTTATGGTTTTAATTTTATATTTATTTGACCTTAACTAGGAGAAGCCTTACACTAAGATTTATGCACAGTTGAAAAGCCGTAAATCACCCTCTGAAATTCATTATTATATACAGTACCATATTCAAGGGCGGTCTAGCCTTGGTTTTGGGGGGGTCAGAGCACTGGGGGGCTGGGGGTATTCCATACCCACTAAGGTAATCCAAGATGTGTAAAGAAATAAGGAAGATATAGGATTTTATTTCTTTCCCATAAAGATAACATAGGGAATGAGTGTGCAGAATGCAGGTTTGCTACTAAGAAAATGTAAATATCGAGGGTAATATACATGTTTAATGCATTTACGTGCAATAAGAGTTGGTCCCGAGTCAAAATCTCAAAAAATGCATGTAAGAAATGTAATGAAGTAACTTAAAAAAAATGATCCCATGTTAATTATTTTTATCTATTTATCGAATATATTTTTTGTTTTTCTGGGTTATGCTTTTAGCAAGCAAATCCTTAAAGTACATGCCAGGAGCAACAAAAAAACTATGTGTCGGAAATTCCCACGGGGGGAGGGTTTCATATTGGCGGCCCATGGTCTACAACAGTTGCGTTTAAATTTTATGGTTTTAATTTTATATTTATTTGACCTTAACTAGGAGAAGCCTTACACTAAGATTTATGCACAGTTGAAAAGCCGTAAATCACCCTCTGAAATTCATTATTATATACAGTACCGTATTCAAGGGCGGTCTAGCCTTGGTTTTGGGGGGGTCAGAGCACTGGGGGGCTGGGGGTATTCCATACCCACTAAGGTAATCCAAGATGTGTAAAGAAATAAGGAAGATATAGGATTTTATTTCTTTCCCATAAAGATAACATAGGGAATGAGTGTGCAGAATGCAGGTTTGCTACTAAGAAAATGTAAATATCGAGGGTAATATACATGTTTAATGCATTTACGTGCAATAAGAGTTGGTCCCGAGTCAAAATCTCAAAAAATGCATGTAAGAAATGTAATGAAGTAACTTAAAAAAATGATCCCATGTTAATTATTTTTATCTATTTATCGAATATATTTTTTGTTTTTCTGGGTTATGCTTTTAGCAAGCAAATCCTTAAAGTACATGTCAGGAGCAACAAAAAAACTATGTGTCGAAAATTCCCACGGGGGGAGGGTTTCATATTGGCGGCCCATGGTCTACAACAGTTGCGTTTAAATTTTATGGTTTTAATTTTATATTTATTTGACCTTAACTAGGAGAAGCCTTACACTAAGATTTATGCACAGTTGAAAAGCCGTAAATCACCCTCTGAAATTCATTATTATATACAGTACCGTATTCAAGGGCGGTCTAGCCTTGGTTTTGGGGGGGTCAGAGCACTGGGGGGCTGGGGGTATTCCATACCCACTAAGGTAATCCAAGATGTGTAAAGAAATAAGGAAGATATAGGATTTTATTTCTTTCCCATAAAGATAACATAGGGAATGAGTGTGCAGAATGCAGGTTTGCTACTAAGAAAATGTAAATATCGAGGGTAATATACATGTTTAATGCATTTACGTGCAATAAGAGTTGGTCCCGAGTCAAAATCTCAAAAAATGCATGTAAGAAATGTAATGAAGTAACTTAAAAAAATGATCCCATGTTAATTATTTTTATCTATTTATCGAATATATTTTTTGTTTTTCTGGGTTATGCTTTTAGCAAGCAAATCCTTAAGGTACATGTCAGGAGCAACAAAAAAACTATGTGTCGAAAATTCCCACGGGGGGAGGGTTTCATATTGGCGGCCCATGGTCTACAACAGTTGCGTTTAAATTTTATGGTTTTAATTTTATATTTATTTGACCTTAACTAGGAGAAGCCTTACACTAAGATTTATGCACAGTTGAAAAGCCGTAAATCACCCTCTGAAATTCATTATTATATACAGTACCGTATTCAAGGGCGGTCTAGCCTTGGTTTTGGGGGGGTCAGAGCACTGGAGGGCTGGGGGTATTCCATACCCACTAAGGTAATCCAAGATGTGTAAAGAAATAAGGAAGATATAGGATTTTATTTCTTTCCCATAAAGATAACATAGGGAATGAGTGTGCAGAATGCAGGTTTGCTACTAAGAAAATGTAAATATCGAGGGTAATATACATGTTTAATGCATTTACGTGCAATAAGAGGTTCGTTGTCCTCTCAGTAGCGTCGGACTCCCGTAGATTCAACTTCCCTCGGACTGCCGACTAACCTCCCCCTTCAACAACGAGGCCCGAACTAGCCTAGAACTGTTTAGCACATTACTTTGGGCTGTTACCTATCAATAAATAATGTCATCAGGATCGCTAATTCCCCATTTGTTTCGAAAACGAACGCACGACTGACCTTTCATATGTCAAAGATGCCTCACGGTGGTGTGAAGAGTGACCAGAGTTTCCAAGTTGGGTCTTGTATCCGGACAGACGTTCGATTGTTGTTCGAAACGATGATTCACTCACCGTGAGAACCATTGCCCATTCAAACGTGGAACTATGCAAAATGAAGTTTGAATTCGCCTCATCGAGGTTGATTCCAAAATACCCCCGTTGCAGCAGACCTGCATACTCAGCGAATTTCAAGTGCAAAACAACATATTTCGATCCAACATAGCAAGATTTGACATGTTTTTTTAAGCTCCATAAGAATAACATGGGGAATGAGTATGGAGGTTTGCTGCTACAGGTATATTAAAACTGGGTAGTTTTAATTCAATATTTAATAGATCTGAACTAGAAGAAGCCATTTACCAAGTTTTATCAAGATATGTTGAGAAATAAGCGAGATATAGAATTTTACTTATTTCCCATAAGGTTAACATTGGGACAACGTACTGTGTTGACCACTTTCAATATCTCGGTAACCACTGGACATAGAGCATTCAAAATACCAAATTGTTTGTTTTTTTGGGCTGAATTCAATGGTGCCAATAAAAATTCGAAACATTTTATTTTTCTATGTAAAAATCTCAAAAAAACCCATTTTTGGGGGGGTTTATCCTCCTTTACCCCTCCTTCCGGTGGTCCGATCGGGCTGGTTTACGAACTCGTCCGAATAATTACTACTTTACACGTCTATGCCAAATTTCATTCCGATTGGACCATTTTTGCGCAAGTTATCGTGTTTAAAGACACACACACACATATATATATATATATATATATATATATTTATGAAAGTGAACGAATGGTGTTTTTGGCATCTGAGGACCTCAAAAAGAAAAGTTATGATGGTTTTAGGCTTAGATCTTACCATGAGACCTACGGTAACAGCTTCTTCCCTATAGGGGAAATTCGCTAAAACGTCGTGTTATGTTCCGTGCGGACTTATGTTGTAACGGAAAAAAAAGAAAATACCCCCGTTGCAGCAGACCTGCATACTCAGCGAATTTCAAATGCAAAACAATATATTTTAATCTAACATAGCGAGATTTGACATGTTTTTGTAAGCTCCTTAAGATTAACAAGGGGAATGAGTATGCAGGTTTGCTGCTACAGGTATGTTTAAACTGGTTGGTTTTAATTCAATATTTAGTAGATCTGAACTAGAAGAAGCCATTTACCAAGTTTTATCAAGATATGTTGAAAAATAACCGAGATATAGAATTTTACTTATTTCCCTTAAGGTTATCATTGGGACAACGTACTGTGTTTACCACTTTCAATATCTCAGTAACCAATGGACATAGAACAGTGATTCAAAATAATAAATTGTTTGTTTTTTTGAGCTGAATTCAATGGTGCCAATAAAAATATGGTGATAAATTTTATTTTTTGATACATGGTCCCCAAACCACTCCTAGAATGTTCTCCAGTAACCAGGAGTAGCTGATAGGTCCCCGTATACTAATTTTGAAAAATCAAGCTGGAATGCTCTGAAGGAAGAAACATGTGGGCGATGAAATAATAAATCCAGCTATTACTCCAGAAAGGTGTATTGCATGAAACAAACTTAAAACTAACAAAATATCCTTAAACCTAAAATCAGTGTAATTCTCATTAAGTCCTTTGAATTCTCCCCTTTCCACAACTCGTATTGCCTTAATCAGTTTGCAACCCCAAAATAACTTCAGTTGTTCGCTCCGGAGTAAGTCCGGAGTAAGTGCGGCGCAGACTCCCTCGCGCCTCCAGGAACAGACACCCAGCTCCAGTTATCAGCTGGCCGAAGACGACTGACAAGAAGCCCTCCGGCAGTGATTGGTCGTTGTATTGTATCGCCGCGCCGAAGGGCGATGGACCCAGTGGAGGTGGTGTTCCCCAGATGCCAATTTCCAAAATCCGAAGTCACAATATGCTCCAAACTCGAACCCTATTGACATTGTTCAACCTACTTACTCCAGTGTAATTATATTTTATTTTATTAAAATCCCCTCTCTGAATTTACAGTTGTGGAAATACACATTATAATAAATTTACATCAGTACTTGTGATTAAAAATTACATAAACTCCCCAATTTTTTATCTAAGATTTCATACATATTTATAATAATAATCAATCTTCAGATATTACAAAATTAGTTAAATTTTTAACCAATCATAAATTCATAACAGTTTCAGTATCTTTCCCCTTAAAAAATTGTCACACCTTTTTTGAAAACTCAAAATTAAATAAATAACAATAGTAAGAACGTAATTAAAAGGTTAAATGTTGAATATTCTTTTATTTTAATAAAGATACAAGACTCAAATACTTTTCTTTATTTTGATTATACCTTCGAATTGCACAATAAACCTAAATCTGGTTTTCATAATAATAAAAAAAAACGATAATCCTAATAAACATATTTAAATTTATTTCAACAGTTATTCGACAGCTTATTAACAAAATAAACCTTATAAAACTTTACTTTACTGGCACAGACCTGCTTTTGCCACCACGTGGTTTTTAGAATTATCATTTTTCTTATTGTAGCAAACTTACTTTTTACATATATCTATCAAAATTAAAATACAATTCAATGTTTGACTTATCTCCTTTCTGGAATAACTAAATTATTATATAAATCAACATAACATACCTCTTAACCGAGGCAAACAAGTATAGAACTGCTGCTCGTTCTCCAGCTTCAAACCAAATGAAATGAGGGCAATCGACAGCGCGGCACCCATATTTATGACCTTCGCCCTTGTAGGAAACAATGACCACGTCATCAACCCCCAGACAGACGCGCATAACTGACCGACTCGAGCCTATCATGTCTGCCCCGGCTTGCCTTCTCTAACAAGTCCTAATAAATAAAAAAAATACAACGCAAATTAAATAAAACAAAATTTGTACTATTGTCACCTAACGTGACATTTTCTATGTAAAAGAAAAAACAATTTTGAGGGGGTTTGCACAATTTTGATTATACCTTCGAATTGCACAATAAACCTAAATCTGGTTTTCATAATAATAAAAAAAAACGATAATCCTAATAAACATATTTAAATTTATTTCAACAGTTATTCGACAGCTTATTAACAAAATAAACCTTATAAAACTTTACTTTACTGGCACAGACCTGCTTTTGCCACCACGTGGTTTTTAGAATTATCATTTTTCTTATTGTAGCAAACTTACTTTTTACATATATCTATCAAAATTAAAATACAATTCAATGTTTGACTTATCTCCTTTCTGGAATAACTAAATTATTATATAAATCAACATAACATACCTCTTAACCGAGGCAAACAAGTATAGAACTGCTGCTCGTTCTCCAGCTTCAAACCAAATGAAATGAGGGCAATCGACAGCGCGGCACCCATATTTATGACCTTCGCCCTTGTAGGAAACAATGACCACGTCATCAACCCCCAGACAGACGCGCATAACTGACCGACTCGAGCCTATCATGTCTGCCCCGGCTTGCCTTCTCTAACAAGTCCTAATAAATAAAAAAAAATACAACGCAAATTAAATAAAACAAAATTTGTACTATTGTCACCTAACGTGACATTTTCTATGTAAAAGAAAAAACAATTTTGAGGGGGTTTATCCCCCTTTACCCCCCCGTCCAGTGGTCCGATCTGGCTGGTTCACGAACTCGTCCAATCGATTACCACTTTACATGTCTGTACCAAATTTCATCAAGATCGGACCGTTTTTACGGCCGCTATCGTGCTAACAGACACACACATATATATATATAGGTATATATATATATATGTATTGGAACGAATGGTGTTTTTTGCTTCTGGGGGTTGGAAAACGGAAAAGTTATCACGGTCTGGGTTTTAGTCTTACCATGAGACCTACGGTAATAGCTTCTTCCCTATAGGGGAAATTCGCTAAAAATTAACCAATTTCGTTAACCCGAGACAAATACCATGCTATAAATTTAGATTACAAGTTATATTACTATACAACAGTTAGTCACAAAAAAGCCAGATTCAATAATAACATAATTACTCTAATTTAGCGTTCACAAAGATTTTTATTGCAAAACGAAGACAAGAATATTAAGTTTGATTTTGCTCCTACCTTAAAACAGCATGACATTGTTTTAATTTTAGTCTATATACTAGCAATAATTTTTTTTTCTTTGCTAACATGTCACAAATATTGTAGAAGGGAAGATGCGGGGAGGAACCGTTGGTAGTGTTATGAAGACGCCAGTAATTGCTATCAAGATCTCTTGAGATTGAATACAATTCCATGAAAAACCAATTAAAGTACGTCCTTCAGCTAAGCCCTGGCCTTCATTTGTCATGGCTAGATAAACAATAAATTTTCAGACAGAGGATTCATATCGAATATCTTCGAATGCTAGAAAATTGATTCGTCTGCGAATTTTAAGAAATCCTGATTCAGATGAAATAATATTAAAATTAAATCCAAATAATGGTTAGTTGAAATTATCCAAATCTAAAAAGCAATACAGATGCTTGTTTGTGCAATAAGTACAAGAAAACATTTATGTAAAAATTAATTATAAATCCTTTTAGCGAATTTCCCCTATAGGGAAGAATCTATTACGGTAGGTCTCATGGTAAGACCTAAGCCCGGGACTACTATAACTTTTCGTTTTGGGCTCACCAGAAGCCAAAAACACCATTCGTTCAAATTTTTATACTGTATATACAGGGTGTTTTTTTTAACGCAACCCATTTTTAAGATTGAATAATCCACATTATGAATGAGTAATGAGTATTGTTTTATTGATCTTTACATTTTATACAACCTATTATTTAAGTTTGATCACATTTAGTTTACATTATGTGCTCAAACAGTCCAACATTCGTATTTGTAAAAAGTTGTGCTCTCTCCATCAAATTCCCGAACACGAGTTGCAAGATACCTCTTTAAATTTCTTACATGAACTTTGTTATGTTTTTTTGAGGTGCTGAATATCTTATGAATTGTTTTGGTAGGATAATTACCACTTTACATGTCTGTGGCAAATTTCATTCAGATCGGACCATTTTTACACGAGTTATCGTGCTTAAAGACACACACGACATTAAAAACGCAACCCAAAACTTGATTTTATAGGTGAAGGATTATTTCCCCCCAAGATCCCCGGATTTGACCACACTTTATTATTTTATTTGGGGATACATAAAAAAGGGAATTTATTTTATTTCGGGAATTTGATTGAAAGAGCATAACTATACAAATGCCAATAGCGGATTGTTTGAGAACATAATGTAAACTAAATGTGATCAAACTTGAATAATAGGTGGTATAAAATGTAAAGATCAATAAAAAAATACTCATTTCATATTTATTTTTGCATTATTCAGTCTTAAAAATGGGTTGCGTTAAAAAAAAACACCCTGTATATATATATAGAATGTGTCTGTCAGCACGGTAGCGCTCGCAAAAATGGTCCGATTGGAATGGAATTTGGCACAGACATGTAAAGTAGTTATTTTTCGGACGAGTTCGTGAACCAGATTGATCGGACCACCTGAAGGGGGGGGTTAAAGGGGAAAAACACCCCCAAAAATGGGGCTTTTGAGTTTTTTACATAAAACATTGTCTATGTCCATTGGTTACCGAGATATTGAAAGTGGTAAACACAGTACGTTGTCCCAATGTTAACCTTATGGGAAATAAGTAAAATTCTATACCTCGGTTATTTCTCAACATATCTTGATAAAACTTGGAAAATAGCTTCTTCTAGTTCAGATATACAGTTTAGCACCGATTATCCGAACTAATTGAGGACAAGGTGTGTTCGGATAACTGAATATTCGGATAATCGAACATGAAAAGACAAAATTTAAAAATTATATTTGTAACTAGCAGTTGCCCGTGGCTTTGCTCACGATAAAAACTGTAACTCCCGCTGCCTAAATGAAGATAGGGCCACATACTGAGTTTATGATTATACAGATAAGGTACATAAACGAATTACGGCTTTAATTTAAATAACTAAACTAAATTTAACTTTTATATAGTACATATCACCTAAAAAATCAACAAAAAAACCATAAAACCATTATGAATCAACAGAACAACCATAAAACCGTAATCCAATTATAAATCAGCTGTAAAATCTTTTATCCGTATGTGAAGCTGAACCACCTGCTTGTTGAACGAACATTGAAAATTAAACAAAAGATCATCCATTCCACTTGCGTAGGAAAATTAATAAATGTCGACCCCGCCAAAACCCCTTTAAACTTTTGAATTAAAAAACCGTTCTTAGCGGATGATTACGCCCTTCAGAAATGAAAACTTCGGTCCATGCAAAGGTCCAAGGTTCTAAGTCAAGAAGTTTGGGCTGTGCAGTGATAGGTCAGTGGTACTGGACAAATATAAAGAAGATGGATTTTCATTAACCAGAAATATGTTTTCAGGGATCCTAAAAAAAGTCCGCAGGTCTGCTGCGACTGGAGTTATTCCATTACTGCCCCCCTCAGGAGGTATTTATATTTGGCCTCCTTGTACTATACATGTGAGCAGATTCAGTGCCCCGCCGATAAAGGCCTCAAGGATGTCACTGCCCTGTGAAGGCTTATGCCCAATATCGTTGAATCTGCTCGCATGCATGGTATATAGTGGCCCTTAAGCAGGAATATAAATATCTCCGTCGCAGCAGACTTGCGTACTTTAGATAATCCTAAAGCAGTTTACTGTTTCATGAAAGTAGCCTATATGTATGTAAAACGTAGAAATTGCCTTGATTTAATGTCAAAACACAAGTCACATATGTGTGTTTAATTCTAAGGTTTTTAGGGTCTATATTGAACATAAAAATACCCCCGTTGCAGCAGACCTCCAGACTATGTGCACGACCTTATTTTATTTCTTCCGTAAGAATAACATAGGGAATGAGTATGCAGGTCTACTGCAACAGTCATGCAAAAATTTGGTGGTTTTAAAACAATATATCAGGTGAATCTGAACCAAAAAAGCCACATACCAAGTTTGATCAAGAAATAACCGAGATATAGAATTTTTCTATAGGGACAATGTACTGTGTTTTCAGCTATAAATATAGTTTGAATATTGTTTTTTGCTTCTGGGAGCTCCAAAATGAAAAGTTATCATGGTCTCGGGCTTAGGTCTTGCCGTGAGACCTATGGTAATAATTATATCAATGGAATTCGCTAAAAGACAAAGGCAAAGTATTTTTTCTAATTATGTAGATAAAATAAATGGTTTAAATTAGCTCTTTCAATAACAGTTGTTACAGGGGAGTAAGGTCTTATAAGTATCTCTAGTCAGTGATTTATTTTATGTTCTGTTCCTGACAGCTGTTTGACATTCTACTAAATTTCTTGCTTTTTCACATCTGTTTAAATATAAACATTGCATCAATTTATATTATGCCATAAGGATAATATGAGATCTTTGAGAGGGTCTGTGGCGGAGTCCGAGGGTCAGATCAGGATGAAAACTACTTAGTTTTCCTATTTAATACCTAAAGAAACAGTGTACCAAATTTCAGCCTTTTGGGTTATTGGGAAGTTGGAGAATTAGTGATGAGTGAGTGAGTGAGTGAGTGAGGGCTTCGCCTTTTATAGGTATAATTTCAGCCTTCTGGGTTATTGGGAAGTTGGAGAATTAGTGATGAGTGAGTGAGTGAGTGAGTGAGGGAGTGAGGGCTTTGCCTTTTATAGGTATAGTTTTAATTCTTACCAGTAAAAAGGCTAAAAAATGATCAAACATTTATTATTCATGTAATTTTATTATGGAATCGATAAGAATACATGGGTATAAATTTTAAAGAACAATTTATCATACATAGATACAGTACACTGTATACTTTTTATTTAGAGAAAAGGTCCAAAATTTGTTTTTGCTTTAGTCCTGACACTTTTTTTGGCGCGCAAATTTGAATTGCTTGAGAATGATGTTCAAAATATGAATTATTACGGCGTTCGGTTGACTGACGGTTCGGATGACCGACTTTCGGATAATCGGCACTCTACTGTATTGAATTAAAACCACGCAATTTTAATATATAAAGCAGCAAACCTGCATACTAATTCCCCATGTTATTCTTATGGAGCTTACAAAAACATGTCAAATTTCGCTATGTTGGATTGAAATATGTTGTTTTGCATTTGGAATTCGCTGAGTATGCAGGTCTGCTGCAAAAGGGGTATTTTTTTGTAATATTCATTCCTATTCTACATTAACAATTTCAATGAAAATTGTACAATATACTACTAGGTTAAAAGCTTTCCTGGAATAAAATTTATCAACTATCATTTTTAAAGCAAATACTAAAAGTTAAATGTTTAAGTGACGCCAAGCCACACACTGAAAGTAATCGATTTGTTTTCATTGGTAATAAGATCGTGTAGTAATTTTAATTATTAGTAGAAAAATCTTGCCGGATCGGCAATAAACCCACATTATATCCCAATAATGGAGTGAACCATAGATTATATTCCATTACCGCGGATCGGACGGCTTAGCATCGTTGCATTGTTTCAGGTAAAATGCGTGTTCTCTGTATGATGGACGTAAATATTAATCAAAGTTCATAGTTGAAAACAAATACGAACTGTGATAGAAAGTTGTTGAAACTTCTCTGGAGAACGTGATTTCCCTGTTCGATGTTGCGGTTAAGGGTTGGATTGGACCCTTAATGTGTTAAGATTCGTCTGAGTTTTCTTCTTAAGTAACATTTGTTACCTCGACAGTTAGTTTTATATGTCGCATTATGTGTTTTATATTAATTAATTAAGATAATTTACAATGTACAATGGTTATTCACATTTTCATTATCATTTTATCACCAAAATAAATGTTACATTACAAGGTTAGAGGGAGTTGACAATTTATTTACAAATATGTTGTTATTTTTGCCTTTACAAATTAGTACTCGCATATTCGTGTATTCATGTTGTGCTATAGTATTCTTATGTATGAAAAATGCATTTAGATGACCCTAATGTGTAATCTTTCATTTTCGTGCTTCGATTTTCAAATATTCCTCAAATTAAAAAACGGTTTGGCATCATATATTGTTTGCAATAAACAATATATGATGCCAAGGTATAAGACATAATAAACAATAAGGTATAATAAACAGTATATGTTGTTTGGTATAAGAAATAAACATTATAAACTTAACAAAATCAACGTTATAAGTTTTGTAAAGCTAATGCAGTAGTACAGTGGGTCCACAAAAAAACAAAAAAAAACAAAAAGAAATACTTTTTCATTGGAATGTGGCACTTTCTGTGGACACACTTGATGCTAAAGAGATAACGTTTCCGGTAGGGAGCCACATTAAAAATCTTGTCCAGCCGGGGACGCACCAAATTGGCGGCCATTAAAGAAGGATTTTTTGATAAATAATAATAGTTAATAATACACTGGATTTACATTAAAAATAAAAAATATAGTTTTTAGCTAAATTGGAACTTAACAGCTGATAGACTGAAAACAGCTGATCAGTCGGTTGTCAGTTTGTCGGGTTTTCGCTACCGACAAATACGCATCTTCATTTAAAACAGCTGATTTAACTTTTCACTGCTAAGCATCTTTTAAAAACTAATCTGCTGCTAACTATTATTCAGCTGTTCCTTTTAGGGAATTTCCCCCATAGGGAAGAATAATATGAATAATATTATTATAATATAATAATATTATTACACACACACACACACACACACACACACACACACACACACACACACACACACACACACACACACACATACACACACACTCACACACACACACACACACACACACACACACACACACACACACACACACACACACACACACACACGCACGCACGCACGCACGCACGCACGCACGCACGCACGGACACACACACACACACACGTATATATATATGTGTGTGTGTATATATGTGTGTGTGTGTGTGTGTGTGTGTGTGTGTGTGTGTTGCGTGCACGATAACTTCCGTCAAAATTGTCCAATCTCAATTAAATTTAGCTTTGACATGTATGTAGTAATTATTCGGACGAGATCGTAAACCAGCCCGATCGGGCCACCGGAAAGGGTGGTAAAGGGGGTTAAACCCCCACAAAACTGTTTTTTGAGTTTTTTACATAGAAAAATTAAAATAACATAATTCTTGTTAGCACCATTGAATTCAGCTTAAAAACACAAACAATTTCGTACCTTGAATCACTGCTCTATGTCTACTGGTTACCGAGATATTGAAAGTGGTAAACGCAGTACGTTTTCCCAATGTTCAGAATGTGCAATTCTGCAATGTGCACCTTCTGGGAAATAAGTCAAATTCTATATCTTCCTTATTTCTTAACATATCTTAATGAAACTTGGTATATGGCTTCTTCTAGTTCAGATATACTTTGTATTGAATTCAAATCACCCAGTTTTTACATACCTGTCGCAGCAAACCTGCATACTCATACCCCATATTATTCGTATGGACTAAATTATGAAATTTTGGATAATTTTTTTAAGTTTGGTTATTTATTTGCATCGTGATGAAAAGTATTGTTCAAAACTCGCCACCAAAGTCCCATTTCGGGGCTCAATAGTGTTTTTCATGCTCGGCTTCCGTCTCGCAAGTAAAACACCAACTTGCCCCAAAATGGGCTACTTTCGTGAATAGTAATGAAATATACTATTCTTTAATTGCAAACGCATTTAATTAGAAAATATCACATGTAGTGTGATATTTTTGTAATCAGAATAAAAATATCTTTCGAAAGAAAATTAAAATTTTACATATTGGCGTTTGAAATTGTGGACGTGGACATTATTCTAAAAAAATCATAAATTGCAATGTATATTTGACTGAATATTTAAATTGAATTTGGCTTAAAATTTTATATATATTTGATCCAGTCTCTATCTTAAAACTGAGCGAAAAAGGGGCAATTTTAGTTTTGAGCTAAAATGGGTTTTTGACAGTAGCGAACGAGTTCAGTCGAATATTGCTCACCACCATTTTACTCGTCCTGTTATTACGCATTACTGTGCTAATTTAACTCTTCTAGTATCTCTTATAGCTTACTATATGGTGTGCACAAAAAATATATACACTGCATAGATACATGGGCATCAAACAAGGTGATGTGATGTTAACCTAACAGGGGTTAGATGGTCGATCTTAATAAAATGCAATTTATTAATATAATGATAATGTGCTCATTAAAAAAAAACACTAAATGTCTAGCACTATGAAATAAATAATGGCGTAAGTGTTTTGACAACTTCTTTTCGATTGCTTGGGCGGTTGGAAAACGCGTAAAGGGCAAACATACGAAAAACATTGAATTTGATTCCAGACATACACTAGCATACACTAAATACATAAGTAGAAATTTGATACTTCTTACAAAAATAGTTCTTAATAATGGTCATCCACGTACCAAGTTTGAAGTTTATACGCTAAGAGATTCGTGAGATATGATTAAATATGCAAAAATCACAAACAGACACACAGACGGAAAACGAAACACTTTAGGACCCATGTTTATATGAACGTTTTTTCTTATTTTTACCTCTACTATCATATACTAAAATATTTTACCATAATTTCAGGACACCCTGTATATATACAAGGTGTCCAACTTAACTGTGCCACTATTGGTATCTCAAAAACTATTGGATTTAGAGAAAACTTTAAATGGGGGACTTCACCTACTTTTTAAGACATTTAAAAATATGAATTCCATTTTCTTCTAAATGGCCACCATTTTCCAATATGGCGGTCAACTTTGATTTTTCTTATGGAACACCCTGCATTTTATGGCGTATTTGGAATCTACGCTTTATTTTAAGAACTTTTTACTCTTTGACATTTTTTCCTAAACCCAATGGTTAAGGAGATATAAGCTGTTAAATTTTGATTTTTCCCCATAATAAATGCATTGCGTTATTATCGGTACTCGGTATATCGATAACGGTTGGGTTAATAAAAAAATACCAAAGAACAAAAGTGCTTTAAAATGTGATTTTAGTTAAAATTTAATCACAGGAATAGTTTTTAGTCGGGATTAACACATGGAAATGAAGAATTTTGAATAGTTTTGTACTCCAAAAGGATTGCATGGGATGGCACAGTTAAAATGGACACAATGCATTTTTAATGGGGAAAAATCAAAATGTAACTGTTTATATCTCCTTAACCATTGGGTTAAGGAGATACAAGTTCACATTTTAAAGCACTTTTGTTCTTTGGTATTTTTTTTATTAACCAACCGTTACCGATATACCGAGTACCGACAATAACGCAATGCATTTCTTATGGAGAAAAATCAAACTTTAACTGCTTATATCTCCTTAATCATTGGGTTTAGGAAAAAATGTCAATGGGTAAAAAGTTCTTAAAATGAAGCGTAAACTCCAAATACGCCATGAAATGCAGGGTGTTCCATAAGAAAAATCAAAGTTGACCGCCATATTGGAAAATGACGGCCATTTAAAAGAAAATGGAATTCATATTTTTAAATGTCTTACGAAAGTAGGTGAAGTCCGCATTTAAAGTTTTCTCTAAATCCAATAGTTTCTGAGATACCAATGGTGGCACAGTTAAGTTGGACACCCTGTATACAGGGTGTTGATAAAAAACCCTTCAGGACTTCGGGATATGGTTACTTACATCAAAACTAAGAAAAAAGTTCTTGTAAACATGGGTCCTAAAATGCTCGGTTATCCGTCTGTCGGTCTGTATGTTTTTTAACATGATTTTGCATAGCTTTGGAACTACTAAAGATATCAACTTCAAACTTGGTACCTACATGCTGATTATTAGGACCTATTTTTGTGCGGAGTATCACGTTTATACTTTGTACCATTTCAAGATGGCGGCCATTTTTATATTTTAAAACTTAATATCTTAAAAACCGTAGATTTTACAAAAATTTTACAAGAGACAAAAAAGTTGCGCAATTTTATTTCCTACAAAACTTTATAAAGATTATTAAGATCGAACAGCAAATAACGGGGCTATTGCAATTTATTCAACAGAATACATGCTTGTTTATGGCAGTTATAGCAAATTTGCTTCAATTGTGATGGAAAAATTGTAATAACTCCGTTAATTGTTGTTCAATCTTAATAACCTTTACATTATTTTGTAGGAAATAAAATTGCGCAACTTTTTTGTCTTTGGTAAGATTTTTGTAAAATTTACGGTTTTTAAGATATTAAGTTTTAAAATATAAAAATGACCGCCATTTTGAAATGGTACAAAGTAGAAACTTGATACTCCGCAACAAAATAGGTCCTATTAGTTAGCATGTAAGTACCAAGTTTGAAGTTGATATCTTTAGTAGTTCCAAAGTTATGTAAAATCATGTTAAAAACACATACAGACCGACAGACGGCTAACTGAGCATTTTAGGACCCATGTTTATAGGAACTTTTTTTAGTTTTGATGTAAGTAACCAATCCCGAAGTCCTGAAGGGTTTTTTATCAACACCCTGTATATATACAGGGGGTTCAAAAAATTTGGGGCAATAACTTACGTAGTGATTCCTTGGGTCAAAATAAGCAATAAAGTTCATATAAACATAGGTCCTAAAGTGCTCCGTTTTCCGTGTGTGTGTCTGTTTATGACTTTTACATATTTAATCATATCTCACGAGCCACTTAACGTATAAACTTCAAACTTGGTATATGGATAACCACTATTAAGAAATATTTTTGTAAGAAGTATCAAATTTCTACTTTGTACCATTTCAAAATGGCGACTGTTTTTTGTTTTCAAAGGTAAATATCTTAAAAACCGTAAATTTTAGAAAAAATATACAAGAGACGAAAAAGTTGAGAAATTTAATCTATAACGATAGTGTTAAGATTATAACGACCGGACGACAAATAATGGAGAAATTTTAAATTTTCTGTATAAAAACATGCAATTTCCAGACAGATTGTTCTAAGAAACCATGTTTTTATGCAGAAAAGTTTAAATTTCTCCGTTATTAGTAGTCCGATTATCATATTATTCATATAAGCATTAATTGGATTAGATTTTGCAACTTTTTTGTTTCTTGTATAATTTTTCTAAAAGTTACGGTTTTTAAGATATTTAGCTTTGAAAGCAAATAACCGTCGCCATTTTGAAATGGTAGAAAGTAGATATTTGATACTTCTTACAAAAATAGTTCTTAATAGTGGTTATCCATGTACCAAATTTGAAATTTATACGTTAAGTGGTTCGTGAGATATGATTAAATATGTAAAAATCATAAACAGACACACAGACGGAAAACGGAGCACTTTAGGACCTATGTTTATATAAACTTTTTTGCTTATTTTGACCAAAGGAATCACTACGTAAATTATTGCCCCACATTTAATGAACACCCTGCATGTGTGTGTGTGTGTGTGTGTGTGTGTGTCTGTGAGCACGATAGTGGCCGTAAAAATGGTCTAATCTTAATGAAAATTGGTACAGACGTGTAAAGTGGTAATCACTTGGACGAGTTCGTGAACCAGCCCGATCGGACGATCGGAAGGGGGGTAAAGGGGGATAAACCCCCAAAAATGTTTTTTTTGTTTTTTATATAGACAAATAAAATTTTTCGAATTTTTTTTGGCACCATTGAATTCTGCTAAAAAAACAAACAATTTAGTATTTTGAATCACTGCTCTATGTCCATTGGTTAACGAGATATTGAAAGTGGTAAACACAGTACGTTGTCCCAATGTTAACCATATGGGAAATTAGTAAAATTCTATATTTCGGCAATTTCTCAACATATCTTGATAAAACTTGGTAAATGGCTACTTCTAGTTCAGATCTACTAAATATTGAATCAAAACTACCCAGTTTTAATAGACCTGTAGCAGCTAACCTGCATACTCATTCCCCATATTATTCTTATGGAGCTTACCAAACCTTGTCAAATCTTGCTATGTTGGATTGAAATATGTTATTTTGCATTTTAAATTCGCTGAGTATGCAGATCTGCTGCAACGGGGTTATTCTTGAAGTTTTATATTTTATTATCTTCCTGAAACTCGATATATCTATACTTCTAAAGCTTTATAACTTAATTATAAATAAAGATACTTGTTTAAAATTTTGAATTATACTGTAAATTGTAGTTATTCGCATGTTAAAATATTTTATTTTTTAAAGTGAATTTATTTTGTTGATATGAACAGTTTTTTTTTAGTTTTCTGAAAGTTTACTTTTTGGGACTTACGCCCGTTTACGAAAAACCAATTCACCAACATGATGGATCAATACATGTTTGTTAACAGCTAAAAATTGGTCTTCATGATGCTTAGTTGAACAATGAATTTTTTAAACAAGCAATCGGTGCAGACCGATAAAAGCCACATGTCCAAATGTGGCTGCAATAAACTGAGAGTGATTGGCGGCGATGTTTGCCATTGACGCGGACCATCGACCTGGCGACAAACCACATATGTGCAATAAACTTGTACAAAATTCGCACTGTAATCAGCCTGAATAACTTCGTTCTCGATCCTGATTAATTTTCAGATCAATTATTTTTACAAGTTTTACATTATATATAAAACACCTAGTGTTTCAGGCACAATTTTAAATCTAGAATTTTTGAATTCAATTTCTGTTTAAAAAAGGCTATTTGTAAATGCTTGTTATAAATGCTTAAATACACATTGATAGGCAAGCACGTTTTTGTGATCCGTGCAGCCTTGAGCAGTGAGTAAAAACTAAACCCTAAATATCTTATGGTTGAATTTCGACCAGTACATGAGCTCATGCTTTTTAAACTTTTTACTTTTCTTGAAGTGGCGACCCATCCTAGGTAGGTTAAAAAAATGGGATGGGTCACCATTTCAAACAAAAGAATAAAATATAAAAAAGTTCTTGAGATCACCTATTCGTCGAAATTTAACTAAACAATATTTGGATTTTATTTGAACTCATTGCTAAAATCAAACAAATAACTGAATTTGTTTACATTTCAGCGAATTTCCCTATGGTAAGACCTAAGCTCGGGACCAATATAACATTTCGTTTTGGGGCCCCCAGAAGCAAAAAACACTATTCATTCGAATATATATATATATGTGTGTGTGTTTGTGTGTGTGTCTGTTAGCACGATAGCGGCCGCAAAAATGGTCCGATCTTTATGAAATTTGGTACGGACATGTAAAGTGGTAATCAATTGGACGAGTTCGTGAACCAGCCCAATCGGACCACCGGAACGGGGGTAAAGGGGAATAAACCCCCCCAAAAATGGGTTTTTTTGAGTTTTTTACATGGAAAAATAAAATGTTTCGAATTTTTGTGGGCACCATTGAATTCAGCTCAAAAAGCAAACGATTTAGTATTTTGAATCACTGCTCCATGTCCATTGGTTACCGAGATATTGAAAGTGGTAAACATAGTACGTTGTCCCAATGTTAACCTTATGGGAAATAAGTAAAATTCTATATCTTGGTTATTTCTCAACATATCTTGTTAAAACTTGGTAAATAGCTTCTTCTAGTTCAGATCTACTAAATATTGAATTCAAACCACCCAGTTTTAATATACCTGTAGCAGCAAACCTGCATACTCATTCCCCATGTTATTCTTATGGAGCTTACCAAAACATGTAAAATCTTGCTATGTTTGATTGAAATATGCTGATTTGCATTTGAAATTCGCTGAGTATGCAGGTCTGCTGCAACGGGGGTATTGTTGTTATTCCATAATCAACATTGCAACTCCTAAAGCCCATGTTAATTTTTTACTATAATTTCAAATTCGTATTTCTACAGTTATAAAAGCAAAGTGAACTCCATATTGTTAATTGCCAGTAGCCCCCAGTATGGATGCTATTTTAATAGAAACCTTCAACGGGTGTTTGTATGTGGCATCCCCATCTCTCGCTCAGGCGTTAGTCGCCATCTAGAAGACACTGGCCGGGGATCGCGCGAAACGCGTCCTCCATGGCCTCTAGCTTCTTTGTAAATCGTGGATTGTTGCCATTCGGGGAAAAATAACTTTTCACGAACGTGACTCTGTTGCTTGTGATTTTCCAATATCGCGTTCAAATATCTTTTACTGGGGACCACGCGCGGGTCGGGCACCCACAGCGTGGCCCATACTGTACGGTCAGGGAACCATAGTGGAGCTTTGGCCCTTTGAGGTTCGCTCACCAAGGCGAGAGAAGTCCCCGTTTCGCGAACGATTTGGTCCACCAGGGAGCTTCCTGCGATGCTCCCATTTAGTTTTACCTGGATGACCGTCAAGAGATCTCTGAAGGTCCGACGGTCGCCCGCCGGTTGCCTGCGCTCGAGGGTGCCTGGCTGAGAGCGGACGACTTGAGCCCGGCACTACCACACTCTCAGCATGCCTCGCTGCGGTCCTCTCGAAGAGTGGGGCCGTACTCCAAACAGCGGAGGCAACGTGGGATTGCCACTCACCCGACCTTAACCCTTTTGCAGCAGCCTCTATCTAAAAATGAAAATATTTGAACATGTTTGCTATTGAGTTTTATAAATATTAATTTCTTCGTCTTAAATAAATAACAAAATTTATATTATGACTAATTATAAGATACAATTGCAACATTAAAATAAAATAACCCTTTCTAATTATGCTGACAATATTTTTTCAGTAAGAGATGCAAAAATTTACATTGCATCACTTTGTGATTTAAGGCGTGTTTGATGTGGAAATCAAAGAGCAAAACATAACCAATTCTGTGACAGTATTCTCAAATCAAAACTTTGCTCTTATATTAATTGCAGCATATTTATAGCCCACTTTATCTGCCATTTTCCCTCAAAACCCCTTAAATATATGGAAAAACGGCCGTTGAAGAAAACTTTTCAAACTGATGTCCTTAGTGTGGCAGTAAAACTCATAAAACATACTACGCTAACGAACTATTTTAATGAAGTACTGAATTGTCCGATATCGTAATCCTTACAGCTCCGGCTCAATATGAATCGAAGGTTCTTTATCATTTTTTTTACTGATAGAATAATATTAGCAGCTATACTGTGAACATTATTATGGAATTGTGTACTTCTACATTTCATCAATAGAGTTGAATTCAATGCTTCAAGCAACTATATATTCCTCACACCGGAGTATTGATTTGGCGGGCTACCCAACTCAAAACTTGACGACCATACTGTTTCGCAAAGTCAATTCCGGACCAAACCTCCTCCAGAATGCAGGCAAATTCATCTACAGGGGATAGATACCCAAGTAAAATAGACCAATCTCAAGCCGTCCGCTACGGACTGCGGGATGTGTAGTTAATTGAGTATGAAGCAATTAAGTAATCAAGTATTGTAGCTTATTAATTAAAGAGCAATCCTACTAAATGCTAATTCAAAAGAAGCTTTAACATTGATAAAATTTTGCACCTAGATGTAATTATGATTTTTAAGTTCACCTTCGTAGTTACATTTGCTGTAGAAACGCAACATTTTAGAAAATTGAGATAAAAGTTAAACGATTTAACAATGTGTCATACGGGTTGCCTCGTTGGTTAAGAAATAACAACGAAAATGTAACCAAAAGAATCTTTCAGCTGTTCATAAGCAAGCCACTGTTTTAGGACGTTGTAGGTAGAATTGAATAAAACTGAGATAATAAAATAAAATTGAATACAGTTTGCTCGTGGAGTACTCAAATACTATCCTTATCAAAATATCCCAAACAGTTTCCCCCGCCTCCACCCGATACGTACTAATTACTAAAATGAGGCATAGATTCTTTTACTGTCATAATTACTTCAGCGCACAGTAAAAGACAAAATGTCTTTTTGATAGGACATTGGGAATTAATATGATAATTATAATGTTTTTTACAATATAATGAAATTTATAATGATAATTTATGAAGTTTACAAGATAGAGGACGATTAGTAAAAAATCTAACTAGCCGTAATTTTAAAATAAGTTGAAATAATTGAGTTTTTTTTTTTCTAGCAAAATGTTCCTTTTAACAAGCACTTAAAAATGACAAACTTTTGTCAGAGGATTACAAGAAAATCCTATAAAACCCAAACCCTCCACTTTTTTCAGTGTCCCCGTTTAGACAACCCACCCTCGGACACTTTTAATTCGATGTTCAGAAGGGTCGAAGACTATCTGAGCCAATTTCAGCCATCCGTCATTTTTCCTTCGATTAGTCTGTTTTGACTGGACTACACGTAACAATGATACGTGGACTTAAAATGTACTCTGTAGTTTAATTAATTGTTGGCTTGAATTTATACATGAAGTGTCTCATACTAGACTACCCTGTAATCTTTCCTATTTTTTAAAACAAACATTTTATAAAATATATTTTGGTTTCGGACTCAGGCCTCACAACGAGTGCCCCCCCCCTCCTTCCAAAAGTGTTGTGTCCTGCTAGGATTTGCTGAAATTATAAAACTGTTCAATTGCTGACAAGTAGTTTCGTAAAAATAAATATGAAATGCTGATACTTGTGTTCTGCCTGACAAAGCATAAAAAAATCCTGTTATGAATGAGGAAATGTTATTAAACTTTTACAATTACATGGGATTGCAGCGTGACGGTATCCAAACAAAAGAGGTTTATTCAGCCAAGATTGGTCATGTTTAAATTACTTTACATTTTTTATAAACCAAAAACTTCTTCAAATTAGACGCTGAGAATAATTTAAACTTGCCTTTCTTCAAATATTTTAATAATCATAAATACCTTAATCTATGATAAATTATTTTTATCACCGGTATGTCTTAAAACAAAAAATAAAGCTTTCAACGCATATTAAAGGAAAGGATTATTTAGTTTAAAGTGAAGTCTTTATAATGTACTTTTAAATCAATCAGTATGTTCATATATTTGAGTTTGTGTAGAATTAAAGAGTTCCACACATACGAGTTAAATAGTAAATATCATAATCATGAGTAAAAGTTATGGGGCGAAGTTCATTCAAGCCTTATAATGAGATACTCAATGATAACCAACCCTAATCTCTAGAACAACCTTGGGGTTATGTCAGGTCAAAAAAATTATGTTTATCTGCGAATATATTTAAAACTTGAATATATTAATTTGACCAAGTGTCTGTTATTCACGTTTCTTCATCTACTGTTCCTCAAAAACTTTTTATATATGTTACCGAACAAACCCGATTTTAGGACAAACTAGTTTGGACTAGGATGAACTAGTTTTTCCTGACCGCCCTAGGATAAACTAATTTGGCCTGATTAATTACAGGCTAAACTAGTTTGGCCTAATAGCGTTAGGATAAACTAGTTTAGCCTGGTTTGTTTTGTTAGGCCAAACTAGGTTAGGTTAGGTTAGGTTAAGTTGGGTTAGGTTAGGTAAGGTTAGGTTGGATTAGGTTAGGCTAGGTTAGGTTAGGTTAGGTTAGGCTAAAAGAAAATAATGGAAGATATATTACCTAACTTAACCATACTAATCTAACTAACCTAACCTAACTGCAATTGGTGGGAGTCAGTTTGTACACACTAGTATGGTCTGGTCTAAAGCAGGCTAAACTAGTTTATCCTAACGCCACTCGGCCATACCAGTTCAACCTGTAATTAATCAGGCCAAACTAGTTTATCCTAGGGCGGTCAGGAAAAACTGGTTCATCCTAGTCCAAACTAGTTTGTCTTAAAAATCGGGTTCGTCCGGTAACATTTATACTACAACCACAAAATACAAGGAGTTGGGTATTAAGAAAGAAAGGAAAAATCGTTATTAAAAAAGTACATATTCAAAATATAATACATGATACACAACAGTTTTAACAGTTATGAATATACAACTATGTTGATAACAAATAAACTTGAAGAAGACACTAAATAAGCATACGCAAGACAAAATATAAAATTAAATGAAATAGGCCATTTCCTTAAGAATACGATAATAGCAAAATAAAATACACAAAAACATAAATTGGAAAATTAATCTAAACATTTACTAAAACAAAATGAAGCACTAAACATCTTTTAAACACTATCAACTGTATAGATTAACAGACAACTTTAAACATTATTTTGTAAGTCAATTAAAAGACATTACAATTTAATGGCCTTAATTGATTGTAAGCGTTTCTGAACTTAGGTAGCCCCTTGGGAAATCTTTTAGTGGGGTGTCGATAAAGCTAAAGACAGTGGCGAGTGGGAGATAGAATACAATAAAAAATACTAAAAATTATATTACAAGAAGAAAACAAATATAGTTGGATGTTACAAACAAAATATTAGCAACATAAAGTAATAAAAGCAGGAAAAAGATATAAATGCGGAAAATTATATTACAGATGGAAAAAAATCCTCGTTAGGAATTGTTAAGAGCTAAACAGTATTAGGAAATTTTTGAAGTAATTTTATCCTGCGAACATTTTCAGGAAAGTTTACTGAAAGTCTTAGGGCTTGTAAATATGAAAAAAATTTACATCATACTACACAGAAACACACAGGTATACACAGAGGTATTTTCTGTGCCTTAATTACTCTTGGCTGGACGTTACCCTTTGTCGATCACTGCACGGTCAATTTACCGTGCACTAGAAAGCGGGAATAACTGAAGTCAACAATCAAAACAATCAGCTGATTGTAGTAAACAGACGTTTAATGCATATTTATTGGTTACTTCAGAGGAGTGTAGTGGCAGCACTGGTGGCAGTAGCAAAAGGTTATTTGTTTATAATAGGCTAGGTTTGAAGAATTGGAAACGTAGTAGTTTATGCAAGGAATACGTTATTATTTAAAAATATGGTTTTCTGCGTATTATGATGTAAAGTATCATACGTTACAAGCCCGGTAAGTTTTACCGTACTTACCGGGCTAGTTATGCAATATATTATTAAACATTTCTAATCTAGGCAATCTTGCTACCAGATGGGTTCAATTCCTTCCTCCCCTTAAACTATAATTACTTACAACAGTGTCCCGCTTCCCAGATTTTATGAAAAATACCTAGTAACCTTATAAATATAAATATACCTGAGTGGCTAAATATTGAGATCCTGAAACAATGGCAAAAAAGGTTCCTAGGTGACTTCCGCAAAATATTTCGTATTATTATTTTTCTGACAGAAAGTTAAAGCTTCAATATTAGTTATGTAAGTTCCGCCCCAAATACAAAATTCCGTAATGCAATCCAGAGTTAACCAGAGCAAAGTACAACTGTTTCAAAACAAATAAATGGAGGGCATATATACCGTAAGAAATAGAAGTTTCTAGAGGCTATCATTATTGAGCTTTTCAATTTTTTGATCTGTTTTTTCCAATTATGTTTACTGTCAATGATGACACCAAGATTACCAAGATATTTCACACTCTGAGCTTAATCAATCGCCAAACAGCTACTACAGTTCACCGTCCTTTTTTGCAGGCAGATGGTACTTATAGATTACTGGACTAAACAAACACTTAATTTTTTTTTTCAAACCGTGTAAAGTATATTTAGTTTTTTCACTTAATAGTAAACAATTTGCTAAGGGAATTGAGAATTTATTATTATTTCTTCTGCTGACCAATGAAATAATTAGAAATATATTAATTCCGTTCCTTCTTTTATCATTATGGACCGGTTCATATTGGATACAGACAACAAATTAGGTAATTTAATTTTGGCAATTAGTTCTTATGTAGTTTTATTAGCCTTGTTATACAGTCAAAGAAAGGGATTTTGGGCCGTCACAATTATAATTAAATAATTAATTTTATTTTCCACCATGTATGAATGCACTTAAAGAATTTCCAATATCCATGTTATTTAGTGACACTTTTTGCTGAAATAGTTCAAATTGAACACACTGTAATCGACATCCTGTGCGCAGTTGAGTTAAATACAACCATGAGGACATCGGTAATGCTCAGTGCTCAGTAAGCCAGAATCATCACCTCATCAAACAGATAGCCCTTATAAGCCGCTTTCGTCATTCTCGGCTCAGTAGATAATCCAATTTAAGCATTTTACCTCATAACACTGGTAATTTTTTTCATTTAAAGACATATTTAATTTGCTTTATCAGAAAAGTTGAAGCGATCATGGTCGAAGTAAGTAGAGTAGGATTCACATAAGTTGGCCAAAGCATATACTAATCATCTCATCAAAAATGTTTATACAAGTCACATTGAAAACATTGTTAGTTACACATGGTGTCTGTTTATATTTTTTCAGAACTGTCAAATCGCCATGTTGCGTTTGTTAACAGGTTTTTATAGGTTTATAGTTAAAGTTCTTGAATGTTTACAATATCGCCTATTTTCAGAAGTTTTTATTTCCATTCAACCTTTTTACATAGCTGCCAAAGTTTAATTTGATTCTATTTCTCGATTTACAAGTAATTTAGTTTGTTTAACTGCATTTAGCGAATTTATTTCCCTTAAAGGGAAGAAGCTATTACCGTAGGTCTCATGGTAAGACCTAAGCCCGAGACTATGATAACTTTTTGGTTTGGGGCCACCAGAAGCAAAAAACACTATTCGTTCGAATTTTTATATATATATATATATATATATATATATATATATATATATATTTGTCTGTTAGCACGATAGCGGCCGTAAAAATGGTCCAATCTTAATGAAAATTGGTACATACGTGTAAAGTGGTAATCACTCGGACGAGTTCGTGAACCAGCCCGATCGGACCACTGGAAGGGGGGGTAAAGGGGGATAAACCCCCCAAAAATGGGTTTTTTGAGTTTTTTGCATAGAAAAATCAAATTTATCGAATTTTTGTTGGCACCATTGAATTCAGCTCAAAAAAAACAAACAATTTAGTATTTTGAATCACTGCTCTATGTCCATTGGTTACCGAGATATTGAAAGTGGTAAACACAGTACGTTGTCCCAATGTTAACCTTATGAGAAATGAGTAAAATTCTATATCTCGGTTATTTCTCAACATATCTTGATAAAATTTGGTAAGTAGCTTCTTCTAGTTCAGATCTACTAAATAATGAATTAAAACCACCCAGTTTTAATATACCTGTAGCAGCAAACCTGCATACTCATTCCCCATGTTATTCTTATGGAGCTTACCAAAACATATCAAATCTCGCTATGTTGGATTGAAATATGTTGTTTTGCATTTGAAATTCGCTGAGTATGCAGGTCTGCTGCAACGGGGGTATTTTATTTTTTTCCTGGGCCAATTTTAATAAGTTTTGACCGCAATATGAAACAATCTCTTTTCAGATCCTGACTTGCAGCAAGTAGTACTGGCTATTCAAAAACTCGCCTGTATTTCTTTGTAAATATTATTTCATAAGAAAATCTTAGACTACTAACCATGCCGCATCCATGACACATCATCTCCCTGTTAATACATAATTAATTTGGAAAAGCCCCTTAGTAGTATTTTAAGTCGCGCAAGTGAACTTCCAGTTGCAAATTGCATCAGAACTTTCCCTTTATTGCAAGTACTATACTAAACAGATGTTCGTTGACAATGTTTTCAGCAGAGCTGGATTTTATGGTTAAGTTCGTAAGAAGATAATAGTTTGTTTACTTTCGTTTTGGCCAACTTAGGTGAATTCCACTCTAAAAATTAATATTTCAAAATAAATAATATTAATTTTCCAAGTGCTAGTATGATAATTTGTGTAGATAAATATAATTAACTATCCATGATATCCAACGACTTTGATTAGTGATTTAGAACGTATAAATTAATAAATTTTGGGTGCTAATGTTAATGCAGCGTACCGTAATCAAAAGTGTTCTATACCTTAAATAATTAATTAATTCGAACCGGTCGCTCAGAAAGTTTTCTGTCAGTTCAAGGTGCCCTACTCATTTTACTTATGCTAATCAGTAGTCCTCCAAGGAAAACGTGTTGTTTGAAATCAGAAACTCCCCGAGGGTTTTAAGGTTCACACAAGGAAATTGGAATGATCGTTTTGCTTCACATAACCAGACAACTCCATGACACATCATTGAATATTCAAGAATAAATCTGAATTATTAAGAATGAGTAGAATGAAAATTAAATTAAAGATTGCTTTATCGCTGACGGAGACTAGATAATGCATTTGCAAGGATCATTAATATAACCTAATGATCAGTGACAGGTAGTACCAGAAACAAGTCTGTATATTGCAACAGGCCTCTCTCAGGATCGATCTAGGCTAAACGAACACACCATAATAGGATCTACTCGTTAAAAAACGTTATGTTGATTATTAAATTACCAAGCTGTCAAGAGGGGGGGATCTTTGACTTAGCTGGGACACAGATGAAGAACTATAGTTCTTCATCTGTGGCTGGGAGTACAGGGGCTAGCTGGAGGATGAAGGGGCCCATGTGAGTATTATTAGTTTTGATTAGTTATCTCTTATTTAATTGTATAGGTGGTGAGGGACATGAAGAAGCATAGGTGTTTACAAACAAAACTGGATGAATTTGGAATTTTAGCGGAAAAAACGACATATGAACAACTGATTCAACCATTCATGATTGTGTCGATCATGTGTTTTATGCAAAACCAAAAATATTCCACCTGTTTATTGATCGTTTATTTAAAATGCAAAACATTGTTTCTAAAATTAACCCACATTTAGTTTTGGTTTGGCAATTTTAAGAAACCAGACTGGTAGCGTAATCACATGGCTCTGTTTACTTCCACGTCATTGATGATTTTCTCCCCTCCTCTGCTGAAACTTCAAACTCAATTATTTTTCAACATGTTGCTCACGACCTATAGTTTTTATATTCATACAAATTCCAAGCTTCTAACCTTCCGAGGTTTCTATGAATTTGATTAAATCTTTCTTGTTTCTTTAACTTGTTCCCAAGACATTTAAGAGTAATAAGTAATGTTTGTTATTTTTAGAGCATTTATTGTACTAAAGCCATATCATGTAAAGTAGTTCAATTTGATGTAAGCTTGTCGTTTAGTAAGAGATTAAATACATTTACTTTCAAGCAATCATGACTCTTTTTTTAATAGAGTATTATTTGTGTATAATACGTCCTCGTCGTGGCGAGGGGCTTTATTGTTTGGCCAACAGGTAAAGCCTCTCCTTCCGTTAAAGTGTACTTAATTTCTATATTCTAAAGCTGTCTCGAGTGACATCCTCCGAGTAATGTTAGCCCTTCTTGTAAGAATCAGATCTTACTCTCCTATTGTCTGTCTGTTGACATTTTGATGTGTGTCTAGTCTTACAAGTTACTTTCTATACAGTATATTAGGGCGTAATAGCATTGAATTTATATGCATAATACTGTATGTATGTAATGATAATAAAAGTACACATCTTTTATATATATATATATATATGTGTGTGTGTGTGTGTGTGTGTGTGTGTGTGTGTGTGTGTGTGTGTGTGTGTGTGTGTGTGTGTGTGTGTGTGTGTGTGTGTGTGTGTGTGTGTGTGTGTGTGTGTGTGTGTGTGTTTAAAATCATATATCAACATAATAAATTAACTAAATTGCTATCAAGAGTTTGATTTCACATTATTTACTTTTACTTTTAAAAATGAAATATTTACTTTTTCTCGACAAACATCTAATAAAGAGGCCCACACTGGTGTTTCTTTAAAAATATTTGTTTACATTAAAAAATTACGGTACAAAAGGAAAACGATAAACTATAAATTGTGAACTGATCGATTACAGATGTTATCTAGAGAATGATCAGGATTTTTGTAGGCCTTTTCAAAGCCTGGTATATTTTCAGTCAATTCCAGCAATTAATTTACAATGAACCTAGTTACAAAAATACTAAAACATTAATTAATTATGGCTATAAATCGTCAAACATTGAAATATAATATCTGTGATGTTCCTAAATTTAATTTAGACCACGAATCAAAATCACACTAAATGTTACTACCAATAAAACGCAGTCCGTTTGGATAAACATATATCATAAGAGGTAAGCGTATATTAAAATAGCAATGTTATAAAATTATTTAAGAAATAAGAATACGTAATATACGCAATACGAATACGTGTTTCAAACAAATATTTAAAAGAATTTTTATTATAATTCTGAATGACAAGGAAAGATGAACTCCATTAAGGCTCTCTTAACACTGATGAAAGGCTTCAAAGCTTGTGAAATATATATGTATGTGTTTAGGAAAAGGATGCAAGAGAAACGTACACTTTAAGTTCAAACAGTTTTGCTCTTTTTACTCTCACAGCTAAATCATTCTCACACCATTTTCCTCACAGCACATTTTAGGAATATTTCTTATTCCAAAGGGAAAATGTTTGTGGCGCTTTTCAAGTAACAGATTTTTTTGTCAATATTTTAACTGTAATGTGTTGTTATGACAATTATTCATACACCATCTTAAATTACACATAATATTAAATTTACATGATAAAAAACGAGTAAACAAAGACCAACTTTACAGTTGCTGTAACACTGCCATCAATCTACTGTATTGAGAGAGTGATGTATTTATATTAGAGCACAAATATTTTATTTCCACTTATACTGTAGAGAATTTAATATCAACTATTTACTACTTCACTTATAGGTATATGTAAATTGCTTTTATTGGAAATTTCAAAACATATTTTAGATTTCCCCAAACAATAAAAATAGTATTGCAAACAAATTTCACATTTGTAGCAATTAATGCATAAATTTGTTTATTCGAGCACTATGAGTAATACAGGAGTTCGACTCTGAAATTTACCTAAGGGCAAAAAAACAAACAGAAGTGAAGTCTTTCTCCAATAATATGTAGAAAGCTAAATTAATATTCAAATGGTTGTAAGGTGTAACAGTGTTTGTTTATTTTGTACAAAATAAAGGTTTGCCTTTTTTTGTATGTACGGTGGTTGTATATTTTAATTTTTAAAACTGTATTTTTTTACGAATAAAAAGTTTGATTTCATTCATTTAAAGAAAATTTTTATTTTCTTAGGGTACGTGTTCAAAAACTTAACAAATCATAACTCTTGTTTATTAATCTATTATCTAAGAAATCTTAGTTTTTTTAATACTAAATTAAAATTTTTCCCCGTGTCGTTTCCGTATACTGTAAATCTGTTCGTGATTTCGAGTGGTCTAACGTACATTTTAAACAATATATAAGGTAAAATGTCAACTTCAAGCATTCTTAAAGTTCGATCCATTTCGGATCAGAGTATCAAGTTCCTATTTTGCAGTAACTGGAATAGAGGTAGGTTTTTAAGTACACTAGATTACTATTGAAGCTTCGATTTGCAATGTTATGTATAACAAAGTGAATCAACCTGACAAATCCTGACGAAGCTGAAACCTTCCACAGATGTTGAGTAGACCTCCCTGATTAAAATTTCGACAGTCTCCGGAAATCCCTGCTGTGCTCCAGCCGCCATGTTGAAAAAAAAACTATTTCTGGTCCGTGTTTCTCTGTATATTTATTCAATCAACAACACAAATAACCATACGAGATTTAGAAGAAGTGCAGATGGGGTTTTGTAGAGTACCAAACATCCAATAAAATAATTATAAACGTGTATAAGATTTTTTTTATATAACTGCTGATATTAACTTCCAAAAATGGTTTTATTTTGATACATCTTCTATAAGGAATATGTAACATGCATTTCCAAGTGCGTAAAGTCACTTGATCCTAATGATTAATAAATAACATCCACAAAAGCCTGATGAAAATTCCAGTTTTTTCGCAACTCAGACATCGAAATTGGCCCCCAATAAAGGCCACTAAGTTCACCATAAGTTCATAAAGGATAAGTTCACTAAAAATATTCTTCCGGTAATATTTTACGAATTCATTAAGAATACCTTTTTCGTGAGCCCTTTAAGCTTATATTGTTTATATTTATTTTATTGGAAATTTTATTCTCTACGAAAATACAATTTACCTTTTTTTGTATCTATTAAAGTTTTCGTGTTGACTGAAAAAATGTATAGAGGAACACGAACCGGAAATTGTTTTATCAACATGGTGTCTGGAGTACAGCAGGGATTTCCGGGGACTTATGTCACATCATTTTGGGAGGTTACTTAATATCTGTATGAAGTTTCAACTTGGTCAGGATATCTTAGGTCGAACTGCCTAAACTTCCTGGACTGTAGTAAAAATGTACGGTTTTGCTGATTGAACTACTCGTATGTTTATTCAAATCAGCTGTTTTACTTCAAATTTATATTACAGTGTTAAATCTCACAGAGAATCTAGAGCTCTTAAATCAGAAATTGTAAATGTAATCTAACAATTGAAAAGGCAATGCGGATAGGTAACTTTACTAAATTTTAGAATATGCTTTTCAATTAAGGCCTAATTCTAAATAAAGCAAAACTCTCTTTAACGAATGAAGCATCGGATAACTGCTAGTTTAACTGTGAGCAGTATCATTTTGAGACAAACCTTATTTTTACTTGTTATGTACACACTATAACACACACTATAGATATCAGTTTATTTACTTGTTTGTCAAAATGACTACAAATGCTTAATGCTTTCTTAAACGTACATATCGTCATGAAACAAAAATTGGCAATTCTAATATAAAATCCTCTTATAATATTCCATGCAGCGCTAATTTCAAACTATTAATCAAAAGCTAATCTATTTAGTAGACACTGTCAAGAGTGCTGTTAGGATTAGTAAAGAAAAATTAAATGCCATTTAAGTTTTCTGATCAGACTCTTTCCTCCACCAATACAGTAATTGGGGCAAGACTGCCTAAAATCACAGTGGCTTAAAATGCAAAACTTGTAATTTTTTAGGCAGTGTGATACGAAAAATATGTTAATTTGAGTAATTCTAAGCACTATTTTCTTTTTTATGGACGACAAGAAATAATATCATAATTAAGTGTAATTTTACAATGTGCCTCCAATTTAATTTTACAATGCAATTTTACAATGTGTTTTTTATATATGCCTCCTTTATAGTTTTACGCAACACACATAAATATATACAGTGTGTAAATTAAGTATGGAAACAAATCTGTATTTTTTCAATCAAAGGAGATAGAGATATTTTGTTTGTGGCGTTGGTTGTTAACCTAGGTTCCGGATTTTTAGACATCGAAAAAATTTTTTCATCCCCTCACAGGGCGGGGGGTAAGGGGTAACTTAATTTTTTCAAATAGCAACCCCTATTGACTGACCCCTCATTTTAAAGGGTTAGTCAAAATAAATAAAATGGCGCAAAACCGAGGTCGATACCTCAACCCTAACCCAAATGGCAGCCATTTTAAATTTTGAGATGAACACATGAGATTAACTATGGATACCTAAATTTATCTTTTAAGCGGGTTACATTGGACAAGTTAAACTCTGGATACCATTATCAGATGGAAAAGTGGACGTTTTTGTCTCATTCCTGATTTTGCTTCAGCCCCCAAAATAGGGTCTTTTGGGGGCAACCCCCTAATTGTTAATACAAACCCCTACTGAGTGACCCCTCATTTTGAAGGGTTTTTAAAAACATAAGCAATGGTGCAAACCTAATGTCAATATGTCACCCCTAGCCAATATGGCAGGTATTCAAAAATGTGATGGGTAAAAATAAGCACCTACTTCTCTTATTCAAAATTTTGAATGTCTTTTTAGGATCGACGGATATTAATTTAAATCATGGTTTTTTTGACAAGGGCTATAAAATGAGGGATGACTCAACATGGCTGCTATGGCAAGCATTAAATATTTTGAAAGGTGAAATGGGTATTTTTCACCCAATCAAATCTTTGAATGGTTGTAATTTTGGCTAGGGTAGATACCGTATATCGACTTTAAGTTTGCACCATTGCTTATATCTTAACAAACCATTCAAAATGAGGGGTCACTCAATAGGAGTTTGCATTTGAAGTTTTGGGGCTACCCCCACAATACCCTATTTTGGGGACTGAGGCAAAATCAGGAATGAGACAAAAACGTCCACTTTTCCATCTAATAATGGTATCCAGAGTTTAACTTGCCCAATGTAACCCGCTTAATAGGTAAATTTAGGTATCCATAGATTCATTGCCATAGTTAATCTCGTGTGTTCATCTCAAAATTTAAAATGACTGCCATTTGGGTTAGGGTTGAGGTATCGACCTCGGGTTTGCGCCATTTTATTTATTTTGACAAACCCTTTAAAATGAGGGGTCACTCAATAGGGGTTGCTATTTGAAAAAATTAAGTTACCCCTGACCCCCCGCCCTGTGAGGGGGATGAAAAAAAAATTAGATGTCTAAAAATCCGGAACCTAGGTTAACAACCAACGCCACAAACAAAATATCTCTATCTCCTTCGGTTGAAAAAATACAGATTTGTTTCCATACTTAATTTACACACTGTATATATATATTTGGGCAAACATAAATGTAGATTTTCTGTCTAGCTAAAACATAAATGTAGATTTTTTGTTTAGCTAAAAAATAACATTAAAAGAGCTGTCGTTATATTTTATAAAAAACTATCAATTTTCTAATAATATATTAATGTATTGTTACAAAACTAATACATAAATATATAAAGTTAATTTTTCAATGACTTCGAAACCTCAGGTAACATACTCACACTGTGAGTTTCAAACCTCTTGGACCTAAATTAATGTGTTTTGTAATTAAAATCCCAATAAAAAGTAATGAAGTAAGATTTTTTATGCCTAGGGTAAATTACGATTATAAATTTTAACTTTGGGGTGCACTTAAACAATTTCTCCTAAAATATTTTACTGTCTTTGTATTAATCACCGTTCACCAAGTAACTGATTGCTGCTGTAAACCATGGCAAACCAATTACTTGGGTTATATAGTGGATGATGACTATCCATTGTTTTATATCAATATGTTTAAGATTATTCTAGCAAATTCATAAGCTAAAGCAGTTGCCTTAACCTATATTAACTTGATGAAAATTACGTTAACCGAGAAACATAACAATGTATTTATTTTACGACTGGATCATCTTAGAAGGTGTTTAAATAATTTAGGTTATACTATTTAATCCTTTTATATAATTTATTATTGTTTTGTTCAGAGTACAAAGTTTTTTGATAAATATTAAGTCGGAATTTTTAAATAAACGTTTTGTAATAAAAAAACTTGGAGAATCGTGTTCATTAACATTGTGTTTGAAAACAACAATTTTTTACAATGCTAATTCATATACTTGAATGTTAAAGTTTTCTTCTCTAAAAACGTGATTTTAGAAAACCTTTTGTAACGAGACACATGGAAAGAGTCTCAATGATTACTCAATGAATAAGAATTTAAAGTTGTATAATTTCATCACTACTCTCACATTTGTTTTTGATCAATAGTTCTTAGTAAAAATATGAAAGTAAACCCGAAATTCCCACATTTTATATAAGTTTGTCTGATAAAGGAACTGTTGCAATGCAAGAAAGTGCAAGGCAGCTGTGCTATCACACGAAAAATTCCGATAGGTCACAGGATAGGTAGTTTTATTTTTCTTTGAAAAATCGGTACAGGTCCATTATTAGGGATGTTAAGTCTCTTTCAAATTGATCCAAAACAATGAGAAAGGACACTGGAATACCAGCAGACGGCTATCAGAATCTCCAATACAACGTATAAAAAGAAATATGGTTTCATATTACTTTACCTTTTCAGGTAGCCTCAGATGTCCAGTAGTAGTGATGATGCTGCGATACGCGTTTCGGGTTAATTAAAACCCGTCCTCAGTCGCGTGGTTGCACAGGTTTGAATTTCCCACCTAAATGGTTGTCACACTACATAAAACAAAAACACGAACACGGTAGATGATGATGTTTAACAGAACGAGAAATTACACAGTACATTATAATTTGACATTGACACACTTTAACACACGTATCACTTGTCAATAATACCTTGGGAAGACTACTGTAACAACCGGTACCGTACAGGATCGTAGGAATACTGGTCATACTTCCGTTGTCGTCTGAAAACATCATCGGATCAACTGCTATCAATAGTTGAATTGCCATCTCCCTTCAGTCTACTGTACAGACGTTATGTGCCTTTAATTGACTTTACGATAGGAAACAAATTGCCTTTAATAATGTTTTACAATGCAGACATGATCGTTAATCTGATTTGGAAAACCAAATCCAAATTAACCTCAGGATGTTGAGGTTAAACAGCAACATAAATTTATCCCTTTTAAATACAAAAATGAAAATTGAGAACACATTAGAAATATTTTTAAGAAATCATCTTACATGGCCAGATTAAAATAATCAAAAACATAGGCTTAAAACAAATTCAGAAACAAAAAAAGATAAAGGGGTATATTTAATAAAATGCGATATTGGAGATAAGTAAGACAAAATGTACAAAATCATATGAACCGGATATTTAAACAATGATTTTTAAGGATCACTGCACCCGGAATCAGAAATATTCCACTTCGAAAGTGGTGCAGCATTTGAAAGAAAATCCCACACACAGTTTTCATTTTGAAAGCTCCCTAGAGGTGTTAAAAGCCTGTAATAAAGTACGAAATAAAAAATTTGGGAAGATTATTTAATTGTAAAAAATGTCACAACATTAGGTAGTAATAAGTTATTGAATGGCGAGGATTTCTTTGATAAAGTCACACCTATCATATATTATTTATCATCCAGAAAAAGGAAAATTAGTGCCTCGAGCTACTCAAATTTGTTTGCAATTTACCTATTCGAATCAAAAAAATTTTTTCATCACTCTGTGCACGAAAATTGCCCGTTACCGTACAATATTCGACGAGAATATGTCAGGAATTGCCCGTTACTGTACAGCTGAAATCTACGAAAACACTCAATTTCCTTACATCAAAACAAATAATGATCAGCTGCTTTTTCGGTACCCAAACATTGCATTTTCGTACCCAAACAAACCATTTCCGTACCAAAACAAATTTTTGCCGTACCCAAACAAACGGTTTTCCTATTTTGACAGTTCAACCAGGTGACTCTAAAATACATAGTTTAGCCGTATTGTGTTTGGTTATAGAAAAATGTCTGAATTATGGAATGTTGGATGATTTTTTATAAGTTTGGTTACTTATTTGCATCGTGATGAAAGTATTGTTCACAACTTGTCACAAAAGTGCCATTCCGGGACTCGATAGTGTTTTACATGCTCGGTTTACGCCTCGCAAGTAAAACACTATCTTGCCCCGGAATAGGCTACTTTCGTGACTAGTAGTAAAATATGCTATTTCACATGACACTGCCTAGAAAATAACAAATTTTGCGTTTTAAAACACTGTGATTTTAGGCAGTCTTGCCCAAATACTATATTGGTGGAGGAAAGGGCCTGATCAGAACACTCAAGTGGCGTTTAACCTTTCTCAACTCTTCCTAACATCCCTCTTGATCGTGTGTCAACTATTAATATAGAGTCAATAAGCTTTAAATTAACAGTTTGACATTAGCATGCAAGATATAAAAGGATTTTATATTAGGGCTGTCAACTTCTATTTAATTAGGAAATGTACATTTAAGAAAGCATTGAGTATTTGTAATCATTTTGATAAACAAGTAAATAGACACTGATATGGTTTGACTCAAAATCAAACGTGATTAAATGCAAAATCAGTTAAAATGAGACCTCATGAGGTAGGAATGCTAAATGAAGCCGCTTCCTGTCTCTTAGGACTGTTGATTTATGACAATTAAATCCCAACCGTATCTCTTATTAGTAGTGACTAGTTAAAATCTTGACATTTTTATATTTCTTTTTATTTAGACTAGTATGCAATATCATGTTTGATTTCATTTACTTACATATTGATTACTACGATATTACTAAATTTAATAGCACTCTTAATTCTCACTCACAAACTTCTAAAAATAATTCACTTTTTCCATTCATCTTTTCCGCAACACCTCGAAATATTAGCTAATAAATTTAAAAATACACTTTGGAACACTTAATATCATCAACAAGAAGTATTTAGTTATCTATTATATTTGTAACATAGTTTTCTCGTACACATTTCAACTAGAATTAATTTGTTGAGTTTTATTTTCTACCCATCACATTTTAATACTAAATATCGTGTAAAATAAATAGAATATAATCAAGCAAAAGCTGTCATAGTTTTTTTTTAATTTTATCCTTATGTTTATATTTTTTAATTATTTAATGGTTTTTTTACCTTTGACCTTCGCAAACTACAGTTAGTTATATTTAGGTACGGAATAATAATAACAAAAAGTATATGAAATATTTAATTTCTTATTTAATTTCTTAACTTTTTTATTGAAGAAAAGATAAGTCAAGAATAAGAACTAAACAGAGCTCTTCCAACAATTATGGTAAAAATTTCATATGAATATCTGAATTTCTCGTTCGTTCAAGTAGATAAATACTTAAACAATATGAGTCGTGGTCATGAAAAGAGAGCTTTTCTGAAGTCATATTTCAGAAGAAAAATTTTGAGCGAGAGCATCTCAAATGACGGTTTTAATTAAAATATGCTAACACAATGTCATCTTGCATCAGCAATAGTCAATTTTAATTTTCCTTTTTATATGTAAATCAGTTTTATGCCAATAAACATTCAGGATTTTCAAAACACTTTAAACAAATAATTTTAATAACCACTTTTTAGAATTATGTAGTGTTTTAAGTCATTATTAAGCTTGGGTTAGAGTTAGGTATACTCATTTTTAGTAGATTGATTATAAAATAATAAATATTCTTGTGACTATATGAATCATCTATATTAATAGTAATTATTGTTTCCTAAAAATAAATGAAATGTTTTTTTTCGGGATGCACATTAATTGGAAAGCAAATCATTGCTGACTAGATCACATTATAACGTGTTCTCTTCACATATGAATGCAGAGAGCAGATTAATCAGAGTAAACAGAGTTTATTGGTCTTTAAACATAATTTCATCCAATTGATCTCGTCATATTATGTACAATGTAAACAAATACAGGATTTATACATTAGAGTTTAGGATTCACAACTCAAGCTATGAATACATGCATATTCAAAAGTTGATCATAAATAAGAAGACAAAATAGAGAATGACAAATGGGGAAAAATCACTGGAAACAGTTAAACCATGCAAGCATGCATTAGCTAGCCTAAGACCTGATCATGCTATAATCTGCTTCATAATATTCATGAAGGCCATAAAAAGGCCTATCTACTAACCATGCATACATAACTCTCTTTAAACAATCAATACTAACGATCTGTGCACCCACAGGTAGTTTGTTAAATAATTAATATCAGTAATTTCAAAAGAGGAGAGTGTCCTCTTCAGCCTAGTGTAGGGACTGTTAATCTTGTGTTTCCCTCTTGATGAGTATGTGTGAGTGTGCCTGTTCGAACAAAACTGTCAAAATTATTTTTGGCGTAAAGAAGACATGCCAGAATATATAAGTTAAAGGCGGTTTAAATATTTTCCTTCACAAAAATAGGTTTACAATGAGCTCTTCCTTCAGCATTTATTTCTCATAATCATTATATTTTCTTTTGGGCAACTAATACACTACTTACTGTGCTAGCATTACCCCAAATTAACAAGCCGTAAGTAATACTACCTTAAAAAAGGGCAAAATAAACTAACCTTGAGCAATAAGCATTCAGAGGAGATACAAGACTTTCTTGAGAGGTATGTTACACTATTTAATGCTATAAAAACATGCTCAACCTGCAACTGCCATGAAAGCTTCGAGTCTAAATGAATACCAAGTAGTTTTACACTTTGAGAAATTTCGTCATCAAAAGAGACATCACATCCCAGCAAAAATGTGCAAAAACAAATTTAGATCGAACATAGCAAGACATGACATGTTTTTGTAATCTCCACAAGAATAACATGGGGAATAAGTATGCAGTTTGCTGAGACAGGTATGTTAAAAGTGGGTGGCTTTAATTCAATATTTAGACGATCTAACCAGAACAAGCCATATACCAAGTTTTATCAAGATATGTCAAGAAATAAGGAAGAAATAGATTTTTTTATTTCCCAAATTTGACCTCAGTTGTACTAGAAAAAGAATTTTTCGAAAAGACCACTTGAAGCCGATTACTGAGGTTCGAATGAAATAGTGAGTTTTGTATGTCCATTATTGATAGTATTCCAGAAGATCCCGATCGATATGGTCGAACGCTTTTGTCAAATCACAAAAAACACAACTTGAACCACAAGCACACCAACTGCATCGACCAATGACCTTGTAGGCCTAAACCCCAAACTGACAAGAGGTAAAAAAAGCTCTTTCTGTTCAAAGAAATCACTTACCTGATTTTTTTAAAGACCGTCTAAAAAACTTCATATATGGCAGGGACCAGAGAGATAGGACGGTAGGTAACTACTAGGCTTCTCAGGGTTGCCCCTCTTATAAACAGGTACTATCTTAGTAACTTAAGCCTACTAGGAACAATGCTATCATTTAGGCTAGCATTTGTACACACAGAAACTGGTACGGCAATGCAATCAATGATTCCCTTCAGAAAGTTGATGTCGTAAATGTCTCAGCTTCTGGTAGACTTAAGTTTCTTTACAGTCTCAGTGCCTGCCAAATCACTCACATTTGTCCATCCAAGATCACAGCTCTGATTCTGTAGGCGGTGGTGCATCAGCAGGTCAGTTGAGGAGACAAGTGAGGGCAGAATACTCTGACGAGTTTTTTCAATCACATCAATAAAGTATGTGTTAACTTTTCAGCACTAGGCTGATTGCGTGACGTAGATGGCTTTTGGAGCCCTTATTACTTGCCATGCTACCTGGCACTTGTTGTCCGCATTACGAATAAAGCTAGTAAAGTAGTCCTTCTTGGCACGAGATACAGTACTCTTATAGCCGCGATTTACTTTCTTATATGCAATTATATTATTATTAAGACCACTCATCTGGACTCTATCGAATAGAAACAGAGTACAGAAAAAAACGCTTGATGTCCAAAAAAATTAAAAATTTAAGTAATACCACCAACGTGTAGGGAATTGTGAGTTCTATGATTACATGCTTTCATTACAGTTAAGAAACGATCAGGGTCTGTGCAAATCAACGAAAGAGATTCATTATACAGAGAACTAAAGCTTGTTGTCCCTCGCAAACAGCGAAGAAACGCTTGTAGTCCGCTAGACGTGCCGACGCTTTTTGAAGCGTATGCGTTTTGTGGCTTGTCCCATTCAGCGACTATCACGCCACCCAATAACAGTGCTTTCCCCAGTTAAATGTATTTTTAAAATTTATGTTTAAAATAATACAATGGGTAAGAGTGACGGTGAAGATGTGTCGAACGTGAATGTGAGTGGTTCTACCAGGGAAAAGAAAAAGCTGGGACTACGTTTGAAGTAGATAAGAAATTAAGGAATTAAGAGTATTCAAGTATGTATTATTATGTATTTATTAATTTTAATCTAACCGAACTATGATGAAATAAATACATTGAATAACATTTTTATTTTTCTGTATTCCAGGTAATGCAGGTTTTAGACGTTTCGGAAATATTTAAGTAGCTGTAAATATTTTTTCCTTAAGAGACATAATATCTTTTTTATAAATCAATGATGTTCCTAAAAAATAAACCTACTAATAGTTTAGGGTTTTCAAAATATTACAGGTAACAACTGCAGTTTTTAAATTAATGAGACTGAAAATATAACGACAGGACATTGATTCTGCGATAGGGATTTTTTAACTTGAGTTAACAAAAACTAACTGTTGAAACTATCTTTAATATTGCTTCAATAAATGTTTAAACTTTATATCTTCGTGAAAAACTTTTAAATATAATAATACCCCCGTTGCAGCAGACCTGCATATTCAGCGAATTTCAAATGGAAAACAACATATTTCAATCCAACATAGCGAGATTTGACAAGGTTTGATAAACCCCTTAAGAATAACATGGGGAATTAGTATGTAGGTTTGCTGCAACGGGTACGTTAAAACTGGGTGGTTTTAATTCAATATTTATTAGATCTGAACTAGATGAAGCCATGTACTAATTTTTGTTAAGATATGTTGAGAAATAACCGAGATATAGAATTTTACTTATTTCCCATAAGGTTAACATTGGGGAAACGTACTGTGTTTACCACTTTAAATATCTCGGTATCCAATGGACATACTGTCAGAATTAATATATTTTGTGTCATTGACAAATTTAAATTATTAGTATTTCTATTCTTCTGTTTTTAAACTTGGTGACACATTTGATAATTAACATATGTTGTTTGTTTTTTGTGTGGGACAAAAACATTGGTTTTTAATTATTAGTACTTTCTGAGATGTGAGTTTTTGTTATAGGAGTGAATAATTTTTTATATGTGTTTTTCAGTTGATTGATACTGAGTAGATTGGAGTTTGGGTTCGATTTGAGGAATTCAATTGTGGATCATTTGGCTTAATGTATTTATTTAGTTGTGAATGAGACTTCTTGTAACAATTAATAAATTGTGTTGTTGTTATCATGACTAAATCATTTAACTTTTGCTAGGTCATGGGCCCAGAGCCCGCTTGAATGCTAACTGTATAACTTCGCTTGAGTCTTAGAGGTGAAAATATTCAAATATTATGACATCAAACAGTGGCGGCTTCAAAATTGAGAGACTAGGACCTAAAAATTATTTAGTTTGGAGTAAAAGGGTAAAAGCTTTTCTAGTGAGGAAAAAATGTTGGACTGCTATTGATCCTGGTTTTGACGATGATGAAGACTTAAATGATGAGGAAGAAGAACAGAATTTAATTGCTCTTAGTTATTTAACTGAACTGGTAGAAGATTGTTATTTAAATGATGTGACAAAACATGACAGAGCCAAACATGCATGGAACAGATTGAAAACTATTCATCTAAAAATTTCTCCGCTTCAGTTTGTGAGTACTATGGATGAACTATCTAGCTGTATGAAAAAATCTGATGAATCAATACTGGAATATTTAAACAGAGTAGAGCAGTTAGTGGAAAAATTGAGAAATCATGGTTCCAATATCAACGATCAAGATTTAGCAGCTTACATGCTTAGGGGTTTAAAGCAAGAAAATTACAAACATATTACACATGTGATGGAGTTAAATGAAGAAAAGTTAACTTCAGAAAGTTAGCCAAGAGTAAGTTGATGCTGGAGGAAGCTAGAATAGAGAGGGAAAAAGCCGAACGCGAGAAGAAAAATCAAGAACTAAAAATTTTTATGATGAAAAACAGAGGGAGAGATGAGACAAGTAATGTTATAAAAACTAATTTCAGTTATGGAAAAAATATCCTTCAAGATAAATCTTGTCACTGCTGTGGAAAACTAGGCCATTTTGCACGAGAATGTCCAAAGGCAATGGAAGCTAAATCAAGGGGAAATATAATTTGTTATAACTGTGGGAAGGAAGGGCATCCTTCGACAAAATGTAAAAGTAATTTGAGAAATGTGTACAAAAAGAATGAGACCAGTGAACTACAAAGAGATTTTAAAAATAGAAATGTTAGTTATGAAGAGAAAAAAGAGCGAGAATCGGAAGAGAAAAAATTAGGAGACAGTGTGGTGAGAGTAAAGTATTCTGTGCATATGATGAATGGCTGTGATAGAGAAAGAAAGGAAGATAATGCAATGACAAAGTCGAGTGATGCAAACAAATGGATAGTGGATTGTGGATGCAATCATCATATAACTCCTTTTAGAGAGCTGATGAATAACTTTACGGACAACACGACTGGAAAAGTAGAGATGGGAAAGAAAAATGTTTCATGCGATGTGAAAGGCGTTGGGTCAGTGACTCTGAAGATAAGTGATGAAAATGGCGGATGGACTTTGAAACTGACCAAAGTTTTATGGGTACCTGATGTTTCGGACAATATTTTATCAGTGAGACAGTTAGAGAAAACTGGCGTGCGCTACACAATTGAGGATGGTACATTGCGTGCTTTTGACAAAAGTAATGGAGATGAGGAACTTTTTTGTGCTAATACCACGGATGATGACATGTACTCGATCAAATGTGATTGGTATGAGTTGGAGACTTCCAATCCAAATAGAGAATGTGTGTGTGTGGATGAGGAGCCAGTGAATGCTACTGCCTGTAAAATGGTGACCAGCGAATTGTGGCATAATCGTTTTGGACATGCAGAAAACTTGCCTGACAGTGAGTTAATCAGCAAAAGAGTAACTAATGATAAATGTGATGTGTGTTTTAAAGGGAAAGCAAAGAAATCTTCTTTTCCTGACAGACCTGTGAGGTCATCTGCTCCACTGGATCTTGTGTATTCTGATGTGTGTTATGTCAAGCCGAAATCTTTGGGAGGGGGTAAATATTTCTTAACACTGACTGATGATTACTCACGTTACAGCGAAGTTAGTGTGCTGGAAAGCAAAAGTGATGTCTGTGAAGAAGTAATGAAGTATAAAAAGAGGGTTGAAAATCTTCATGAAAATACTTTGAAGTCAATACAAACAGATGGCGGAGGCGAATATTGTAACCGTGAACTTCAAGAATTTTGTAGTGAAAATGGCATTGTTCATAGACTGTCATTACCTGGAGAACATCAACAAATGGGTGTCGCAGAGAGATTGAATCAACAGCTGTTGACCTTAGTAAGGTGTATGTTGATAAATTCAGGACTTGCTCTTAATTTTTGGGGGGAGGCTCTGCATACTGCATGTTACATTAAAAATAGATGCAAATCAACTTCTATTAATAATAACATACCTTATGAGTTGTGGTTTGGTAAAAAACTGTCTGATGATGAATTGGGGAGAATGAGAGTTTTTGGATGTCGTGCATGGGTTTACGAGGAACACTCTAAAGCTGACAAGTTGGAACCTCGTGCCAAAGAATGTATTTTTCTAGGGTATCCTCATAATCGAAGAGGTTATAGATTGTGGGATTTGGAGAATAAATGTATTGTAGTATCTAGAAACGTTGTTTTTGAAGAGAAAGTCTTTCCTATGAAGATTAGGGGAGGTAATCCTGAACCTGTCCTAACTGTTGAAACTAGATGTAAACCAAAACTTATTGATTTGAGTTTGAGTGATGAATCTTATAACGAGACTGCATCCGTTATTGAAACTAGTGAGATCGTTGAGAATGATCATGTAGATGTTGAACAAGAAATTACGGTAGTAAATGAAAATGACATTGAGATTGATGAAGTTGAGGAAGTCTCTGAGTTACGAAGATCTGAAAGAATGAAAAACACAAGAAATTGTTTTAATTGTGTTGGATGCAGGTTGTGTGTTGTGGCTGATATGAATGAAAATCTTCCAAAAAATGGCAGAGAAGCTCTAAGTGGTCCAGACAATAAGAAATGGGAAGAAGCGATGAAGAAGGAGTTACAAGCTTTTAAAGATAATGATTGTTGGGAGCTGGTTGAAAGACCGAAAGTGAAAAATGTTATTGGCACCAAATGGGTTTTTAGAATCAAGGAGGTGACTGATTGTAATGAAAATGTATATAAGGCAAGACTTGTCAGAGAGTCAATCAAAATTTTTTGTGACAATCAAGGTGTGATATGTGTTAGTTCAACTTATGTTGTGTCTTAAAAAACAAAACATATGGACAGAAACTTGCTAGGTTTGGTTGAGTAATTTATCAACCATACTAGTATCTTTGATTAAATTTGTCATGACAAGGGGAGGTGTCAGAATTAATATATTTTGTGTCATTGACAAATTTAAATTATTAGTATTTCTATTCTTCTGTTTTTAAACTTAGTGACACATTTGATAATTAACATATGTTGTTTGTTTTTTGTGTGGGACAAAAACATTGGTTTTTAATTATTAGTACTTTCTGAGATGTGAGTTTTTGTTATAGGAGTGAATAATTTTTTATATGTGTTTTTCAGTTGATTGATACTGAGTAGATTGGAGTTTGGGTTCGATTTGAGGAATTCAATTGTGGATCATTTGGCTTAATGTATTTATTTAGTTGTGAATGAGACTTCTTGTAACAATTAATAAATTGTGTTGTTGTTATCATGACTAAATCATTTAACTTTTGATACATACAGCGCTAATTCAAGATACTAAATTGTTTGTTTTTTGAGCTGGATTCAATGGTGCCCACGAAAATTCGGTAAATTAAATAAATCGAGCTAGGCATAAGATACTTCATTTAATCGATCCGTTGACCAAAACGTCGAAATGGGAAGGAGAAGAGTGGGTTTTTTGCATTCCTACATTAGTGGCATTTTTTAAAGTTTTGGTCGGGAACGGTCCATACTAATTTATGCAAATGTATGCGAATTTATGAAAATGTATGCAGATTTATGCTAATAAGTAACATTGCTAATGATGGGGCTAATGATGAGGGGCGGCCCTCTAACCTCTTCCCACCTCACGCAGAAACGGCTAATATACCCTACTAGCAAATCAGAATTTTGTTATGTTGTTCGAAGCTTAAAAAACTACTTACAGAAGGATATTTAATATTAATTTCAAAGTTTTACTCTTATTTTACACCGTGAACAAACAACCTAACAGCCTGTGTATAAACATTTTTTCTCTGGAATATGTAAATAAATCCAAAAATTGCATTACGTTCGTAAAAAAATGTGAGCGGTTCCGATACCCACAAATTGAGGTTATTTTCCCTGAAAGCCAATATCTTGCATAGCTACTTTGTTACAGTTAATATATTCATAAATCTATTTATGAATATTTTAGTAAATGTAGCTTTGTGTACAGTTAAAATGTATCACCTATTTTACCTACTTTCTCATGATTGTGATACAATGTATGTAAATGAAAATCTACGTTTGATTTCGAGGTAGATTTCGTGGTGTTGATTGACATAAAAGTATAAAAAAATACTTTAAGTATTGTCTAGTGTGTAAAAGCCAAAACGATTGACTGACTCCACTCACTGATCGTAGTTTCTCAAAAACTGTAAGACTTTGGGCCATGAAATTTGACACAAATAATCTTTCTGGGCTCTAGATGTGCACCAAGAAAGGATTTTAAAATATATTCTATCAAAAGGATAAAATATAATATATATTTTAAAATTCAAAATGACGGCCATTTTTAGTTTTCAAAGCTTATTTTCTAGAACTATGTAGGGTTTTGGGCCATGAAACTTGGCTCAAATATTCTTAATAGACTTAAGATGCATAATGAAAGATTTTAGAATGTTTTCTATGATAAGATTAAAATAAGGTAAATACAAAATAAACGGTATCAGGAAACTGACACATACTTTCTCCCCTATAGTAATTTAAAATTAGAAAACTTACATAAATAAAACAAATTAATAATTAACTATCACACAAATACATACCAAATGATATCAAAATCGGTTTGTAAATGACGGAGATGTCGGTTTTTAAATATTTGCCTTAAGAATAACATTGGACAACGTACTGCGTTTACCGCCGAACCAAAATATCAATTATCTCCGCAACCAGTTGACGTAGACTAAAGATTCAAAATTTATGGATTATTTAGTTTTTCAAGCCAAATTTAATGGCTGCAAGGATATTTTATTTAGAAGTTACAGATTTTGTGAAATTTAAAAAATATGAATTTCTCAACACTTAAACCCCCATAACTTTTGAACCTGATTTTTAAAGATATGCGGGTGGAGTCGTTTTGTTTGTCATCTTAACCACTATAAACCATGAAAATTGTTATCAAAATCGTTAGAGCCGTTTTTGAGAAATTTTTATTTTTGTATTTTTATGGGTTTTTATGGGGTAAATAACCTTAAAATCAAAAATTTTAAAAATGAAAAATACGCCTGAACATAACATGGTTTCATAAATACATGCCAAATTTCATGAAAATTGGACTACTAGTATGGTCTCCAGCTTTGTTTACATACAGCCACACACACACACACACACACACATACACACACACACACACACACTCGGACAGACAGACATCACCCAGAGAACCACTTTTTTGATCTCATGGGGCACTAAAACAAGTATATCTACTGACAACTCAAATTCTAAAACTTTTACGAAAACAATACTTTCTCCATATACTATGTATAGAATTGGAGTTTTCAGAGCTAAAAATTTTAGTACGGTTTGCGTGCTTGCGAGAGCGATTTAGGCTAAGTTGTAACAAATGTAATACAATTTTTACCGTGAATTTTCGCCTCTAGCTGCTTCTCGAGGAATCCACATTCAATGTGATTGGAAAAAAACATTTTGGGGAATTAGGTTTCAACACATTAATTTCTTATTTTGTCTTACGATTTTTGGCCTACTATTAAAAATACTAAATTCAGATGTCAGATCTTGACTCCGACTTTTGCTTTATTTCTTGTCGTTTACATCCGTTATATATCATATGCCTGTTATTTAGTTAAACTGGCTAACAGGTTTTAGGGGACAGCGCAGTGCAACGAAAGTTCTGAGTTCGAAGTGGATTCTTTTTTATTCAAACTATAATAAACCAAATTTGATAAGTTACCATACAAATACAACATGAGGGAATCAGGAAAATTCATCGAGGAAACGTTCCATCTTCTCATTTCAATCTTCAGTGGAGTCACTATACCTGCAACCTTAAGGGTGTAATGAAGCGCTTAAAAAGTATAGTTCGGATGAATTTTGAAAACATCAGTCTCTTTGGAAGTCTTTTGAAATTTTCCATTAAACATAACGTAAAATTTAACCAAAATTATTTTCCTTTCAGCGAGTGAAGCCGCGGGCATATCTGCTAGAACTCTATATCCTTGAAACTCCAGGTCCGGAGTGTTCTGTTTATAATCAAACTATATTACACAATTAGTTAATATCACAATTTATCTAGGTAAAATTTTACGGCCTGGTTTTGTGGATTCTATACACTGAGAATAAGCCTTTATTTACCATTTACTGAGATTACCTGCCGAGTAAAATAGAGATTTTCTATCATTATTATTGTTTCGAGTATCATATTGTCTTAACTGAGCAATTATCGTATCTATCTTAAAATATCAACTATAGAGCTTATCCATTTATAAAGTAGATTATCCCAAGGTGAGGCTTTTTAAGAATCACTTAAAGAAAGATGAAGCAGGAGGCTCACGGTGCTCGGATTCAGCGCAGGAAGTTTCCGAGTGAACGAACTCACCGAGCGCTGACGACGCTTCTTGATACTTTGTGTCACATCGAACCGTAATCAATTTCACCCCACGTCATGAAGAACTACTAGCTTTGAAATACGTCTCGAACCATTTCATCTTAAAAATCTATGAAAATAACGCTTTTCTTTTTCTTGGGTTAAAAACCCATCAATATAAAACGTATATCTCATTCGGTTGGCTTAGCTGTTGATAAGAATAGAAATATAGTTTTTTCATCAGTGGAACTAGCTAACTAAGGGGAAATTGTTTTCATATGAAAAAACGTTAACAAATCAGAAAAAAAAACATTTTAAAAGTTCTTTAACATATTAAATCAAAGTTTATGTAAAAAAAGATACACGAAGTTATCACTATAATAATAATAGTCGAAGAATAATTTCAACTTATTTTTCTGAAGATGACTGAATATAGGAAGATCAATTTTAATATTTCATCAGAAAAACTGTTTTGCTTATGAAGTCTAGATAAATATGAAAAAAAACTGCAGAAAAGCATAATAAATTGGGGCAACAAACCGAAGTGATATTTATGCCTGCTTCTTACAGTTGATACGTTAAATGTGCAACTGCTTCCCGTCCCAAGGGCTCCCTTGATTTATGTCTCAATTCTTTCTCACAATTCTTTCCATTTTTACACGTTGAACTCATGTGAAATTAGCTAACATTCAATTTTGAATGGGAACATACCACATAGCAAGTACTGGATGGATTTATATATATTATATATATCTCAATTAAAATATATTAACATCAATAATATATCCAAAATATATCCAATCCAATAATAATTGTCAGGATAAATATTTTTTAGTATATGTCATTTACAAATTAAAATTGTGTTATATTTTCCGATGTTAAATTTTTACCTATATGATAAATGAATGTTTGTTTATGTCATACTGGTTGTAACGGATATTTTTCAAGCCATAAGTGCACATAAAATTAAAGTGTTAGGAGTTTTTATTTCCTTGGGTATTTTCAATTATTTCTGTTTACAAATTCATAATTTGACTTGTTAAATTTATTTTACTTACTTTTTTAATTTACTTTTGAAAATATTAACAATAATAAATCAATCAAATAAAATCTGGCAGACCGATCAGAGTTGTTGCTTGGATTCGGTTTAGAAAAAATAAAAGGGGAAAATATTTTAATTTTAAAATGTTCTAAAGAGAGATACTTTCCCTCTTGTTATTTAAGTTAAAACTTTATTACGAGATAAGCGTCTTTCGATTCAAATAAATATCAAGTAGTCTGTTTTAAGCATCTAATTGCTTCAAATAGATTTACTTTGTTTGCAGCTTGTTTGTGCATTTCTAAGAATCATAATTTGTTTTCCTTCGAGTTAAGGGTGTGAGGTGATGCTATAACTATTTCAGCACAAGTCAAAAAGTCGTAATAAACCAAATAGTCGAGTGTATATTATTAATAGAGTTAGGACAAAGTCTATCAACAATAAGCTTTCCAACGGATTTTGTTAGAAATTTATTGAATCGTTAACGGGAAAAAGTCGACCAAAATTGGATAACCGGAATTTAGGTTTTTTAAGATGACCTCCGCCAACCCCTAAAACACTGTAGAGATTTGGGAAATTAATGCGTGGGTGATAATAGTATATTTCGCAACAAGGGCCGAAAATGAGATTTTGCAGGCTCGAGATCGTGTTTCAAATTCGAGACGAAGTCGAGTTGAAACGATCGAGAGCTGCAAAACCCTTTCGGCCGAGGTGCGAACACCTCATTTTTCACCACACTACAAAATGAAACACTCGTATACCCTAAATAATTAAAACTAATTATTATTATGACTCACTTGAAAACAAAACACAGCTATGAAAATCGTATGATCGCAACTATCCTGTCTTTGGAACCTATGGAGAACCGCATAATTATGTGATGTTCTGACGTTGTTTCAAGCAAATAACCGATCAGCTGACTTTCAGCCCTAGGGCCCCAAACGTTTTCGGTCCTGTGGCGGCAAATAGTGTGTTTCGGTCCGCGTTTGATGTTTTTTCGTGAGTGATGTGGTGTGTGGTTTTAGCATTCTCTGTTTTGGCGGCAATCACTAAACAAAGGAAGTCATTGCGTGCCAGTGTTTGCTCTCGCTCAGCTATATGTTGCTGTAAGCACAGTTTGATCTTTTGCCGGTGTTAAAATATACATTTTAGAAAAAAGAGGACATGGGGAAGGAAATGAAGGTGTTCCCAATCGTTAACGTTTACCGGAAACTCCTGCAGTAGATAAAATTAACTTTAAAAGTTTCAGTAGCTAAGCTATAATTTTGTTAATTAATTTAGCCCTTTCATTAAACTTTAAAAGTTTATAAGTAGGCTGATTATATTTCATTCTTTTACTACGATTCTTTTATTACGATTTCGAGCTACGTGTTATCTAGTTGTTAATGAAAATCTAACGAATTTCGTTCAAGCTATGGTGATTAGCTGAGGCAATTGACTCCCGTTCTAAAGAAGACTTGAAATTTGTCAGTAACTTTAAACTCTTACAATATTATTGGCTTCAAGTTGAATTATTGATGTCTTACAATGATTGAGTGCGAGGCGAATTAAAGACCTTTAACTGAACGAGGTTTCGTAAACAATTAGTTTCTCAAAATTCCTGTTTAGTTAATTAACTATAACTCGCCTTACACTCAACCGACGTACATGAACAGTAGGCAGAATTGGCCGGCTCTGTACGAGCAGGAAAATTTCAGAGGATATATCCTCATGACGTCACCCCCCCCCTGGCTGACGTCACCCCCCCTGGCTGACGTTACCTCTCTGGCCAACGTCCCCCGCGGGCTGACGTCAAACCCCCGGAAACCCCCCCAACCCCCCCCCCGGTAACAGCCCCCAGCAACCCCCCCCGGCAACCCCCTCTCCGACATGTTAACTCGTTGACAACCCTCTGGGAGTTTAAAAAATCAGATAATGCTGTTTTGAACATGATTAGACATGTGACTGATGACTAGTAGTTGGAGGAACAGCCCATTTAATACGTGTCTGACCGTCTATCTAATCAGTTGTGAGTTGACTGCCTTGTGAAGTGGTTGTTAGTGACTGGTGACTAGTGGTTGGAGGAACAGCCCATTTAATACGTGTCTGACCGTCTATCTAATCAGTTGTGAGTTGACTGCCTTGTGAAGTGGTTGTTAGTGACTGGTGACTAGTGGTTGGAGGAACAGCCCATTTAATACGTGTCTGCCCGTCTATCTAATCAGTTGTGAGTTGACTGCCTTGGGATGTGGTTGTCAGTTATTCTACTGCTTGTGCAAGGGTATTTTCTGTGACTTATCCTCTTACTTGGAATAACTGCGATATTTTAATATAAGTATAAGGCCTTCTGTAAAGTGCTGTTTCTCATTCTTCAATATAGTTACCATGTAAATAGCTATATCTCCGTTATTTATGGTCCGATCGAGTTGAAACTTTGTTTACCCCCCATAGCTGTATGGAGTGCCCGTGTATTGCGGATTGCCTAGTTTGAGAATTGAAGGCGCTAAGATTTCAAAAAAACTTATAGTACAAATCTGTAATTTCTTTATGAAACTCGGTATACAGGCATTATAAATTATACTCTACCCTATAACATAACCAACGTTCACGGAAAAACTAGTCTAAAAATACTTAACTGGAAGGCTTAAAATATAAATATTTTATGAAAAATTAATTTATTGATGAATTTATATGATACTTGAAATTTAGATATTGTGTATGCTGTTCTACTCTGCGGGATTATGAATGTTGACAGGGAAGTATATTTACGACCACTTTACTGGAAGAATAAATATAACTTTTTTGTTTCTTTGTGGAAACTAGATAACACGTAGCTCGAAATCGAGCAAAAATCATGTGATAAAATAATGGAGAATAATTAGCCTACTTTTATACTTTTAAAGTTTAATCAAAGGGCTAACTTCATTAACAATATTATGGCTTAACTACTGAAACTATTAAAGTTAGTTTGATCTACCGCAGGAGTTTCTGGTAAAAGTAAACTATTTTTTAGGGAACACCTTCATTTCCCCATGTCCTCTTTTTTCTGAAATGTATATTTTAACACTGGCAAAAGATCACGCTCTGCTTACAGCAACATAAAGCTGACCAAGAGCAAACACTGGCGCCGTGAGCAATGACTTATTTCGTTTAGGGATTGCCGCTGCACTTTATTGATAATTATCGCCAAAACAGATATTATAGGGAACGGCTGTCTTTATAGGCAACATATCCTTTGTGGTAAAAACGCGTAAATGACCCATTACTCTAACGGTCTTTTCATTATTGTAATGCAACCCACCGCAATAAAAACATTTTTAGTTCATTGGTCTGAGGTTGGAAGGAGCATCAAATGGTGCATCGGGAGGGTGATGCCAGTGGTCGCGATCGTGTTCTCTCCGATTCCTCCGACCGGTCAATGTTCGACTTCTTCTTATCGATGGCATTATAAATGCACTAAATCCAAAAGTAGATTTGCTCAGACTAATATAACTTCAAAAAACAATATAACACTATTAAAAAACACTATGAGATATCGTAAACTACATTGTAAAACTGGTAACTGCAATGTTTAAGAGCTTTAAAAACTTCATATAACATAACCTAAATTACATAATAAATCCTTTAAAAAAAGAAAACTGTTGAAAACAAAGCCAAACCAGCTGTAAAAGTAAGTTTATCTGTAGAACTATTTCAGAGCTTGGCCATATGTTCAGCATGTAAACAAAACTGAGCTTGCTCAAATATCGATGAATAGCGCCACTGTTCCGAACCTTCAGCCCTTACTGTACTTTAGTGACGCCCTTTTTTAAAATTCCGAGAGTTGTTGTTAAATCTACATAAAAATCCCTTTAATTTGACACCTCAAACGTTAAAATCGGTCCAGCCGTTGTTGCGGTTGGACTGTGAAAAGAAAACCGCTTGCGTATTAATATATAGATAAGCTCCCTTGACGATGATATAAGGTTATCATCGTCTTGGAGAAACCCATCTATATGGGGATGTGTGTCCTGGAGCTGAGCAAGTGGCACATGTATGACTTTTTGCGGAATCTGAAGGAACGTTATCCCGGCCGCGCTGAAGTTGACTACATGGACACCGAAAGCCTCGTCGTGGACATCTTAACAGAGGACGTATACGAAGACATGAAGAAGAACCTAAATGACTTCGACACTAGCGCCTACCCGAAGAACCACCGTTGCTACAGTTCGAATAATGCCAAAGCCATCGGCAAGTTCAAAGACGAAGCAAACGGTCGATCGCTGCGGGAGTATCTCGGCCTAAGATCTAAGCTGTGCTTCATGGACATCGCTGATGACGACGACGACACTGTAGCTGCCGGACTGGTCCCTCCGAGTCGGGTAAAGGCCGTAAAGCGCGCCAAAGGAGTCGCCAAGGGGGTCGTCAAGAACGTCCTTACCCCCGACGCTGACGACTACAGGAACTGCCTTTTCAACGGACTGTTGATACAGACGGTCAACACCCGTTTCCAGCCTCACCTGCACCGCGTCTTCACGGTGCTAGTGGAGATGTTGTCCTTGTGCCCCGCAGACGACAAGCGATACATCCTCGCCGATAGTATCCACGCCTTACATTGGAAACATAAGGATATCCCACCACTTCCCGGAGGAGAGGCACATGACGACGCTGTCCTTTCCGACGATGACGAGGGAGAGGACTTTAAGGTATAGAATAAATATATTGATTTTGTAAACATATAGATGTTTGTATATAGTAAAGACTATGTTATATCAATCGGTATTGCTTAATCCCCTCATCCTCTTCAGATTCATGAAAAGAAATGTGGGCCAAAGACCTCTTTTTTCCAAAAGCATAGTGAAGTTAAATAAAAAAGACAGAATGTTTTATATATATATATATTTAAAACAACAAATAAATACATTATTTACATAATCTAACAAAACATTTGTGACATTTTGAGTCAATCAGAAGATGGCGTGGATTAGCTTGTTTATACCACAGTGTCGTTGGTGTGGGGAGAAGCCGGTTCGAAGATCTGTACGTAGTTGTTGAGCGTCACGTCCAGTGATGCTCGACAATAGATGTAGGTGGGACAGTAGAGGCGCAAACCGAGGTATTATGGGTTTCGGTGTTTCAGCAAACCGAGCTATATGGGATTTATCCCCTTTATCCCCCCCTGACACTTATAATTTGTAAACTAAATTATTACTTAAATATTTACACAGCTTCAGTGTAACAAAGCCGACAAACTACAGTGTCAGCAGCTTAAAACCGCTGAGTCAGCAAGGATTCAGCGGTGACCAAGTGCTCCTACTAACAGCAAAACACTTTAGTAGAAAATGTAAAATTTGTTTACAAAGGGAAACACATAATACATTCAACAAAGGCATAGGTAAACCATTTACATACTTGACTGTAAACGGAACGTAGTTCTACCGGATATCAAATAAAAACGAGAACAATTACCAACGGTTCATTGAATACTTTTTTGGTCCAGCAACTCCAATAATATTTAATATCGACTCTCCTGAGAGTTACAGGCGAGATTATTTTAAGCTTTCTCTTTGAAGCTTTAAAATGTCTAAAATTGCTTATTCATTTGTCTTTTTCAATTAAATCGCTATAAATAAATGTTTTTTAGTAGTTAATAGTTTTTAAAATCTGCTTTAGTAGTTTTTATGTTTTAGGACATGCATATACCAGCCCTTAAAATAAAAATAGTTAACTGCATTTTTAAAAAAATGCACTGTTATGTTTTGCATTATTGAAAAATTATATTTTCCTCCACCTACAATCTATAGTCGTCTTTTAGTCCCTGGAATAAAATACTAAAGTACTAGTTTATACTCCATGGGATTTACTTACTTTTAGTCCCATGGGACTAAAAGTAATCTCATAAGAAATACACGGGAAGAAATCCGGCAACGCCGCTGTGGACAGTGAGAAAATATGGCGACACTGTCGATTTAAATTTGTTTCTCTATGATGAAGAGAGTGTCACAGCATCCGAGAGTCCGTTTCCGTTGTCTAAAGGACAGCGTATCCATTTTGAGTTTGCTGCAGTTTAGGCTATATTCCTGCATTTTTGTGAACAAATAAGTTAGGCCTAGAGTATTTTTAGATAAAAGTGTGAATAAAATGGTTAAAATTAAAGCCTAAATACCTTGCATTATTTATTTATATAGGCTATGTGATTGTAATACCTACAGTTTGTTGAAGCAAAGGATCATCTGAAGGTAAAGTTACAGTGTTATACCTAGTTATTAATGGTGTAGGTGGAGGAAAAATGTTGTGTGCGTCATGGGACTAAAGTACTTTTCCTCCCTCGGGAAATTGTCGCCCTCTGCTCCGCCATCGGGCGAAAACAGTTTCCCTCAGGGAGAAAAAGTTGCACTTTAGTCCCTAGATGCACAAATAACTATTTTTCTTAACGATTCTCACCACCTGAAAAATACATAGGGAAAAATAAATTATATTAAAAGGCTTTTGTGATTTTTCTTTGGATCTAAAAACGCATTTTTCACTATTACCATGGGTATCCGGTGCCTAGTTTTCCATCTTTACACGTGTTTCTTAAAAATCTTTTTTGTTAACCGCTAACGAAAACGGAAGTTTTTAACACATGTGTTGAGCGACTAAAGAAGCTCTTTTTCTCCCTAGGGAGTAAATCTTTTAAATGTAAACATTTACAAAATGTTGGTTTTTTAAGTAGTTAGCAGAATATATTAAACGGTTTAACGAAAACTACAGGCTATCCCATAACTACAGAGCCAAACTCCGGGAATAGGTCATGTGGGTCAAAATAAAAATAAAATATTTAAGAAAAGTTTTTTTCCAAAAACGCTGTGTTTAGCAGATTTCCGTCATTTTGTATTTTTTACAATATATTTTTACCTCCAAGGTTTTTTAGCCGATTTTTTAAAACTCGGTATCTATGTACCTATATCTAGTCAAGGTTAGTTTATTAAAAAAATTATCAAAAAGATAATCAGCATGATCGAATTGTAAATTTCAAAATAGCGGCCGTATAAAATATATAATTTGAAATACTGAAAAAACGGTATGTTTTACAAAAAAATATAAAGAATAAAAATGTTTAGTTAATTCTATCTCCGATCTAACGACCCCACATTTATGAAAATTGGTTTATAAACAACTGAGTTATGGTGGTTGAATTTAGCTAACAAGGCAATTTATTATCAGGTGGAGCATGGGTGGGCCTAAGGTAGGGGCTCTGTGATTTTTTATTTCAAGTAATCATCATGTTGTTGAAGTGAATGCAAAGGACGTTAGGGAGGTTGCAAAGTTTTATCGAATATGAATATAATGAGACTTTGGTGCAAGGAGGTTTTTTTAGCCTAATAGATATCTATTTTTTCTTTTTATTACTGTTCTTGTTGATTTCTCGGGTCAAAAACGTAAAATAGCCCTCCTTTATGATCAATACTGATAATATCAATCTTAGATTAGATTATATATCACTCTTAGTTTAAGTTTATAATGAAAACATATCAATTTCATATCGTAACGAAAGGTTTTTTCATGTTTTTATACATGAGTAGTTTGACGAATTAAACTAAAATAATGCTTTGAAACCACGACGGTTGATACGTCAATAATTATCGTTACATCTGTTTCCCGATATAATAATACAGAAAAATATTTTTAAGGCTTATTACTAGCAGGGCAGATATAAGCACAGTACCCGATCTTTTTGAATTATTACTCAAAAGTCAACTTGTACGTCAAGCAACTTTCCAAAATTGGGGGCTCACAATCGGTTTTTGGTCCCAAATTGGATCCGTTTATTGGTCCAATGTTCAGGGCCGTAACGACCACCGGGGCAACTGGGGCACCGGCCCAGGGCCCCCGAGGACAGGGGGCCCCAAAGGGGCTCCTGTCCTCGGGGGCCTGACCTCGTCGCAACTGTATTATTTCATAAAACGTAAAACGTAACGTTCTTAGGTTGAAGCCAGTGAAAAGGTGAAGAGATGTTTAAATAGCTTTGAGACTGGAGTTTTTGTATACAACTATTTTTATTTTACCATATTACCATTAATTATGATAATGTAAAACATGTTTTAGATTGCTATGTTTTAGAACCATAGGTCACTACAGAAACTGTGGTATAAGGGATTATGAGGCTTGGTCAGTTATCTAATAGGTAAACCAAAAATTTGGGTATTGACTAAACTGGAATGATTTATTTCATTTGTGGCCGGTAAATCTCTCGGGTGCATTGACGCGGTCTAAGGTTTCCTTGACTGTTTCATAGCGATTATTTCCTGGCCATTTCGTGGTTGTTAAAGATCCCTTATCTAATTTTTTTATTATTTTATTTTGACAAGCTGTCAAATTTGATAGGAAAACGTTAACGACATCCAACTTCCACCATTCGCCTATTTTTTAAAGCTCATTAAAATAAGGGGTCACTCATTTTGAAAATTTTTAGTTGCCCCCAAAATCCCCCGGTCACTCAAAAATTAAATATCACGAAATGAGACCACTTTTTCATTTAATAACATTTTTCCCAGGGTAGTTTCATTCTTAAGACACCAAAGGTGAATTAAAACTCCAAACGTCCTAGACGCCATGTTTCAAGGATGTGTTGTATTCAAAACTTTGACAAGCTGTCAATTTGGATAGAAACACGTTAGAGACCTCCAACTTTCACCATTCATCTACTTTTTGAAAGCTTTTTAAAATGAAGGGTCACTCAAAAGGTGTTTGCATTTGACAATTTTGAGTTGCCTCCAAAATTTCCCCTTTTTAGGGGGCACTAAACATTTTTACTAACGCCAAAAAAATAAGTTTGGTTGAGTTAGAATCATTCCCCAGAGGTTAATTGTTTGCCTTAACAAACAAAAAAAAATTAAAGAGCGGGGGGCGGCCATTTTTTACACACTGTATAATGATCTTTGAACATCGGTCCTATACGGCAAACAAAGCTGTAGAGCAATAGCTACAGAACTGACTAAATACTTATTGTCTTAAAAATGGTAAATGAAATTAAAATTGGTTTTATGTATTTCACGAACGCACGCAAACGCTTGAGTAAGATATGAGGGGCCCCACCAGATGGTCTTGCCCCGGGGCCCTCAAGTTTGACGTTACGGCCCTCCCAATGTTTAAGGAGTCTCTTTAATCATTCAATGTATAAGTCTTCTCAGGGTAATTGAATGAATTGGCATGACCTGTAAGTGTTGTTACAAAACAATTTCAAATCTTGAAGGAATGTTAACGGTGAAATAGTTGCTTAGAAGTAGTTTTTTATTAAAAAAAAACTTTCATTTTATCTCACAGGATCTATTGCTTTCCTGATCAGCCAAGGTCTCTCGCATTCGATAAGATATAAAATAAATATACATATAAACTCTGTCAATAGATTTCAACCTCAAAATGCAATACATGCAAAACAAAAATATGTGGAGACTACATGTTTTTTGGAAATATATATTATCTTTCGAATTGCCTAAAAATATAAATAATGTCAGTATTTTCTCTTAAAATAAAACCAGTAATTTTTTTACACCAGGGTTTTTATTTATAATGCCATTATACGTTATCCCAACTGACTTTCCGATACCAGGGGCGTAATTGAGAACGTGCTTCCGCATATAGGGATATTTGATCCTGTGCTCCGAGAAATTTAATCTTGAAAATAATGCTACATTGAGGTTTACACATAGTTTTGTCCAAAAAAAGATGACTGTAAAGTACGATTAAATAAATAAATCTTGGAAAATTTAAGAAAATAATGTTTTTACATAGTTTTACATGGTAATGTAAAACTCTGGAATATTTCATACTGAATACCTCCTTAATAAATTTGATGAAGCTTTGCAATAAATTTTGTATTTTACCCTATGAAAACATTTATACATAAACAAGTGGCTTGAAGGGGAAAAACCCATAAAAATAAAATGCAATGAAATGATGACTGTTTAGTGCGTTTAAATAAATCAAACTTGGAAAATGTAAGAAAATAATATTTTTACATTGTTTTACATGGTTGGGCAAAAATCTGGAACATTTCATACTGTCTACCTCCTTAATAACCAATAAAAATGTGATGAAGCTTTGCACTGGCTTATAGATTATCAACAAACCAAAGTTATACACAAATCAGTTAATAAAGACAAAAAATAGTGTTTTTGCCTGTAATTTTATAATGTAAAATATTCAGTGTAGGTTTTATTTATTATATTCTATTTACACTCCCACTTATTTAGGTTAACAACGTATCCAAATCCTAGACTAATGTATTAATAAAGAAAGAGTTAGTATGTTTGCCGAGTTTTGTAATTAAATGTTACAGTGCAGATAGAATTATTAAGTGTCATTCACGCATGGAGTTCTTTAGGTTAACAACATACCGTAATTATAGACATATTGATCAATTAAGATCAAAGCTGATACTTTTATATATTTTTTTAATTTTTTAATTTTAACTATACTAGAATTCTTATTTGCAAACTACACTTGCTTTGGCTTAAGACTCATATATTAAAAGCTCGGATTAATTGACTAATAAAGACTAAAATTGTTATTTTTACCTATTTTTTAATGTATTAATACAGGGTACAGTATACAAGGAATAACATTTATCAATCATACAAGCACAGTGCGTTGTTTTTAACGAAACCCAAAACTTGATTAGTGAAGGATTATTCCCCCTCCACAAGATCCTTGTATTTGACCCCACTATATTATTTTCTTTGGGGATACAATAAAAGTAAGGCCTACGAAAATAATTCACAGGATATTCAACATCTTGAAACAAAAATAAGAAATTTAATGCAAGAAATTCAAAGAGGTACTTTGTAAAAAGTGTTCAGGAATTTAATGGAGAGAGCACAACTTTGTACAAGTGCCAATGTCGGTTTGTTTGAACATATAATGTGAACTAAATGCGATCAAACTTAAATAATAGGCTGTATAAAATGTAAAATACAAACCCCCGTTGCAGCATCCCTGCATACTCAGCGAAATTCAAATGGAAAAGAATATATTTCAATCCAATATAGCGAGATTTGAAATGTTTTTGTAAGCTCCATAAGAATAACATGGGAAATGAGTATGCAGGTTTGCTGCCACGAACATGGGCGGATTTCTGGGGGTGCTAGGGGGTGCCCGGCACCCCCTGATTTTCGCTGGATTGTTTGGCAGAAAATGGGGAATCAATTTGTAACATAACTTTGCTAATACATAAATTACAACAAGAATCAAGAATAAAGAATCAAGAAGTTTATTTCCAGAAAATATACATTATTTACAGAAAAAAAACTTAAAGTATACAAAAGGAAGTTATTCCCCACAAGACTACACGTTTGTGTGTGGGGAAGAGTCTCTCAGTCACTTTTTGTTTATACCAAGGAAAAAACTTAAACTATATAGAAATTATACAAGTTAAACTTAAAAACAACTATTGGCTAAAAGAAAAGAGCAGTGAAACAAATTTATAAATATAACAATCATTTAGGGCAATTTGGAGCATAATATAATTTTCAATGTAAAATAATAATATCACCATTACTACTGCTACTAATAATAGTAATAATAAAAATGATAATAAAATAACAGTGATGGGCTTGATACAATAAAAAAATTCTCTCATATGCAATAAAACTGTAGAAGTAAGGCTAGGTGTCATATTGGACTGTAAAAAAAACAAAAAAACTGTTGTGCGATTTAAAAAATAACATTAAAAAAGTAATTTATGTGTATGTCGACCTTATTAAAATTTCTGCAGCTTCAGCGCCGACGCAGAGCAGCCACTCCTCAACCCTCCGTTTGTAAACGGCGACACTGCCACCCTCGGCTGCTATGAGTTCATTCGGAAGATTACGATAAACTTGGTGATCTAAATAGAATGAGTTAAACAGATCTGATCTTAGATTCAATTTTGGCACAGAAACCTCAAAGTTACGTCTGCATCTAGTATTATAATTATGTGTTGTGGCAGAAAATATTTGATTTTTATTCTCTTTAATATACATTAGCATAGATTTTAAATAAAGCTGTCTAATATTGAGAACTGAAAAATGTTGATACAACAATACAGTTGGATATCTCACATCCTTTTTCCTTTTTTTTCCTTTTTTGATAACAGGGTTGTTATCAAATAAAATAAACATATATTTATTGGAGTATGCTTGCAAACGGACTATTTGAATAGGAGTTTGATGTTTAAAATTGAGTATAAATAGGTGAGGTGACCTGGTACTGGCACCCCCAAAAATTAAGACCTAAATCCGCCCATGGCCACGAAAATGGAAATATCGGGGATTTTAGACTAAAATACATTATATCTCATTGAGATGAAGCCACAAACCGAGGTTTATCCCCCTTTACCCTCTTCCAGCGGTCCGATCGGACTGGTTTTCTAACTCGTCCGAATAATTACTGCTTTACACGCCAGTGACGAATTTCATTCTGACCGGACCATTTTTGCGAGCGTTATCGTGCTTACACACACACACACACACACACACACACACCTATATATATACATATATATATATATATATAAATTAGAACGAATGGTTCTTTTTGCTTCTGGGGGCCCCAAAACGAAAAGCTATCATGATTTGGCAATAAACAGGTAAGTAAATATTTTTGTCCACTTTTGTGGTTTTGTAATAAAAAAATTACAAAACCTATTCATACATACCGTTTACTGATGCCCTTGCTTAGGTTAACAACATACCCACATACTAAACAAATCAGGTTTGATAAATCCCCCATGAAAATTTTAAATCAGGTCTGATCAGATCTGTACAGGAATATATCAGATCTGATCATGAACCAGTCAGGTCTGACCAGGTCTGACCAGGCCTGATCAGGCCTGATCAGGTCTGACTAAGTATGATCCTGAATCCAATCAGGTCTGATCAAGTTTGATCCTGAATCTAATCAGGTCTGCTACGTCAATTCCTGAATCTGATCAGATCTGATCAAGACCGATCAGATACAATCAGATCTCATCAGGTCCGATCAAGTTTGATCCTGAATCCAATCAGATCTGATGTGTTAATTCCTGAACACGATCAGATCTGACCATGTCTGATCTGATATAATCAGACCTAATCAGGTCTGATCCTAAACCCAATCAGGTCTGATGCATTTCATCCTGAACCCAATCAGATCTGATGCATTTCTTCCTGAACCCAATCAGGTCTGATCCCAACTAATGAAGTCTGATTAGGGCTGATTTCAACATGATCAGGACGGATCAGGCTTGGTCATGAATATGATATCATATGATCTGACATAATCCCAACACATTAAGGTATGCGAACTAATAAATATTTGAAGTCATGTCTTAATATTCCTATATATATGTCGATAAAATATTAAATTGAAAATGGTTTGGTTTAGAAGAAAACAGCTTCAAAGATATATGTTTTCATACACGAGGTAATTTTCTAAGAATATTTTTATTCAATAATTAATTTATAACCCAGTCAGCACACAATGTAAAAATAACGTTATTTTCACGTGAAAAAAGTAAAAAAACGTAAAAGTAAAAAGCGAAACATATTTTTCACGTGAAAATTATGAAAAAATGTAAAGTGAAAAATGTAGTGAAATTAAAAACGTTATTTTCACGTGAAAAATATGAATCAAAAGTATATATAAAATCAAATTAAATAACAAATATAACGTTTTATTATTCATATTTTTTATGTTGTTGTTTATTCATTTCGATCTTTATACGTTTTGATTAACAAGTCTTGTGCGCTTATAAAAAACTATCATCCTCGGTGTAAAAAAATACACAAATTCTACAGTAATCGTTAATTTAGTCCAAACTTAAATTAAAAAATATAAAAATAATTTTTAAAAATTTAACGGATTTATAAATTATTTTATGAATTATTTATATAAAATTATTACACTATTTGTTAAATTGTTATTTGTTACGGTATACTTAATATGTTTTATAATAGTTTACTATTTTAAAAAAATGCCTGACACAATATAAGCAATTTATTTCAAATTAATACAATCGCCCTGCCAAAATAATATGGGCCATAAATAACAACACTAGCATGATGCGTGAATTGTGTCAAGACAAAACCTCTCTTCAGACGACGCGCGACGCCGCGACCAAGGCCACACTGCCGCGACGTTTAACCAGTGCGGTGCGGTGGACTGGACTGAACTGGAGCCTGAGTGTGGAGTGTGGAGTGAGACCGTTGGCCTCAGTTTCAGTTAAAGTCATAACGGCTTTCAAGGTTTTAAATTGGAAGTTTAGACTTAATTGCGGTCTTCAAGTAACTACGACACAATGAGTTAACCCTACTACGGGCTTTCATCGTTCTTGGTAAGTTTATACTTTGGATATTTATTTAGTCATGTATTGTGAAATCAAGATAACCTAACCTCAACTTTCAGCATTCCATTATAGTTGTTCTGATTAGTTGATACAAGTTTGGTAATTATGCATATCATAACAACTCTCCTAGCCTTTTCCAAAACACTCCCATGTGATAATTCAGTACGAGTTTCATATCTGATCTTCCAGGTTTATGTTTATTGTCATTGTTTACCTTTAATGCTTATAGGTTTGATAACTGAAATTCTCAATAGGATTTAACATGGGCAAAGATCAGTTTTGTTTTCGGTACTCAGTTCAGATTTTGGTTATTCGATATTAACTATCAACCTATCGTGTTTAACTCAACTGATGTACTGTTTTAACAAACAACCGTCAGTAGGCTAGTGAAGAAACTTCGATAACAAACAAATACCGAAACCATTGTCAATTATATCTAGGCCTACCTATATCATTTGATTCTCTCACAAACAACAAACCATACCAAACGTAAATAAAGTAAAACTAAAATTATCCTAAACATAGGCCTAATATAAAAACTAAATTAAAACGTTACAATAATTAACTAACTAAACACAACTACTACCTTATTTCTCATCATCTGCCATCTTGTACTAAAATATTATCGATAAATATATTTTCGTAAAGTAACAAATCAATCGATATCAAATACAATGGAATCGGATGTTGAGTTCTGTCCAACAGACGGTACATCGAACTTCGACTATTGGTAGATCGTTCGATATTGTTTCTTAGAAAATCAGATGTTGAATCGTCTGCCATAGGAACAAACGGCAGAAGATCAGATAGGCTATGAAACTCGTACCCCCTAACTACGTGTATGCCTCAGCCTTATTACTAAATTTTGAACTTCTTGTTGGATACAGTTTGGGCGTTTTATCCTGAGCTATGGGAACCGTTTAGGCCTACACCTGAAGCGGTTGGAGTGGAGTGAATATCTTCAGAACACTACAGCTGATACCTAAAGTTAAATTGACATGTTAACATTTTTTAATAGCTGTTTATATACCTATTTACTGTAATTTGTACTTAATCACATTTAATATTTGTTGAGATTAATTTTTCATTATTTATTGCCCCAGATCATTTAAGAATAAATAAATAATGTTTGACAGCTTCGGCAACGGAATAGGCCAAAGCTTAAGACGAAACGCACCAACTGTATAACCTCTGATTATATTTCGTTCTGCCAATGCAAATTACCTATTTTACTTCTACTGTTTATTTTTGCCCGTCACTAGCACTTATCAAAGGCCTAACTTAAATATACTCTGATTGGGTAGGCCCATCAGGTGAGACCTTATCAGACTCCACCTTAATGCTTTTGATTACATTGTTCTGTTTATTTAGAATAGATAATTGATGTTTTGAAGTGTCTTGATTTGTTCTCGATGAAATCGAATAATCTTAATTTCGGTTACAGACGTACTAAAGTTTCAGATTGTTAGCCAATTTCCAATAAAATTTAGACCGCTGACAAAACTGCACCCGCCTATTTGGAAACGTTGGTAATGAGTACCTTAGCCAACTTAACTTTTTAAATATTGAAGTAGCCTTCAAGCAATTTACATTTGTTTATCTGCAATTTAATAATGTTTGTTTATTTTGTAAATTTTTTGTTTTTTGTGTTTCTTTGAGGAAGGAGCTTGCTGTTACATTTTTAACACCAAGAAAATATTACAAGTTTCTAGGCTTTTTGGAGAAATTGTGAGAATCGATTCAGTCTATGGATTGGCTTCAAAACACAACTTAGGGAGAAAAAATTCAGGTAGGTTTTTAGTAGGCTATTGCTTTCTGTGGGTGTCTTATGATTCCTTTTTGTCTTATATTTCTTATGACGTTATATGATCAGCGCACGGAAAACTCCATAACATTCTTCAGATTCCTTATTGGCTCGTAATTATTTAATCGATGTTACACTAAAGATTATTTTCATTTGGATGTTTCATCAATCTGCGGAAATTCTCATGTGGTGTGAAAGGAATTTAAAAAAACTATGGTAGGCTATAATGATACAAAGTTTTGTTTTCTCTTGGACGATATGATGTTCCAAGGTTGACAAATAATGTTAGGTAGCAAATATTCTTGGTATTTAGGCATTTTTGCTAATTTTTAACTAATTTGCATTTAATGTAGGTAAGCAAGCGTGTATTGTAACTACAAGCTTTCTTCCTGGAGTGAAAAACTATAAATGTGAATTGTATATAAATAGGCCACGATAATTTGCAAACCCAGTGTTAACTAACACAGGTAACCTGCCAAGAAGTCTACTTACTAAAACAGCAATTCAAAATAAATTTAGGTGAAACTTTAAGTTCCTTGTAGCATTACCGTATCGTATATTTGACTGCAAAAAACAGTTTAAACTGATTTAACGTATTTATGACCTCAGAAAGCATTTTTCATCACTCTGTAGGGCCTATACAAAAATTGCCCGTTACCGTACAGCTGAGATCTACGAAAACCCTCGATTTCCTTACATCAAAAGAAATAATGATCAGCAGATTTTTCGTTACCCAAACTTTGCATTTCCGTACCCAAACAAAATTTTGCCGGACCCAAACAAACGAAGTTCCAGTTTTGACAGTTCAACCATCTGACTCTAAACTAAAATAGACAGTTCAGCCCTATTGTGTTTGCTTATAGAGAAATGACTAAATTATGAAATGTTGGATGATTTTTTATTACAAGTTTGGTTACTTATTTGCATCATAATGTATTGTTCAAAACTCATCACAAAAGTCCCATTTCGGGGCTCGATAGTGTTTTACATGCGAGGCTTGACGCCTCGCATGTAAAACACTATCTTGCCCCAAAACGGGTTACTTTCGAGACTAGTAGTGAAATATACTATTATTTCTTTACTAAAGTAAATAAAACTCAATATCTCACTTGTTTTCCAACTTATCATAATAAAATTTGGTGTGTGGGTTCATTGAAAATCAACTATTTTTTGCTTTCCCAAGGCAGCAAAATTGCTTATTTTTTGCTACGATAAGCTAACACTCCGTTTCTATGAGTATGCAGGATTGCTGACATAGGAATGGAAAATGTTTATGTTTTTAGCCAACATCAAAGAAAAGTCAAATAGGAGATGCTATATACCAAATTTTATTGTGATAAGTTGAAAAATAAGTGCGATATTGAGTTTTATTTATTTTCCATAAGGTTAACATTGAACAACGTAACGTATTAACAACAATCAATATCTCAGCAACCAGTAGACATAGAACAAACATTCAAAGTACACAAATATTTGTTTTTTCAAGCTGAATTTAATGGTGCAAACCAAAATTAGATTTTTAAAATTCTTCCTTTTAAAAAATTCAAAAAACTTGTTTTTATTTGGACATTTTTAAAAAGTTTTTTAATTTACAAAGCATGCTAAAAGTCATGAGTTTTGTTGCTGCATCTGTTTAATGTAGATAAGTTTTAAAAAAAGTTTACTTGATTGTCAATGTGCCTTTAGGAGATATTAATTTTTTTGTAAAACACTGTAATCGGACTAAAAATATAAAAAAAATTTAATATTTTTTTCAATGACCTATATATAGAAAGATAATTATGATTTATTTTTTCTGGATTTAGCACACTTTACTTAATATTACTGCAAATTTTCATAACAATTGGATTAAAAATGGCAAAGATACAAATTTTTTTTCTTAAGCTATGCAAGTCTATCTTGGAGCTCGGGAACAACAGAAACGACAGATTTTTACTAATTTCAAATGTCTGCAAGAAAAAAACCGTTTGAGATATGAAGCTAAAATTTGGTATTCTTCCATAGGCATGTGAAAAGAACAAAATCATCAAGTTTCATCAAATTCTGAGATGGTGGGTTACAAATCCTTTATTTTTTGGATGATTTGACTTGGAATGACCCGGGGACCAAAGGAACAATAATTTAATAGGCTATACTCAATTGTTTTGTAATTGTATTGAAGCGTGTGAATTATAATTTTATGTGTAAAACTGGTTTTTGAATGAGAAATATTTTACAAAATGGCTGATAAGCTGATTTCATGGCTAAATGGCTGATTTGGTACCAATCCTAATAACATTTTGAGATGGTGAAGTAAAATGATTGTGTTGATTTGTCATGTAATATCCCTTTAAAATTATCTTCAACATCCTTTTCTCAGATGCAGCAAAAATGTTATCCACTAAACATAACCTTCAAGTCATTAATCAACAAGAAATTACAAAATACTTGGGAAGAAAGCTCTACGAGATTCACAAACAAAAATAAACAGCTTATTTGAGTTTTTTATTGTTAAAAATAGTAAGGATTTTGGTTAAAAAGCGCAGGAATCATCACCTGGTTTATACGGTGACAAGTTCTGATTTCAGTAGCCAGTACCAACAAAGGATCCTGTTCTTCACTACAAAGAATCCTTTGTTTTTACTGGCTACTCACAACTTTACTAGTCATGTGGGCAAACCAGGCCTTTTTTTACATAATTGAATGGTACTATTTTATTATTGAAAACAAATCAAAAAGTGATCTTCAGAATTACTACTGTTCTTCCAAGCTACAACCATACACACACATCATCAGCACTCCTGTAACACATTTTATAATAACTAATTTAATATCAAATTTTAATGTTAACACAGTGCTAGCGAGTTTTCAAGGAAGAGAGAGGGCATTAATACAGTGTATGTTCCTCTCTCTCGCTCTTCCTCGCGATCAAAATAGTTTGCCAGTACCAAGTGCCCTTGCAATCGACCGCACACAATTAAAGAGATTTTTAATACAATAATGTATTATATAAACATTTTAATTATATAATGTTTTAATTTTTATTACAATGTTTTTGATATATTTTGTTATAAATACCAAATAACGATGTACATCGCTTGGTTGATGGTTTTTTAGAAGTGGTGCATTTTCAGGTCCTTTGGTGTTGTTCATATCATATTTTAATATAATTTAAAAAATAGTTTTGCCCATTTTAAAGTTTTTTTGTTGCTTTTCATCATTTTTGTGTGTATTCATTGTTATAAGGATGTTCCAGAAACGTTACCTTAACTGAGCTACTGTTAATAACTTTACTTACAACTGAGTTGAGGTTATACTTTTACAACTTAGTTTTTTAACATTATGTTTAAAAGTAAGACAGTAATTTACAATAAACATTATAATTTACTTTATGATGGTATAGTTTAAATTATAATGCACTATTAACAGAATGTATTTGATATATATTGTCGTTAATTGTAAAATGTAATTCAACATTGCTGTTCTTTTGCTAATATAATTACAAAATATTTTTCTCAGTTTTGAAAAGTGTTAATTTTTTATTACCTATCCAAATAGAATCAGCAGTTTTGTAAAAAACTGTAAACTATTTAATACATTAAAAAATTATACATTTTCTGAACAGTCCTGATTAGGAATGCTGTCAGATCTGATCAGAATTACAATCAGGAATTGGTGCATTTTCTGATCAAATCTGATCAGAAATACACATCAGGACTGATCAGGAAATGGTGGATTTTGTAATCAGTTCTGATCAGAAATATACATTAGAAATGATCAGGAATTGGTGCATTTTCTGATCAGATTTGATCAGAAATATACATCAGAACTGATCAGGAATTGGTGCATTTTCTGATCAGATCTGATCAGAAATGTACATCAGAACTGATCAGGAATTGGTGCATTTTCTGATCAGATCTGATCAGAAATACACATCAGAACTGATCAGAAATACAAATCAAAACTGATCAGGAAATGGTGCATTTTCTGACCAGACCTGATCAGGAATCACAACATTCCTGATCAGGTCTGGTCAGAAAATGCACCAATTCCTGACCAGGAATGATCAGTTCTGATGGTATTTCTGATCAGGTCTGATGTTTTTTTTTCATCAGATCTGAAGGAAAATTTTCGGGGGGGATATCATTTACAAATATACTAGCTTAGGTTAATATCATACTCAAATTAGACAAATCGGAAAATAATTAGCAAAGATAACAATTTCACCCTTTTTTGTAATCTTCTATATTATTTAAAGAATTTCTGGGATTCTGTACAGAAAATCGCCCCTAGAAATTAATTTGTCTACACATATTTGGTTTCATGATGGGATAGCCTCTGGATAAAATATTGCAATATGAAAGGTTTATGTTACCTGCTGCTGTCAAATGATCCTATACAGTAGTAAAACAACTACGGCCGTTTCATGCTACACGGGCACATCATCAGGTTGAAGAGGAACGTCGCTAACACATCTCATCCACGATGAGGTTGTCAAAAACGTTAAAATCTTCAGGACACAAAAAACACGAAACACACACGAAAACGAATATGACATTTAACGTTAAAAACATATACTTGGCCAAGTAATCCGTCACGAGGTGCGGTACCGGCGGCTGATGAGTCATGACTGACCTGTGGCGGAAGTTGCATCCCCCTCCCCCTCTCTTCCTTTATCTGGGCCTTTTCTGGGTTTGTTTTGGTCGAGAATGTGAATGGCGGTATTGTAAATTATATTTGATTTGAAGGATAACTGTTAGTTTAAAATGTGGTCTGGATGCTTTTTTGATGCTCTATAAATCTCGAATTCTTATATGGTGTCCATTTGTCTGTCTTTATTGCATAAATGCATTATCTCTAAATTACTATGAATATCTGTGTAGCTGTGATTGGAATTAATAATATGGTTAGCGACGTTCCTCTTCAACCTGATGATGTGCCCGTGTAGCATGAAACGGCCGTAGTTGTTTTACTACTGTATAGGATCATTTGACAGCAGCAGGTAACATAAACCTTTCATATTACATATTTGGTATCAAATTAAAGCTATTGCTCTCTAGATGTGCCTTTTACGGGTTTGGAAAATATCCCACGAAAAGCCTTCACATAGGAGGCTTTTGAAATTCCAGCGAAAGTGCTCCTATCTGTGGTAGAACCTTTGATTTTTTTCCAACTCACATTTATTTGTAAAAAAAACAGATGATCAAGATATGAAATAGTTCCAGAGGTATGCCAAAGAATGCAGGGCTGGCAAAAGTCAATTAATATTCATCCACATTATGATTTTGATTTCTTAAAATATTGACGTTTTTTAAGACAAAAGAAAATAAGGAATATTATTTGTCCTATTAAAATTTAGACCAACAGTCTGTAATCATCTTAATGTACTGTATTCCTTTCCTTAAAAAGGAACATGAGAACCTCAGGATTTGCTCTGGAGATGAGATTTTCTAACAAACTATTGATAGTGAATACAAATTGATTTATGTTTCAACACATTGATGCATGTTTCAACGTTTGGAGTTTTAAAATAGCAATAGTAGTTGAATATTAACCTAAAAATTTCAAGTTTTAAAATGTGTTATAAAATTAAAACCTGTAATTTGTAAATTTATTTGGAATGCGAAGGATATTGAAGTGTTAATGGTTATCCTGCCTACCTTACTCGATTTCGAAATGTACCAATAACAATATGTCTATGTAATGAAGCCATTTCATAGAAAGTTATATTATTTGCTTGGGTAAAAATTTGCCAAACATGTATTTACTAAGCGAAACAAAAAAGCGGGTCAAGTGAAAAATTGAATTGCTTGGCCGTTATGAACGCTGAATAGTTTGTTTTTACGGCGAATGGATGTTTTATAAATGTTATTTAGAGATTAGTTTATCAGTAGATCAGTGGTTTGTCTATCTTCTTACAGTTTGTTGTTAAGACCTAAGAAAGATAAATGCAAGAAAATGATGCGTAAATGTGTAGAATTGACATGAAGATTCGTTGAAAAGAAAACTCTAAAACAGAGCGATGAAGATGCGCCAAGCAATGAACATCCATGTGTTGGCTAGGCTGCAAGATGTAAACTAACCCATTTTATGCGAAATTAATGTCGTTGCATTGTCAAAATTTCAAAGTGGAGAACGTATTCATAGACCTTTTTAAAGCAGATGGTATAAATGAACTTCTCAAATTCTGTGAGGAATTTCTTATCCATATTGAAGTTTAAAATCTAAAGTAATAAAGTAATAAGTTATTTTTAAAAGTTTGTCCCGATTAGAAATTCAATTACTGTCATATTTATTCCAGTGCTATGAAACAGAAAAAATAGCCTAGAAAATAAAAAATCACAAAAATTCACACACTTCCTCATAGAATAGTATAATTCACTACCAATCACGAAAGTAGCCCATTTCGGGGCAAGATAGTGTTTTACTTGCGAGGCGTAAGCCGAGCATGAAAACCCTATCGAGCCCCGATATGACACTTTTGTGACGAGTTGTGAACAGTACTCTTCATCACGATGGAAATTAAAAGCCAAACTTATAAGAAATGATCCAAAATTTCATAATTTATTCATTTTTCTATAAGTAAACACAATACGGCTGAACTGTCTATTTTAGTTTATAAAGTCAGCTGGTTGAACTGTCAAATTAAGGAATTCGTTTGTTTGGGTACGGCAAAATTTTGTTTTGGTACGGAAATGGTTTGTTTGGGTACGGGAATGAAATGTTTGGGTACCGAAAAAGCAGCTGATCATTACTTGTTTTGACGTAAGGAAATCGAGAGGTTTCGTAGGTCTCAGCTGTACGGTAACGGGCAACTTTCGTTTACAGAGTGATGAAAAGATATTTTACGCTGCAAAACTCCATGCATAATTAATATGAAACTAAAGCCTATTTTACAAAAAAATTTTATGTCACGAGGTTATGCGGGCTGCTAGTTTTATTAATTAAAATATACACAGGAAATATTATATGCTTTATTTGTGCTATTTACATGCATTTGCTCAATACTACACAAACAAAACCGACATGCTAACGATATATACCGATATGTACTATGTTGTCCGATATGTACTATGTTGTCCGATATGTGATGCTTTAAAATATCAGAAAATAAAGGCCAAAGTTAAATTTTTCGCCTAAATTTACAGTTTTTAATTTAAAATTTAATGGCTAGATGGCTAGATAGGATAAATATATGCTATTTCAAGTGCACTTGCTTAGATTAACGTCATATCCAAATATTGAACAAATCAGACAATTAAGACCAAAGTCAATAATTTTGGCTTCTTTTATAATTTTATATTTCAAAATATAAGGGCCAGATAGAAATAATATGTACCATTTACAAATACAATTGCTTATGTTAACAACATACCTAAATATTACAGAATTACAAATTTTACATAAATTGCAATATTACAAAGATCCGTCAATAAAGACTAAAGTTAGTATTTTTGTCTGATTTTGTAATTTTATAGTTTAAAAGGTACAGGGAAAGTAAAAATAATAAATGCCATTTACACATGCACTTACATAGAACTACATTTTCATATAAACAGAACGAGCCAGAGTCAGTTAAACAGAAACTAGGTAACAAATATACAGGGATAAAACTATACGCTAACAACTATTTTGACATAGATGCGGGTGGGATTCCTCGGACTAGGGTGTACTTCCCCGGGCAGTGAAATTATTTAGTCGAAGATGATTTGGTCGATTAGGGTTGTGCGCAAAAACCAATCACCTTAAGAATAACATGGGAAAAATCTTCCGATCTACCCAAGAACCTCTACATATGCACTAATGTCTCCATTAGTGCTCTCACCCTATTTTTAGGCTAAGTTGACAAGGAGTTAAGTAAATTGTCTTTGTACATATTGTAAGCTCTTTACACAAACTACCGTTTCCATTTTAAGTTTTAATTACTTAACCTCTACTAGTCACGCGAGAGGAAATTGTAAAGTTTGATAGCATCAAAAAGAATTCTGGAAATTTCGACAATGTTCGTAACTTTAACGCTTGAACTCTGCCTCACTTTGAACATCGAGTGAAACTTTACGCCTTCCAACAACAGTGGTATAAAAAAGTTGAATTACAAGTTCTGTTCAGTATGCAGCTGATAAATTTACCAGTATAAAGCATGCATAAGTTAATTTTTTTATTAAAAACCCATTTTTAAGCCAATAGTCAAATCTGCATTATTAACTTTAGTTTATTTACGATAGTTTTGAAAGTTTTTTAAAAAGGTGATGATTGATGAGGGAGTTTTATGTTAAAGAATTATGTTAATTACTTTTCGCAACACTACACTAGTAAGTAGCCGATTTCCGCTTCCGTTTCAGTGTGGGAAGTCGCCGTTTACAAAAGAGTACGCCAAATATCAGCTGTAGAGAGGTAACAAATCAGCTGGAGTGCGGTAAAGAGTTTGCATTGAGCATTTACCGCACGAGTGCGGTAAATGCTCAATGTTGCCAACTCAAGAAAAAAATAGTATATCACACAATTTACATACATTAGCCTATACATAAACACAACATACACATTTTAACTATGACGGCCATATCTAAATTGTAAATAAACTGGTTTCCCAGGTTGTGACTACGTACAGTTAGTGATAAGTTAATAAAGAGCCAGATAAAGAGCAGTATTATTTAATCAATTATTGCCGTCTATGTGTGACGATAAGACGTATTCCTAGAAAGGCTTACTCGGTCGCTGAACAGCAGAGATAACGCTTTTTGTTATCTCCCCCGCACAGATAAATATAGTTTTGTTAGTATTTACTCTCTACAGTTAATTAATATTTGTAAAATCTTTTAAATTTCATAGAGGTGTTGTTTTTTACTTTCCCTATATATTTGTTGCTGGTAGTGTTGCGAAAACTATCGTACATAACTCATCCGGGAAGGTGTTTACGTTGCTCGCACGAAATTCCCGCGCTCCGCAAGCGTCGCGCGTGAACTATCATGCTCGCACGTAAACACCCACTTCCCGCACTAGTTGCGTAATATACTATTTTTTGTCGGGTTATCGTAGGATCAAGTTTGAATCACTTAGTCTACATTTCATCATATTATGATCGTAGTTTGAATAAGTTGCACCTTTTATTTACCAGACTAGCCGGGACAACCCAGCTTGTATAAATTCATATTTAATAATTTTACAGTTAATTCAGACTTTTTGTTGGCGATTCACAGCCTAAGGACACATGTTAACACATTTAAGAATTTGATAGTTTTATGAAACTTGTTTTGTTATGATTGATGGCGAATGTTCATAGAAATCCAATTTATTATTAAAGTATTTAATCCTATTCAATCCATATTATGTTATCAGTTTTATAGTCTTTTATTGTTTTAGCGAATTCCCCGTTATAGGGAAGTAGCTATTACCGTAGGTGGCATGGTAAGACTTAAGCACGGGACCACCATAACTTTTCATTTTGATCCCCCTAGACCCCAAAAACACCACTCGCTCATTTTAATATATCAATATATATAAAAGGATATATATATACACACCTGTCCGTAGACAAGATCACTTTCGTAAAAAAGTCCGATCGCGATGATATTTCGCATATACGTGTAGAGCGACATTTATTACTTCGAGTTTGGAAACCAGCACGATTGGCTAACTCTGAGGGGGTTTTAACAAAATAAAGGTTATTAGCGAATTTCCTTAAAGGAATATTAGCGAATTTCCTTAACCCTTTCGGTCCCAGCGTCCATGATCATGGACACACATTTTAGACAATTATTTAAAATACTTTCTATCAGTTTAAATCGTTCCAGTCCATTTGTCCTGGTTCATGGACTCTTTAAGAAGGGAATTTTTGCTTTTCATCAGATTTTAGGTTGGCTATTCTGATATCATATGTTGTTTGTGAGAGCATGTCTGACCATCAGTACAACAGAGCTCGCAAGCTCTTTTTTATTACTTATTTGGCAATACCCTACATAAGTTAACGTTATAAAAATGTAACAATAGTAATCTAAAAGGATCAAATTAACTTCATATGCATTAGTTATGGCATGCCATTCATTATTTTTGATGCCACAAATACTTTCACTTATGTGTCCCAGAACGTGGACGATGTGACTCAACAGCTTCTTGATGCTCATCTAACCTAAAAAATCATTGTCCAAGTTCATGGACAAAATTGTACTGAACAGTGAGTGGGTGTTCTGTTACTGTAAAATATATTTTAGTATATAAGTAATATTAAACCATAATTTTTCTATTATATTGTTGTTTTTATTTATTTTAGGTCCTAGTCGAGGGCAAAATAAAAAAATTTTGTTTTATTTGTAATTAATTGCTAAATTTGGGGTAAAAAAATCATCCGAGTCATTTTGTCCATTTTCATGGACAGTTTATATTTTTTATATAAATAATTTACCAAAGAGGTAACAAAGCTTTTGTTTATTTTTCTTGTATGTTTAGAAGGTCAAAAATATTTTCTTTTTTCCTATTATATTTTGTGCTTAGGGTAAATCTGATTTTTAGTGCGCAAAGTGTGGGCTTGTCGAAAGACAAGGCCCTTTTTATGATAACCATAGGAAATATTGTAACAAATAGGCTCCAAAATATATATTTAAGGTTATTAGATGTTTTTATTCTCAATAAAACAAATTTTTTCAAGTTTTATATGATCTTTATTTTTTATTTTTGACTAAAAAAAATTTCATTCGGTCACTTTGTCCATAATCAAGGATAATTTAAATTTTTTAAATAAATAATGATAAAATTATTAAAAATTATTTTTGGCCTTCCTAGACACTAATTAAACAAAATACAAAAGGAAAGATTTTTTATTTGATTTTTGAAGTGCTGGGACCGAAAGGGTTAAAGGAATAAGCTATTACGGTAGTACTCATGGTAAGACCTAGGTCCGAGACAATGTTAACTTTTCATTTTGGGGACCCCAGAAGCAAAAAACACCACTCGTTCGAATTTTTATATATATATCTATATATATGTTTGTTAACACGATAGCGGCCGTAAATATGGTCCGATATTAATGAAATTTGGTACAGACGTGTAAAGTGGTAATCACTCGGACGAGTTCGTGAACCAGCACAATCGGACCACCGGAAGGGGGGGTGGTAAAGGGGGATAAACCCCCCAAAAATGGGTTTTTTGTGTTTTTCACATAGAAAAATAAAATTTATCTCTGGTCAACAGATCGATTAAATGAAGTATTTTATGCCTAGCTCGATTTATTTGATTTACCGAATTTTTGTTGGCACCATTGAATTCAGCTCAAAAAAACAAACAATTTAGTATTTTTAATTACTGCTCTATGTCTATTGGTTACCGAGATATTGAAAATGGTAAACACAGTACGTTGTATCAATGTTAACCTTATGGGAAATAAGTAAAATTCTATATATCACTTATTTCTCAACATATCTTGATAAAACTTGGTAAATGGATTCTTCTAGTTCAGATCTACTAAATATTGAATTAAAACCAACCAGTTTAAACATACCTGTAGCAGCAAACCCGCATACTCATTCCCCAAGTTATTCTTATGGAGCTTACAAAAACATGTCAAATCTCGCTATGTTGGATTGAAATACATGTTGTTTTGCACTTGAAATTCGCTGAGTATGCAGGTCTGCTGCAACGGGGATATTTTTAGAATATAATACATTTTTATTAATTTAATGTAAATTCCGTCGTTAAAATTAGATTAAACTTTAAAAAATTAAAGATTTAACATTTTGAATTATTATTCTACGTCAAACCGTTGCTTAGATATTGCATGTGCTAAACACACTACGTTGTCTAGTACAATGTTTTATTTTACCCCCACATATTTTAAGTGTAATTATCCTATCTTTAAGGAATAATCCCCAAAAGTTGCATTATAACTACCCTAAATCAATGCATTTACCCTAATGTAAGGGGATTTTGTAAATAAAACTCTGATAATATGATTATATTTCAATTTTCAGGTGAATATTTTTTTGTCTTGATATTGAATAGTTAGAGTTCATTGATCATGATATTGCATAAAATATATACTAAATAAAAAAATACAAGTTATTTTAAAACTTTATGACGAAATTATGTGCATTTGGGGTGGGGGGTGTCTTGATCTAAGCTTACTGTAATCGTAATAATATAAATGGTATGTTTACAATTCTGAGGAATGATAATATGTTTTTTCAGATTGCTCCAGCCAATAGGGTTGTTTTAGTTATAAACCTAACCATATGATTTAATTTAATTTGTTCATGTGAGATTATTACTTGTTTGTTTCCAGTGTTTTGAATTCACTGATTATATGTTTGCTGACATTTATATACTATAACAAGATTACATTTATTGAAAATTAAAAGGCTAAGATTTATATAAAATCTTACCGTAGTACTCATGGTAAGACCTAAATCCCTGACCATGATAACTTTTCGTTTTGGGGCCCCCAGAAGCAAAAAACTCCAATCGTTCGAATTTATATATATATATATATATAGATTTTTTATATATATTAAATGTCTGTTAACACGATAGCGGCCACAAATATGGTCCAATCTTAATGAAATTTAGCACAGACATGTAAAGTGGTAATCACTCGGAGGAGTTAGTGAACCAGCCCGCTAGGACCACTGGAAGGGGGGGTAAAGGGGGATAAACCCCCCAAAAATTGGTTTTTTGTATTTTTTACATATAAAAATAAAATTAATCGAATTTTTGTTGGCACCATTAAATGCAGCTTAAAAAACAATTAATTTAGTACTTTGAATTACTGCTCTAAGTCCATTGGTTACCGAGATATTGAAAGTGGTAAGCACAGTACGTTGTCCCAATGTTAACCTTATGGAAAATAAGTAAAATTCTATATTTTGCTTATCTCTCAACATATCTTGATAAAACTTGGTTTGTGGCTTCATCTAGATGAGAACTAAGATTAATAGTGTAAAATCCCCGCTATTTCCATTTGAATTGCAGCAAACCTGCATACTCATTCCCCATGTTATTCTTTTGGAGCTTAAACAACATGTCAAATCTCGCTATGCTGGCTTGTACTATGTTTTTTGCACTCGAAATTCGCTGAGTATGCAGGTCTTCTTCCCTATAGGGGAAATTCGCTAAAAGTGTATATATTACTAATAAAAACCATTGTGATCCCCTTGTAAATTTATATAAAATGAATCCTATGGAAATGAGCCGAGTACGCTGCCGAGCAGGTGTGCTGCGAAGGGTGTATTTCTTAAATACAATGATTTTAAGTCCAATAAAAAAATAACCGTGTGCTGACATAACAATCAAAATTGTCTATATTCCACAAAGAAGGGAACGTACACGTAAGAAAAATAAGGCAGTAAGGGTGGAAAGCATATATTTAGTGTTATTGCGGGACAGTTCCTAATTAATACCTGATACATTTTAATTCATATAAAATTGAAATAATTTTTGAAGTTTTAAAATTACTTGGCTCACTCACATTTAAAATGAAACATAACCATAATAGCTGGTTAGAAAACAGCGTTAACAAGGCGAAAAAACTCTTGTTAACAAAATAAATTTTGATGTATTGATGTATTTTTTGATCAGATACAACATCCCGCGTGTCGGGACCCAAGAGTATGATGGAAATAGGGACATGACAAATAACTTAATCGACCTTTAACAGATTGCTGAACCGCAATAAACCACTTAGATGTCTGGGTTTAACTGACAGGGAGGAAAGATTCTTGCAAATAACAACCTAAATTTTTAATCCTAAAACTAATATTTGAATAGTAAGTGTTTGATTACTGATGGGTGGTGAAATTTATAATACCAATAATATCGTTTAAAATAACCCTTATTGACTTATTAAGTTATACTTTTGTGTCTTAGTAGGTAACAGCTCCAAAGACCGTTGAACAAAAATTCCTTGTCATTTATATATAAAGCCCAAATTACCCGTAACCTTTGAGAGAACCACGTCTGACTCATATGAAGCCTGGAATGAAAGGCCTCAGAAAGAAAACCCCAGGAATAGTATCAGTGTTTTAGTAAAATTTTCCCTAAGAGAATAAATACAAAGAAAAGGGCTGAGCAGCTGTTGCACTTGTTTTTATTTACAAATATTTGTTTACTTTTCCCAGCGAAGCGGGACCCATCTAATCCAGTTTCATTCCCATCTTATTCTCCGCCATAAAAACTACACAAACGGTTCCTACTTAAACATAGAGGCATATTAGAGTATTTTCATTCAAAACCGTTGTTTAAATATTTATGCGGGGAAAGACACTCCAATAAGGGCAAAGCAAAAAACAAGTGCTCTGCGAGGCGGACTGGCCGGAAAATTACGTTACAACTTTTCATGAAAAACTGATTATAATGAGTGGAGTTGGAAAGCTAACCTTTGCCGAAGAATTAATTTAGTAATGAGGGGCGGGCGCGTGCGCGGGGTCGGCGAGCGACGGGAGCGACGGGCCGCAGTCGGCGCCGAGACTCGCGGAGGTGCGGGGCGAGTGTGTGCCGCGAGTTCGCCACTCTCATCTAGACCACCGTCCTCCGACACTTTATCTGTGGTAAGTTACATTACTCTAAATTTACAAAAAAATGTATTTGCCGTCGAAATATAACTAATTACGATAAGGAATGGAATAAAGGTTTACTTCTACTAATTATGTTTTCGGCTATCAAAAATACTGTTATTTTGGTCTAAAAGAAATTCCAATTTAATTTATTCTTATAAATTAAAAAATGATCCTCTAAATTTTACCAGCACAATTCGACGTAAACAAACGAAAAACTCTGGTTGGCAGAGTTTTAAAATAACATTTATTTTTCGAGCGATTTTTATGGAAGCATTGCATACTAATTTCGGACATAAAATAAACAAATATATCAATAAGTTCCTAGTATACGATAAGGACATTAAAACCTTATTAGTCATTAATAAAAATAGCACAATCGATTAAAAATTGTACTTGATAATAACGAGTTGATAAAACAACGTTCGAGGTCAAATAACTTATAAATAAATTAAATACACATATAAGTAATTTGTTGATCGAGTCTAATAAAATATTTAAAGCGATGCACTTAGTCTGCGCGGACCTGGGCGTCTTCAATTGTCAGCATTGTCTGGGCACTAGTAAGACATGACATACTGGGGTGTGTATAAAACATGACATACACATTTATGCAAGAACCAGTAATTTTTGTTTTACTGGTTATGGGTGATCGCAATTTTAGTTTTTACGAACTATGAAAAATGTCAAGATGTAAATGTAAAGGATATCAAAATTAAAAGTTGAAATAAAATATTTGGTGATTTGAATAAATATTAACGCAGATTGGATGATATATCTCGTGTTATGTCTATTCAGTCACATAATGGTGACATAGTATTATAAGGTGATGAATAATAAGGGGAATCGTTACTCAATTAGCCTAAATGTTTCATCAACGATAAATACATGCAATTTAAGTTTGAAGCTGTCAAAAGTATTGTCGCTTGTAGTCAAATTGCATAATATGATTGTCGATTATAAAAGATAAGTTTGATTTTATTAAATGGGCACGAAAATAACTATACGATCCTATGCAATCATGAACATTTGCTCTTAAATAAGCGAATACAAAATTTGTCTGGTTGACTATTTTAGTCATATTTTGCACGCCTCCAAACAAGTTGTTAAGAATTAAAAATAGGTTACATACCGTATCTGTTGAACAGTTTGTCTTTGTGTCAATACATGACTACATGTTTCACAATAACATATATTATTGCTTTGTTTTGTGAGTAATTAACAATAATATTAAATAATTGGTAGACCATTACAATTACAATGCATAAATGCAACTAATACCAATTATGAAAATGCGACTAAACGAATAAAACCTTATTAATAGTTTTTGATTAGATACATTCCTTGTAATTAAAAAGAATTATGAGTAATAAATTTTACAATTTGTTATAATTTCTTGAAAAATAACGTTGTTTGTGAGCTCGCCAACGCCTTAATTTTAGACAAATTTTTATGATTTAGGTGTCAAATTACTGGAAATTTTATCAATATTTCCTGAATACTGTTAATTTTCTTTTAGGTTAAAAAAGCGTTTCCCCATTGGGCATGTATGTGATCCACAAAATTACATGTATTTCTTATGGAAGGGATATTTTTAAAAATATTACTAAAATTAGTGCTTACCTTGTAAACGGTTGGACCAAAATAGACATATTATGTACTTTTCTTACAGGAAATTTAATTTTCTTTAATTTTTAAATTTAATAGGGAATACTAAAAGCTGATAGTTTTCAAAATATTTAGGAAAAACCAAAAGACTGTACCATTAGACCCCTCTCCCTCCCTCCGCTCAAGGGCTACGGATGGGAGATTTTTGATATGTTCACCTCCTAACAAGTCAAATCAAAGCTGCAAAGTCAAAAATTGTGTTCCAAAAAATTCATTCTAAACCTTTTCGTTGCCTGGACTAAATGTGTATTCTAGATCAAAATGAACAGACTTTACGAAGGCTATGGAACTAATGAACTAAAATAGTTTTAAAATATATATGGTTTTATGTTTCATTTTCGTCTTAAATTCTGGTACGTTGTTTCTTCTCAAACCAGGTTTTGGCCATCAATGCTCGGACGTCAATCGCAATTGGGTAAATGGCGCAGTAGCGTTGAAACCTTGTCGCCGGATAACAGCTTACTAGAACTGAAGGCGAAAGCTGAACTAACATTTGTTTAGTCAGTTCGGTTCAGGGGCAAAATGAAATATATTCTTTCTTCATGTATAGATAACAGAAATATAAATGTATATTTTTATTGTATTGTGGTAGCATATTTATATTTTACTCTTTGAAGAAAAGTGTAAATATTTCTTACCACAAGTCATGTTGCATAAAAGATCAAACCAGGTCGTTCCCGAAGGGAGTGACCGGTACGTGGGGCTAACACAAAGGCTGTTCTCACTACCGTATTCCCCTTCAAACATTAACTCAATCAAAAGATGTTCATTAAAAATGCACGATTTTTACTCAGTCAGTTCTAGTTAAGGCCGTAACGAAATTAATTAAATTAATTGACTATTGTTAGTTTATCCTTATGTTTGACAACAAATGTAATTTTTTTAACCACCTGATTTTGACTATTTGATAGTGTCTCGCAATAACATGTAGTTGAATGTCACGTAGTTATGTTTTTAGTGAATTTATCCTGTAGGGAAGAAGCTACCAACGTAGATCCCATGGTAATACCTAAGACCGAGACCATAATAAATTTACGTTTTGAGCCCCCAGAAGCAAAAACCGCCTTTCGTTCGAATTTATATATGTCTACAGAATCTATATATATAAGAGCCAAAACTGTTGACTGACTGAGTGACCTACCCACTCACTAACTCACTGAACACAGTTTCTCAAAAACTATAAGGTTTTGCGCCATGAAACTTGGTACAAATAATTTTTATAGGCTATAGATTAAAGGCTAAAAGGATTAAAGGATTAAAGGATTAAAATGACTAGGCTACGAAAGGATTTTAAAATATATTCTCTCAAAAGGCTAAAATAGTGTATATTATAGAATTCAAAATGGCGGCCATTTTTAGTTCTCAATGCTTATTTCCTAAAACAATGTAGGGCTTTGGGCCATGAAACTTGGCTAAAATATTGATTATAGACTCTAGATGCATGCTAATGAAGGATTAAAATGTTTTCTCTGAAAAAGCCAAAATAAGGTAAATAACAAATAAAAAATGGTGTCCCTTTCGAAGAGCTATGATTAAAAACTCTGGATGAAAGATCTCTAGAATATTCTAAAGGAAATTTTTTTTTAAATCAATCTATTAGAAGAATTAACTGGACAAAACTGTGACGGTTATATTCTATTACCACTTAGGCTTCGCGCGTTTTACGGATTGCCCTAATAGTGAGGTTGCTTAGGGCTTTACTTTAAGAACACCTTTACCAGGTGGATAAAAGCACCAAATTTGGCATGAAGGTACTTGAGGGTATACTAATCAATTTCAGCTTAGGAGCCCTCACGATTTTTTAAACATTTCCATACACGGCACCATAATCCAAAATGGCCGACAAATACAGAAATATATATTGAAAAAATTTTGTTTATGTGTATCCAAGCTAATATTGCCCAAGATATCGATTTGAAACTACCGCCTTACTTGCTGAGTATTAAATACTTCATTCTGATTGGGTATTAATTTTTAGCCTCCATCTTGGATCCGCCATATTGGATACAAGATAGTTTTTTTTTAAATATGAATGTAGTATTGTGACACATCATTACAGACTAGATTTTCACGCTGATTACAATGATAAAATCCGTTTGTGAAAATATGCATTCGATAAAAATATGTGCTCAAATAAAAATTCATCCCTATACATTTCTTATGGACGTTTCATATTTTTAGCATTTTTTTATTATTTTTCTTTTATCTCTCATTATAATTAATTAAGATATGTAGTTAGTTTTAGATTTGAAAATACTCAGTGAAATAGCAGCTTTCATTTGAGATATTAGTGATCAACATCGGACAAGTGACAGATGAGCTATAAGCCTCAATGTAACTTAAAAATCAATTTTTCGGAAATTTGTCTTTAATCAAGTATTTATACCTCCGGTTCTAAATAAGGTATCCAGTTCATTTTGGTCATAAAATACGCAGTGATACTTTGGCTTTAGTTTTAAATAATGATACATTAAATATGTTAGGTTGTAAACAGATTTTAAGGCTCATTACGACATAAAGATTAGTTATTTTTTAATTTTACGCTTAATAGTTGATTATATCTCCCCCCAAACTCGTCCGAATTAAATGATCGCAGTCTAAAAATAAAGCTAATATTTTACTGAGTCTTTTAAAAGCATTCAGAACTCCATACCTGCCTTCGAACTGGAGATATCAGTCTTTATATAAACAAACATTTCTGAAATATTTAATTTTATGTGGGTTTTTGAACCACAACTCACTTGAAACTAAATCTATTAAAATAATTTATGAATCAAATGAAAGCCAATAGGCTACAGAATCAATAAGGACCTTTACAATTTTTTAGTCTTCTTTGAAACTAGAGAAATCCTTCAATAACTGTAAAATTATGGAAATGAAACGAATTCATGTTGAGTGAAAGCTCATAAGTCACTTAATCTTTAATCTGATTTTATTGAAAGTTAGCTCACTTGAAAGCTGATGGTTTACTGATTGATTTAAGACAAAAATGAACTAAATACCTTATTTAGAACAGGAGATATACATAATTGATTAAAAACAAATTTCCAAAAAAAATGATTTTTAAGTTACATTGATGCTTATAGCTCATCTGTCACTTGTCCGATGTTGATGATTAATATCTCAAATGAGAGCCGCTATTTCACTGAGTATTTTAAGGCTTAAACTAACTACATATCTTAATTATAATGGGGGATATAAGAAAAACAATCCAAAAAAATATAAAAAATACGAACGGGCCATAAGAAATGTATAGGGATGAATTTTCATTTGAGCATATCTTTTTAACGATTGCATATTCTCAAAAACGGATTTCAGTATTGTAATCAGCGTGAAAATCTAGTTCATAATGATATGTCACAACACCATTTTTACATTAAAAAAATTGAGTTGATATCAAATATGGCGGATCCAAGATGGCGGCCGAAAATTATTATCCTTTCAAAATAAAGGATTAACTACCAAACAATGATAGGTGTTGTTTCCAAGTCAATATCTAAAAAACATGCTTGTAAAAGATGCAGTACAGTATCTTTTTTTTCAAAAATGATCCCATGTTAATTGTGATTTAACATCCCACACACGGATTTTGGCGCCGGGTGTGGAAAGTTCTTAAAATTCAAAAGGGCTCCTAGGCTAAAATTGATTAGTACATCATAAGGTATCTTCACACCAAATTTGATGCTTTTATCCGCCAGGTAACGGTAATTTCACTTAGCCACCTCACTATATGTAATTAAACTAGAATTTTGATACTCTGCATGGACATTCCATTTCCATTTCATCATCCCGCTATAATGGGGGTTTTGAAAAGTAAAAATTTTAGAAGGGGTTGTGTGCTGGTTAAGGGCGAATTAGCTATATTCAAGCAAATATACTATTTCTCCCGTACATTTTCGTCTCTGGCTGGTAAACGAGTAATCCAATCTTCAATGTGATTGAAAACATTTTGAGGATTTAGGTTTCTTTATATTTTTTCTCAAGACCTTAATTTTAAAAATGTTCTTACAATTTTTTGGTCTATAAATAAACATACTAAATTCAGATGTCAGGTCCAGAGTCCGTCCTTTGCCGTTATTGTCATTTCCATCGGTTATCATATCTCTTATTCTCATGAGTAAAATTGGCCAACAGGTTTTAGGGGACAGGGCGGTGCAATGAAAGTACTTAATTGAAACCCATGGAGTGGATAGGCCTACTATTATAAACCCAATTTTATAAGTTAAATAATAGATTAACAATTATTAATCTATTATTTAACTTACAAAATTGGGAATTTTCTGTATTCTTAGGAAATTTCTGTATTCTTAAGAGTAAACTGAACTATTAGAATGTGTCAGCACATGGTAGCCAATTGATATTACTTTTTTGAAAAAAGAAAATTCATCAAGGAAACGTTCCATCTTCTCATTTCAGTCTGGGGTGGAATCACTATCTGCAAACTCAAGAGTTTAATTAATTAAGCAATTATTAACGTTCAGGTAAATCATTAAAATCATCATCAGACTATTTGGAATTATAAAAATTGCACATTACAAATATAACTATATTTGAACCAAACAATGTTTATCCTTTAAGCGAGCGAAGCCGCAGGTATATCTACTACTTATATATACCTATATTTGTCTGTTAGTACGATAGAGGCCATAGGCCATAAAAACGGTCAGATCTTATTGGTACTTTGTTAAGTCATGTAAAGTGGAGATAACTTGTACGAGTTCACAAACCAGCCTGATTGGCCACCGGAACGTGGTAAAGGGGTAAACGGGGGAGGAGGGGATAAACCACCCAAAAATGGGCTTTTTGTGTTTTTTACATAGAAAAACAAAAATAATCCAATCGTTGTTAGCTTCATTGATTTCAGCACGAAAAAACAACAATTTAGCAATTTTTAATAATTGCTCTAAGTCCATTGGTTACCGAGATATTGGGAGTGGCTAACTCAGTACGCTGACCCAATGTTTACCTAATGGAAAATAAGTAAAATTCTGTATCTCGCTTACTTCTGACCACGTCTCAGTAAAACTTGGTTTGTGGCTTCATCTAGTTGAGACATAATATACACTTGTCAAAAATCCTTAATATTTCCATTTTTGTCACAGCAAACCTGCATACTCATTCACTATGTTATCCTTATGAGAACAAAAAATATCTTCCTTCTTAACATCTTGATAAAACTTGATACTATCTTCTTATTCAGATTTACTGAATATTGAATAAAAATCACTCAGTTTTAAATACCTTTTTCAGCAAACCTGCATACTCATTCCCCATGTTTTTCTTATGGGGCTTACAAAAACGTTTCATATCTTGCCATGTTGGATTGAAATATGTTTTTAGACATTTCAAAATGCGCTTATTATGCCTGTCTACTGCAACGGGGGTATTTTTGATCAAGAGCGCATCATACAAACTGAATATGTAGTAATCAGAGTTTCTTACAAAACATCGACGTTGCTTAGGCGACCTTTTTTTTGGAAAGATTAACTAGAACTATTCTAAAAGGTGGGCTAAATTTAATTAATTTATAACTCATAAAAAACCAGGTGAAATTGAACTGTTTGAATAGTAACGGAAAGAGAACATTAAAATATTTTTTAACCATAGTTGCGTAAGCGGCCGCTAGAGCTTTCATATCAAAAGGTAGCCTTTTTTGTTGAATCGTCAGTATAGATATGCACGCGGGCTCTCTCAGATATTCCCTTTACACACGAAACAAACATGTTGTTTTGGGAAATTTCTTGAAATGTACAACGGGTCAAGCTTTTCCTTAATGGTGGTTCAGTACAAAATTCCATGCAAAAATTTCTGTTGCAACTGCAACTGGTTGAAATTTCCTAACTCAGAAGATCTAATGCTACATAGCAGCTATACTAAACACAATTGACGGTTAAATTAAACGGCTACCTATTGATATAAGGCCTCCAGCGAAGATTTGCCAAAATAATCTTGAAATTTCCTCTTTTATAATTATATGAATGGTTCATTTTCATTTAATACTTTGTGAGATTCGAGGTAATTAAATCGGGCATATCTTTTAGAATAAGCCTGTGCAATAAAGGTAAATATCCAAAATAAAGCTATATAATTAGCTTCAGTTAATTTTGTTTACGATATTTTGCGGTGTTGTTGATTTGGTTTGATAACAATTTGATCGTTACCACCAATGTAGTGCCTGGTAATATTCTTTTATTTTACGAATTTTTTTCTTAAAATTTGCTGACAATTTTAAACATTTTATTTTGTGTTTTTCATGTAATGTATGCAGTGTGTTCATTTATTACTTTGGTTTAAAAATATTCAGGTCATCTAATAAAAAATTAAATTTATCTGGACCAACTAACAAGGCATGTAATATGTCGTGTTCATTGGGCCGGATTTCACAATGGTTAAAATATATTTGCTATAATAATTCTCATTTTTATAACTAATTTTAGCGAATTTCCCCTATAGGGAAGAAGCTATTACCATAGGTCTCATGGTAAGACCTAAGCCCGAGACCATGATAACTTTTCGTTTTAGGGCCACCAGAAGCAAAAAAAACCATTCGTTCGAATTTTATATATCTATATATATATATATATATATATATATATATATATATGTGTGTGTGTGTGTGTGTGTGTGTGTGTGTGTGTGTGTGTGTGTGTGTCTGTCAGCACGATAGCGGACGTAAATATGGTCCGATCTTAATGAAATTTGGAACAGACATGTAAAGTGGTAATCGAATGGACGAGTTCGTGAACCAGCCCGATCGGACCACCGGAAGGGGGGGTAAAGGGGGATAAACACCCCCAAAAATGGGTTTTTTGAGTTTTTTACATATAAAAATAAAATTTAACGAATCTTTGTTGGCACCATTGAATTCAGCTCAAAAAAACAAACAATTTAGTTTTTTGAATCATTGCTCTATGTCCATTGGTTACCGAGATATTGAAAGTGGTAAACACAGTACGTTGTCCCAATGTTAACCTTATGGGGAATAAGTAAAATTCTATATCTCGCTTATTTCTCAACATATCTGGATAAAACTTGGTTTGTGGCTTCATCTAGATGAGATCTAATGTATTTTAGTCTAAAATCCCCGAAATTTCAATTTTTGTGGCAGCAAACCTGCATAATCATTCCCCATGTTATCCTTATGGGAAATAAAAAATTCTATATCTTACTTATTTTTTAACATTTCTTGACAAAACTTGGTATATGGCTTCTTCTAGTTAAGATCTACTAAATAATGAATTAAAACCAACCAGTTTTAACATACCTGTTGCAGCAAACCTGCATAATCATTCCCCATGTTATTCTTATGGAGATTACAAAACATGTAAAATCTCGCTAAGTTGGATTGAAATACCGTTTGTTGTGTTGCATCTGAAAATCGCTGAGTATGCAGGTCTGCTGCAACGGGGATATTTTATTAAACAGCCTTGCTTTACTGCTCGTCAGTTATAAAGTTATTTCCGTGCTTGTTTCAGTTATTTCTCTTGCTCTGTGTTTACTCAATGGCGATTGTAAACAAATGAATAAGATGTAGTGTGTAAAACACGAAGAATATTGATCTTGAAAATCTGTTTCTGGTGTACACAGAACAGACGCTCCTCACCACAAACAACTCTGAACGAGATATAACGGGTCTAGTGGGCCTGGGGGAACTTGTTTATTAGAGCAATTAATAGTTACTTGCATAACTTTTGACTCACTATGTAAAAGAGATTTACCTTTTACAAAGTTAATGTTCGTTGGTTAAAATCCTTGTCAGTTTCGAAACTATACAGTGTATCCAACCTAATTACAGCACCAATACCATTTCAAAAACTGCTTCTAGGTTTAGAGTAAACTTTAAATGGTGGATTTCATCTATTTTTTATGTGAATTCCATTCTCTTGTAAATGACCGCAATTAATTGTACAAAATGGGGAACAACTCAATAGCTTAATAATAACTCTCAACAACTCATTTATTCAACCAAAGTAACACGATTACATGCATTGGTCATTCCAGATAAGAATATTTCTAACAAAAATTAAAAATTGTCAATAAAATAACTAAAATGAAATAAACTCTTATTATTAAATTTATATAGTCAGTCAGTCAGTTAGTTAGGCAGTCAACCGTTTTGGCTTATACATATATGTATAAGCCAAAACTATATATATATATATAAGCCAAAACGGTTGACTGCCTAACTAACTGACTGACTCACTCACTCACTGACTCACTGACTCACTGACACTCCGATCACAGTTTCCCAATGAAACTTGGCAGAATAAATCATTATATGCTCTAGATGCGTACCAAGAACAGATTTTAAAACATATTCTCTCAAAAGGCTAAAGTTGGGTATATTATACAATTCAAAATGGCGGTCACTTTTAGTTTTCAAAGCTTATTTTCTTAAACAATGTAGGGCTTTGGGCCATGAATCTTGGTTCAAATACTCTTGATAGGCTCTAGATGCATACTAATGAAGAATTGTAAAATGTTTTCTCTTGAAAGGCTAAAATAAGGTAAATTCGAAAATTTAAAATGGCGACCTTTTCAGTTTTTGGAGCTGATTACAAAATATTAATAGAGGGTCACTAGAATATTTAACAGGGACAAAAAATAGAAATTCCTTTTACCTAAAGAATAAAATGAACAAACTATTACGGTTATCTTACACTACATATTTGTAAAATGACACATACATAGGCTACTCGCGTTTTACGGATCAATCGAAGTATTTAAACTAGAATCTTGAAACTCTGCATGGACATATCATTCCGTTATATTTATACAATCGGGGTTTTCTCTGCAACCTTAAGTTTGTAATTAAGTGCTCAAAAACGTATAGGTAAAACAAATTATTAGTCTATTTATAAATTTATAAAAGCTGCACATTACAAATAACGTATAATTGAACCAAACATTTGTTAACCTTTCAGCGGACGAAGCCACAGGTATAATTATAATATAAAAGTAAAATGCCAGGTTTTTATTATAAGTCAGTCAGGAACTCACGGACGCTGTAAAAGCATTATCAAGGAGAGATAACTCAAGCCTCTTTCTAAATTCATTCTCTTTCTAAATGGTTTGACACTGCTCTGAGGTCCACAGGAAGTTTGTTGAACAGATTAATTGCATTGAAACGGAGATTTTTTCTTTTGAAAGAAAGATGAGTGCTGGGCTGGGACTTAAAGATTAATAGAGACTCTTTAATTATACTAATGGTTTCGAATGATTTTGAAATAGTCAAAGAATATAGTTAAAAAAGATAAAGTCTCATAAATGTAAAGACATGGAAAAGTAAATATATCAGACTTCAAAAACGGTTTACAAGATCGACGCCTGCTCATTGAAAAAATTACTCTGATAGCTCTTTTTTGAAGGCGAAACAGAAACAATGTTCTTTTGTTTTCGCATCCGCATATGGGCAGAGCATAGACGAGGTGTGGGTAAATGAGCCCGTAATAGGTAGAGAGAAAAACGCCAGAGTTGGATGATTTTACTAAGGTCCGGGTGGCAAATATTCCTGAGCTCACTTTTCTGGATACATTTTAGATATGGCTGTGAAATTTTAGGTTGTCATCCTTGGTCAGTCCAAAAAATGTTGTGTTGTTGATCGGTTGGATAGGAATTTCATCGAGATAAAAACTAAAATTAGGACCGGATGTGAAAATTAAGAAACTGGGTTTTAACTAGATTTACTGTGAGCTGATTACTGTCAAACCATTGTAGTAAGCAATTGGCTTTAACAAAATGCAATTGTTCAAGAGACACCGCTGTGGGGCTGGACAGCAAGAAACGTGTCATCGGCGTAGAGGACGTCCCTAGCCGAATCATTGCCTACAGGGAGATCGTTGATAAAGATCAGGAAAACAGTTGGACTGAGGATGGAGCCCTGGGGAACACCACTCAATGTAAGAAGCTCGGGCGAACCGTACTGCCGCAGAAATCCTCACTTATCAACTGACGATACCCTTACACATTGCTTCCTTCCTTTCAAGCAAGACTTGAACCAATCTAATTCTAAGCCTCTCATCCCAGAGTGACTCATTTTTTCAAGCAGGAAATCGTGACTGACGGAGTCGAAAGTTTTTCTCAAGTAAAAAAATAGGCCTGTGGAGCAATTTCCGCCATCAAGAGCGCTGTCAATATCTTCAATAAGAGCAAACATTGCACTGGTTATATTTTTCACAATCTCATGTTGATTTTCACAAATTATTTCATGTTTTTCTCAAAATGTAGATAGAAGTAGTGAAACTATTTTGTTCAAATATCTTGGAGATACCTGTCAAAATTGAGATAGGGCGATAGTTATTTTGATCTTTATTGTCACCTTTCTGAGTATTGCAATTTTCAAAGCATTTGAGAAACATCCTGAAGAAAATGAGAAATTTATGAGATGGCTGATGGGTTCTGCTGATAGGTCTGCTATATCTTTTGCTAAAATATATCTTTTTGCTATATATATATATATATATATATATATATATATATATATATATATATATCTTTTGTTTCTGCTATATATATTTTGCTATATCTATTATTCTTATGGAACACCGTTTATTTTATGTTTTTTTCGGATTATACTCTAGATAAATGTATTTTAGTCTAAAATCCTCGATACTCCCATTTTGGTGGCAGCAAACCTGCATAATCATTCCCCTTATTATCCTTACGGGGGGAAAATGTATATATTCCTTATTTCTTAACATATTTTGATAAAGCTTGGAATATGGCTTCTTCCAGTTCAGATATATTAAATTTTGAATAAAAACCACCCAGTTAACATAACTGTTCCGGTAAACCTGCTAACCTGCTTACTCATTCCCAATGCTATTCTTATGGAGCTTTCAAAAAACATGTCATATCTTCCTATGATGGATTGAAATGTGTTATTTTGCATTTAAATTCGCTGAGTATGCAGGTCTACTGCAACGGGGGTATTTGGCTGATCCAAGCCCAAATGAGAAGGTCTAAAAAAGGACAATATTCAGTACAGTTTACTGACATATCATACAAGTTTCTCTCTTATTGAACAGTTTTTGTGACTTCGTTGGCACAAATATCTATATCGTATTTAAAGTTCCTAACTCAATCCTGGCATATACACTTTTCAATACCCTTTAGGGATTAATCCTTTTATATGGAGTCCAGTATTCTGCATGGACAAGGTCGAATGTATGGCCAAACTCCGAGTGAGCAAGTAAGTGGTTTTGAATAACGATCAATTGAGACTCAAAGAACTGGTTTTTCAGTGGTACTGTTGTACAAAAGATATGGATGCTTCTGATGCGATGAGACAACATTATTTGTCTTTGAAGAGGGAATACAGAGATAGTATTAGAGCCGCAAAGTCATCTAAAGTGCTCAACATTATTGAAAACTCTTCAAATAAAGTTAAAAGTGTGTGGGATATTGTAAACGAGAATTGAGGCAAGAAAAACTGTTCTTTGAACTTTCCTGAATCGATCAGGGATGAGATTGGTGCTGATGTTAGTGATCCGAAACTTGTTTCTAACATCTTCAATAACTTCTTTGTTAGTGTATCTAATAGTGGTTTGCCTGCATCCATTAGTCTTCCTGCTTGCCAGCGCTAGCTGTAGGTCATCTACTTTGTTTTTAACTCCTGTTTCTGATGAAGAGGTAGCTGACATTATCAGGTCTCTAAAACCCAAGACATCTTCAGGCTATGACAATGTATCATCTAAACTACTTAAAATGTGCAGTCAACATTTCATCAAGCCACTTGTTCATTTAATCAATCAGTCGTTTGTAAGTGGAATGTTTCCTGATTGTTTAAAGTTATCAGTTGTAAAACCTTTACACAAAAAGGATAGAGTTGACGTTCTGGATAACTTTAGACCAATTTCAATCGCATCAACATTCTCTAAGATTTTTGAAAAGGCGGTCTCAATGAGACTGTGGGCTTTCATAGAATCCAGTATTTTGTTTGACAACCAGTTTGGGTTTGTGAAGGGAAGCTCTACTGTCAATGCAATGTTTATGCTCTTGGATAAAGTGGTGAACGCTCTTGATCGTGGTGGGTCAGCATCTGGTGTTTTCTTTGACCTCCGCAAGGCTTTCGATGTGGTTTCACATAGCCTTCTGTTGGAGAAACTTGAAAGCATTGGTGTTCGAAGTGTGGCTAATCAATGGTTTTCATCCTACTTATAAAATCGTAGAAAAGTTGTTGAAATACCGTACAGAGATGGAAATATGTTTAAACGGTTCTCTTCTGATATTCAGAATGTTAAGGCGGGTGTACCGCAAGGCTCCATATTAGGGCCACCTTTGTTCATTTTGTTTATCCATGATTTGAAGAGTTGTATCAAAAATGCTCATTTGTGCTTATTTGCTGACGACACGTCAATTGTCATCGATGATCGATGTCGGGAAGACATGGAGGTGAAGGCCTTTATGGAGTCAAATTCTGTAGTTCAATGGTTTCGAGAGAACAGTCTTTTTTGTCAACGCCAAGAAAACGACGTTGCTTAATTTCTCAATCACATCAAAGCACTCTGAAGATATTAGAATTATGATTGATGATGCTAAAGTCTGTTCTGAAAACGTAGTGAAGTTTTTGGGGTTGCATGTTGACCGCAATCTGAATTTCTCCATCCACATTCAAAATGTTGCACGAATGATTTGTTCCGGTATTTTTGTGCTCCGTAGGCTGTCAACCTTTACGAACGCATCAGTTCTTCTTTCGGCGTACTATGCTTTAGTTTTCCCCTATCTTTCACATGCTGTTTCGATCTGGGGATCAGGAGCATCAAAAACCAAACACATTTTTGTTCTTCAAAAAAAGGCCGTCAGAATTATCGCTGGCATTCGTCAAAGAGAGTCATGCAAACCTTATTTTAAGGACTTCAATATGCTTACTTTTCCTGGTATTTACATTTTAAAAAAACATTGATTTTTTTAAAAACAAAACCATAGCATTTTCCGACCTCTTGTCCCAGAGTTTACATATTGCCTCAGAAATACCTCTAAACTAAATATTCCCCACCATGCTACTTCCTTTTTCAAGCACCATACCTTCTATAACGCCATTGCACTTTTCAACGCCCTCCCTGATTTTCTCATGTATGAATCTGACTTTGTTATCTTTAAAAGAAAACTGAATGGATTTTTAAATGAAAAATGCTTTTGCTCTTTAAAAGAATTTATTGAGGGTTATTATTAAGCATGTAGTATCATTTGTTTTATTATTATTTTAGTTTTGACGCAAGCCAATGCATGTTATTATGTTTGATGGCAATAAAGGATATTTGACTTTGACTTTGACTTTGACTTTGAATGCGAAAGGTGCACAAACACAGAATACAACTGGGATCATACGGAAGCTAATGTCCGCTTATGGTGAGAATGCTCGGCTAAATATTTAGCTGGATATTTAGTGGGCTTTGGCTACTAGCTTCTAGATTGCCGTGTGTCAATTACGTTTCTGCGGTAGCATGTAGTATACGTAAATTTTAACTGAACTGTTTGTCAGATTAAGCGTTGTTTAGAGATGGAAAACTTGGGTATTGCCAAATATACTAAACAAAATTATTTGGTTGGTTAATAAAATTAACTAATTTAATCGAACACTTAATTTATTTAATAAGTCAATTAAGGAATTGTTAATTATCAATTTAAATACTTTTAGGAAATTAAAAGATTTCTTCAATGATATGTTACGTATTTTCTTGTACCTGACCCTTTGATAATGGCCTGAATGGATTTTTAGCTCATGTATTTTTCTTTAACAATACTTTCATTATATTGTTTGGAATGCAAATGCACAGTCATACACAAATGTAAAAAAATAAAAATATTAACATTTTAAAACTTAAACAAACTTTTAAAATTTTGCATGTAAAAAATTGTTTTTTTAATTTTTAACTTGAACATTTTTACCATACAAAATCAAGCAGTAATATTACCTTTTTAGAGTATTCAACAGTTATGAAGAGCTGAATTCTTTTAAGGAAATTAACAAAGTTTTTAGTGCGATGTCCTTTTCCTCATTGATATAGATATATTTATAATTTTTACCCTTCTTCATTTTCAGGGGATTTAATTGGGGTTACCAGCAGTGAGGATTACTTACAACAGAGCTCGTTACGACGTGTTTACCGATGCGTAATATTTCCGTTTCGTTTGCAACACGGATGGATGTGACTGCAGAGGCTGATCATGTGATGTAAACACGATGGATATAGAACGCGAGGATTCTGCCAGTTTAACCACTACAGTCTCCTACGGATTAGGGGAATCAGAGTTCCTGTTACAAGAGATAAATTTAACGTGAGACTAAAACATTAATTTTAGCTTAATAAGAACCATAACCTTCTGACATTAAGTATTCTCTAAACCAATATATTCTCACAATTTACATATGTACATTATACAGCAAATGTTCTTAAAAAATACTTAAAGAACATTTAACTTAAAAGAAATTTAAGCGACTTGGTATACATTTAAAATGTCTTCACTTCCAAGGCTGTTGTAAATATTTACAAAATCGTTAATTAAAAAAATACAGGGTGTTTTTTTTAACGCAACCCAAAACTCAGTGAAGGATTATTTTCCCCCAAGATCCCCGGGTTGGACCCCACGATCTTATTTTATTTGGGGATACATAAAAAGAAAGACCTACGAAAACAATTCACAGGATATTCAGCACACGACAATTCAGAGGTATCTAACAGCACGTGTTCGGGAATTTGATGAAGAGAGCATAACTTTATACGAATGCCAGTGGCGGATTTTTTGAGCACAGAATGTAAACTAAATGTGATCAAACATAAAGAATAGGTTGTATAAAATGTAAAGATCCATATAACAATACTCTTTTGTATTTATATGTGCATTATTCGATTTTAAAAGAGGGTTGCGTAAACAAACACCCTGTAAAATAGACTCTGGGCAATGCCTGCTTTGAGAATCCTTAATTTTTCCATTACAATTATCAAACGCTGTGAATTAAACTAAACATTTTTCTCTCTTAGACATATAACTTAAAAATAAGTAGAAACAAACGGGAAATACAATTTTATTCATTACACTGTGAAGAGACTTTTAATTGGTAAGACTAAATTAGATTAATGTTTATTGAGCCAGTTTTACCGGATGAATTGATTGCTACGGTTAAAACTTCAAAATCACAAGTTCTCAGGAACTGATAGAGTTAATTTCATAGAATTGATCAAAAAACTGTCCTAAATTTTTTTTCTGATTAATTTTAGCTTTGAGAGTTTAATTTTACCAACCTCATTAACAATTGCATTAGTCGTTCCAATTTTAAGTATGGCTCAAAATTAAAAAGCAATAGCTGTAGACTAATATTTTTTATGTCTCGCCTCTCTAATGTAATTGAAAAATTAAGGAAAATTAATGTTTTTTTCTCAGAGAATACTGTTTTTTATAGTAGTAAAACATTTGGTTTTAGAACTTTTATGATTACTTATTGTTATTAAATTAATTGTTTACCTTTTCATTAGAAGTTTATGAAGGATTAATGTGTAAGAGGGTTGTTTTTAGACATCAGGAAAGCTTTCGATACCGTAAACTATGAAATTTTGCTTCAAAATTATAAACAAGTGGGGATAAAGGGGTTGCGTACAGTTAGTTTGGAAGTTATTAATTAAAAAGAAAACAAATCGGCGTAAGAAGTACACTTCGAGAGAATTAAAACAAAAATATTGAAAATGGAGTTCCGTTGGGTTCGGTATTACGGGCAATACTATTTATCATATTTGTCATATGTAATTAATCTTTGTCAAGCAAATTGTTAAGGGAATACAAATTTGTTTGCTGATTACACGCTCTGCTATTCAGAAAATAACTGGGATTTAGTTCACACGGCGGTGTTACAAATTGATATTGAGACGATCTAATGGTGGCTTATCATTAACCATTTATTGCCCAGAATAAAAGTTAATATCAGTTCAAGAAAAGCATTTGATTTGCCAGTGTCCAGGCTGCCTAGACAAAAATACGTGTTTCATTGCAAGATGAGCTCTTGTAGGTAAAGTTGATATTACACAATATGTTTGTCTTAATGTTGAAGGTGAACTAAAATGATAAATATCACAACAAACTTTTTTAATTCAATATTTATGAGGTGTTTAATTTTTTAAGAAGCATGTTTTGAGAATGTAATATTTTCTTTGGCTCAAATTAGACTTGATTAACAGCATTGTTTTTTTGGAAAGGAAACCAACTATGAGTCATGTAAAAAAACTGAATTGATTCAGAAAAAGCATATCTTAAGATTTATTACGAATAAAAGACGTTTGTGTTGTTTGTAAACAATAAAGCATTTATTGTTTACAAACAATTTCAGTTTTATTGCACTAAAACTTTTAATATACTAGTAAAAAGTATGAAGAATGCTCAAAATGTTACAAGTTTTTAAAAAGTAAAAAAGGTTGGCTTAGGAATGTAGATAATTTGGCTATATATAGTATGTAGCCGTAGTAGATTTGTATAGTTTTTTCTTTTAGGGGATTAAATTTCTATCTTTTTTGTCTCTTGAAAGTCCATGTTTTTGTTACCTCCATCCATAACTTTTATTTAATAAGGGCTCAAAAAATTAAAAAGGTCGTCATTTAAAATTTTATAATTTACCTTATTTTAGCCTTTTAAGAGAAAATATTTTAATCCTTCCTTCGTGTACGCATCTTGAGGCTATAAAGTATATTTGTGCCAAGTTTCAAAGCCCAAAGTCCTGGTTTTTCTTAGAAAAAAATCTTTGAAAACTAAAAATAGCAGATTTTGAATTTTATAATATACGTTATTTTAGCCTTCTGAGAGAGAACATTTGAAAATAATTTCTAGTACGCATCTAGAGTCTTTATAGAATATACGAGTATTTACCAAGTTTCATTGCCCAAAGCCTTGTGGTTAAGAGAAAATGTGATCGGTAAGTCAGTCAGTCAGTCAGTCAACCATTTTTGGTCTTTATACAATATAGATAAGGTAACACAAGCGCCGTGGCTAAATGCAGTGAAAAGGCTACTTTCATTGCTCGTTGCCTTTTTGTAAAACGCGTGAGCACCACCAGTGGCCATCAAAATTTTACAATAAGACTGAGTAATGTGTATCCTTATTAAAAGGCTGGTTTAACTGTACTTAATTGTGATATGGCGGGCGGGTGGCACACTAAATGAACAGACCGATGTTGCTGTTACGAACTCCAGTTTTATTCTGCGTGTCTAGGCTAGCGTTACAAGTCGAGGAGGCACGTAGGCCACACCTATCTTTGGACTTTGGTCGGACGGTCGACCTTACAACAAATAAACTGGTTAGGCCTAATGCCAACTTAAGATTTCTCTAAATATGAAATGAAATTAAATTATATTATTACATCTCCCTTTTTCACAAAAGAAAATAATAATAGCCTACTACAAGTTTCAACACTAAAAACAAATATCATTTTTCCAAACTTAGTAATACTAAACATAATTGTGCTTGATGACATATACCGTAAGAGTGTTCGACAAACAGCAATTTAATAAATTTCAAAAAATCAAAACATCAAAAAAGTACATTAATAATCAACAAAACATTTTTTTCATATTAGGGCTTCAAAACACTAGGCCCTATTAGAAATAAAAATAAAATGACTTAAGCTTAATTAAGCTTAAATAATGACAATTATTAATTGATGCGTCCAGAGCCAAAGTGAGGCAAGCGCCAAAAATGTCAAAGTGATATTTTGATTCTGTTGAAATCTGTGAGAGTTAATTTACTATGCCAAAGTAGCCTGAGAGCCAAGAAAAGTCTGGGAAATTTTATTTTTTGAAAAGTTTACTTTGGCACTACCGTTTTTAGCTTGCTTGCACTAGTGCCACACTGACTCAAGTGCCTAGAATATATGTGGATTTCTCATTTGGTCAGCAAGCCGTCAGATAAATGTTTTATTATATATTACTCATACAGTGTCAAGATTCAAGAATAGAACTATCAAAATATTGGAAAATTGTGCTTTGATTAGCAGTTCACAGAACACTTCTGGGAAGTTTACTTTATATACAATATAAAGTTTGACTTGTAGATTTTGTGGGTTGAGAGTAGTGATTTTTGTTTTGATGTTTTAGATCTATAATCGTCTAATTAATTGAGGTCTAAAATATGAAAATAAATCAGCTTTTTTCAAATTTTATTATTGTAGTGTTAGTTGTTGAATTCCATTTGAAATAAATTTAAAAAAATTGAAATAATAATAAAATGTTAAGGTTTTATAACACCCTATAGGCAAGCTAGATAAGTATTTTTACATAATAACTCTATTTCACTATATCAATAGTGTCCAAACTGTATGATTAATGACGTATTATTACCTTTCGAGTCATAAAATAATTTTACATGACAACTCTGCTGTGATATTTTGTGAAAAAGCAGCTAAAACTGGTACAGTGGCACTTAAGCTACTTAGGCTTTAAAATATATAATCCATATTTCCTGTTTATCGTTATAAATGGCCACTACAACTTTCTTTTATAAACATTTCACGTTGAAATACACCTAAACAAATTTTTTTCGTCAACGAATTCCAAATAATATAAAAACACAAAACAATTTTGTTATGCCAAAGTGACCTATCCACCTGCTGAATGTGGTCTAAGTGCCGTACAAATGAGTACTCAGACATGCCAAAGTAAGCTAAGTGCCACTTTTTTCTCAAAATAAGCATATTTGGAGCATATAAACCCTACTAAATATAATAATAAATATGTTTTTATAAGTGTAACATTAAACAAAGCAGTTTCCTGAGCTAACACTGGAAATCCAATAGCCATCATATGAGGCCTTCTCTTTAACCGCCATTTTCCAACATTTTGCAATTTGGCACTTAAGCCACTTTGAACCTGGACGCCTCAATTGACTTAGTCTAAACTACTTTGTTTATTTACAAGACGAGTCTTGGTGGAGGTTTGACTAGCCTCCCGCTTCTAGTTTTATAGGCTATAGGCCTATTTACTTCATTGATAGGCGAAGGAATGTTACAGTCGGGAGGGTTTGATGATTGGACATGATCGGGTGATTTATTAGTAGGTGAACCTATTCTGGGAGAAACAGGTGATTTAGGTGTTCTAGGAGAAGACCTATTTCCAACACGAGAGTACTTGTTGCCGACAGGTTAGGACTGCTGTTTGGGTAGGTAGGCCTATAAGGTTCAGGAGTTGAGTGGTGAAAAGGACGGATATGGAACCTATTCTTCACATAAGACCTTCCTGAAAAGTTACTTCAGACAACATAAGACCTTTGTTCATTTCTTTGCTTTAATACTTTACCATGAACCCATTTATTATTATGTTTCATAAGAACATGTTCATAAGACCTAAGTGGTCTCATATGTCTAGTTTTTCTGTCATAGTAAACTTTTTGTTTGTTTTGCCTCATAATCAAATTTTGTCTTATATTCTTGAAATTTAACTTAGGCCTAAGCAACTTAGCCTTACAAGGTAATAAGCCATTAATTTTTCGACTAAATAGTATCTCCAGGAGAAGGAATTGAACTACTTATTGGTGTATTCCTATACTCTAACAATGCCAAGTTTAAGCCAGACTTATCTAACATAGATTTCTTTACTATATTTTTTACATTCTGAATCACTCGCTCTACCATCCCATTTGCCTGGGAATAGTGAGGGCTTGTCATGATATGATTGAATTCCCATTCATTACAGAACTCCTTAAAAGCTAAACCAGTAAAACAAGTGTCATGAGCTGTGACAACATTCTGTGGGATTCCATGCCTACTGAAAATAGACTTTAGTTGACTGACAACATGAGGGCTTGACATATTTTGCAAGGTTACAAGTTCGACATATTTTGAGAAATAATCTACTAACAATAAAAATTGTTTACCATCAAAAAAGAAAATATCTATTCCTACCTTCTCCCACGGAAGCTGTGGAAAAGGATGGGGCAACATCGGTTCATTATAATTATTCTTCGCATTCATAGCACAAGTTTCACATTTACTAACAATATCCTTAATCTGTGAATTAATGTTGGGCCAATACATAACACTTCTTGCCCTTAGCTGTGTTTTGGTTATACCCATGTGTGGGTAGTGAAGTCGTCTAAGCATTTCTGCTTACTACTAGGAATTACAATTGCGGAGCCCTTAAAAATAAGACCATTACAGTAGCTTAATTCATCTTTGACACACCAGTACTGCCTTATATTTAAAGGTAACCCTTTTTTGTGACTAGGTCAATCATTGCCTATAACATATTTCATAAGCGATTGCATTTCACCATAATTTTTTACAAGCTCTTTTAACTTATCTATAACTGGACTAATGTTGAGGTTATCCTGGATCAAATTTATATGTGCCTCTATTTGTTCATGTTCTAACTCAAGATCAGTTTTGTCATTTACACCATAAGTACGGGATGGAGTATCCGCAATGAAACACTCTTTGGCCTTATTATACACTAAGTTCAGGTTGTACTGTTGTAATTTAATTCTTATCCTCTACAGTCGAGGTGAGAGCAACTTTAGGGTTTTATGAAAAATACCTAACAATGGTTTGTGGTCAGTTTCCACAGTTACAGAAGGACTACCAAAAATATATTGATGGTAGCGCTCACATGCAAAAACAATTGCCAACATTTCACGTTCTATTTGCGCATAACGTCTCTGAACTTCACTTAACGCTTTGCTAGCGTATGCTACTGGAAGGCCATCCTGGAGGAGGGCTGCACCTAACCCACATTGTGAACTATCAACCGTTAGAACAATAGGCTTATTTATATCAAAATATTGTAAAATAGGCCTATTGGTTAACATTCCCTTCAATTTCTCAAACGCGCTCTGTTGTTCATGTTGCCATGAAAAAATCTTGTTTTTTCCAAAATTGCTTTGAGTGGAGCAGTATGTTCAGAGACATTAGGCAAATGCCTACTCACATTGGTCACTAGACCTAGAAATCTTTGAAGTGACCTTTTGTCACGTGGAGGGTCCATTTGACGTGGGGGGCGATTTCATTTATCCCAATCTTACACTTGTCTTTGTTGAGTTTAATGTTTTCTACTCTTCGTCTGTCAAGAACACGCCTTAAACGTAGGTCATGCTCAGCTTTAGTACGACCCCATACGATCAAATCATCTACATAAATCTCTACTCCCTCAAAACCATCAAAGATTTGTTTCATTTTTTGCTGAAATACTTCAGATGCGGAACATAACCCGTATGGAAGATGAAGAAACTTGAATCTCCCAAAGGGTGTGTTAAAAGTCGTGAGGTCCGAAGCCTCACTGTCTAGTCGAATGTGCCAAAACCCATTTTTACTGTCCAAAGTACTGAAGTACTTAGCACCCGCCATCTTACTAGCATTTCCTCAAATGAGGGCATTTGAAAATGCGGTCGCATTATTGCCGCATTAAGTTCTCTAGGATCTAAGCATAAGCGTAAGTCACCATTTTGTTTGTATACTAATGACTGAACCCATTCAGTGGGGTTTTCTACCCTTTCGATAATTTTTAATCTTTCTAAAGACTCAAGTTTAGCCTTAAGTTTGGGCCTAATTGCAACTGGAACTTTCCTTGCGGCATGAATAACAGGGACAGCATCATTTTTCAAAGTAATTTTATGGTAACCCTGTGCATAGCCTATTCCTGTCATTAAGTCTGGATATTCATTTAAAATGTCATTAGTTTTATTGCTTACCTCACAAGAAACCTCATTCTGCCTAGTTTCATTTAAGGGGATTTGGCACTCGAGCAGGTAATTTTTTTATTTATGACTAAACAAGATTTTTTAGTGTTTTATTGTGTTTGTAAGAATCTAATTAGAATATTTTGATGTAATTTGGACCTTTTTAATTTTTGCGTAGTGTAAAAAAAATTAAAAACCCTGTTTTTTTTTCAAAAAATTAGCTTATTTTTAAATTTGATATAAAATAAAAACTACTGTGTATATTTGATTGGTTTTGATGTCAAATTAAAGGTACTAAGAACATAAAAAATGCTTGTATTTTCATAATCATAGCTTTAGTGGGAATATGTAAACCATCTATACCTTTATTTCGTTTTGAAAAATCAAACTGTCATTTATACAAAAAAAATTATTTACACCAATGTAATAGTTCAAATTGGGTAAAAATACAAGAATACTTAGCAACTAGTGTCTTGACAACCCACAAAAAATTTCATCTTCTTATCTTATATGATTCTGAAGTTATATCCAATTTTCTTCCTGAAAACATGGACAATTTCATTAGCGGATAATCGCGATCAAAGTTCGGCAATAGGTTAGCATGGATTGGTTAGGTAACTATCTTGATTATACGAAAATAATGGATCTTAGACTAACTATTTTTGTTCTAAATAAAGCCAAAGTCTTATAGTAGCCCTGCAAAAACCCAAAATATATTTTTTAAATAGTTTATTATCATAGATTTATAAAAAATAAAAATAAAATGTGTGAAAATCTGTGCAAATTAGAGCATGCATCACTTTATATAATTGCAATTAACACCAAGAAATACTTTTGCAAACAGTTTTTTCTTGTAATATTATTGTTCAGAATTAAATGTAGAGTAAAAATAAACAAAAATAAAAAATCTTGAAAAACAAATTTTTTCGCCATTTCGAGTGCCGAATCCCCTTAAACTAGGTAACATTTCTTCTAGGCCTAGTTCAGATTTTTTGAGAGAATTTACCCTCTTAATAAAATTCAACTCGACAGAATCTGACAAACCTAAGATGCAAGGAGCCTTAGCTTTAACAACATAAAAATCAAGCAAGTATTGTTTGTCCTTAAAACGAACATTTAAAGAACATTTACCTGTTACATTGAGCCTCTGACCTGTATAAGAGGTAAGGTTTACATCAGTGAAGGTTAATTTTTTGTCAATACAAAGGGAATCAAAAACCTTTTGATTTATGACATTAATCTCAGCCCCTGTATCAATCTTAAAAATTATAGGACAATTTTCAACAAGCAACTCAGTGTTCCACTGTTTTCGGTTTTTAGTTGACACACAGTGGATAGTATTGATAGAACCCACAAACAAATCATCGTCTGAGCCTAAATTGGCATTTTCATCATCAATAGTATTTACATTTCTTGTTTTGCACTGATCAGCAAAATTATTTATTATACCCCATTTGCTACACCTCTTACCATAGGCAGGACACTTTCCATTAAAATTGTGATTGTATCCACATTTAAAACACTTTTTCATCACTGATTTATTACCACCAAACTTTCGTGCTGGAACATAGCTGTGTGAAGTTGAACCGCTGCTGCCGCTGCTGAAGTTCGAAGTTGGTGGAGGTCGATTTCGATCAGCTGACTGAAAATTATTACCTCTGCGCCTGCTCTGATTGGTCTGACGATGAAGTCCATCTGACGTCACCTTGTCGTTGCCGCCGTTTCCTTGTCGACTCTGCTTGCGTGAAATGTTGATTTTATGAATGTCTGAACCTGCATCTGTTGAACCTGCATCTGTCAAATTTCCTGCAATTGTTTGTTTGCAGTTTTAGCAGCTCTGCAAACTTCCAAAGCTTGAGTCAAATTTAAGTCCTTGGTTCGTAATAAACGATCTTTAAGAGTTCTGTCCTTTATTCCTAAAATTAAACGATCTTTAATCAAACTGTCGGTCAAAGTACCAAAATCACACGTACTGCTTAAGTCTCTTAAATCTGTGACGTAACTATCAATATTTTCATCTTTCTTCTGTTCCCTCAAAAAGAACAGATGCCTCTCGTACGTTACATTTTTTGTAGGAATAAAATAGCTTGCAAACTTAGAAAGGACGACATTAATGTCGTTTTTATTTTCTGTTCCTGAATAAGTAAAATTATTTAAAATGTGATTTCTCTAAAATGATAAAGCCATAAAACTTCAAATTAAAAATCCCGTTCTTAGCGGATGCTTACGCCCCTAAGGTCGTCCGTGCAAAGGTCCAAGAATCTAAGTTAAGTAGTTTGGGCTGTGCAGTAATAGGTCAGTGGTATTGGACAAAAACCGTTGAATCTGCTCGCATGCATGGTATATAGTGGCCCTGAAGCAGGAATATATCCGTCGCAGCAGACCTTGCGTACTTAGAGAATCCTAAAGCAGTTTTCTGTTTCATGAAATTATATGTACGTAAAACGTAGATATTGCCTTGATTTAATGTCAAAAATATTCTAAGGTTTTTAGGGTCTACCTTGAACATAAAAATACCCCCGTTGCAGCAACCTCTAGACTATGTGCATGACCTTATTTTTATTTCTTCCGTAAGAATAACATGGGGAATGAGTATGCAGGTCTACTGCAACAATCATGCAAACATTTGGTGGTTTTGAAACAATATCAGGTGAATCTGAACCAAAAAAGCCACATATAAAGTTTTATCAAGATATGTTGAGTAATAACCGAGATATAGAATTTTTCTATAGGGACAATGTACTGTGTTTTCAGCTTTAAATATAGTTTGAATATTGTTTTTTGCTTCTGGGAGCTCCAAAATGAAAAGTTATCATGGTCTCGGGCTTAGGTCTTGCCGTGAGACCAATGATAATAATTATTTCATCAATGAAATTCGCTAAAAGACAAAGGCTAAGTATTTTTCCTAATAATGTAGATAAAATAAATGGTTTAAATGAGCTCTTTCAATAACAGCTGTTACAGGGAAGAAAGGTCTTATAAGTATCTCTAGTCAATGATTTATTATATGTTATGTTCTTGACAGCTGGTTTGACATTCTACTAAATTTCTTGCTTTTTCATATCTGTTTAAATATAAACATTTCACCAATTTATATTCTGCCATAAGGATAATATAGGATCTTTGAGAGGGTCCGTGGCGGAGTCCGAGGGTCAGATCAGGATGAAACTGCTTAGTTTTCCTGTTATGCCTAAAGAAGTAATGCCTAAAGAAGCAGTGTACCAAATTTCAGCCTTCTGGGTTATTGGGAAGTTGGAGAATTAGTGATGAGTGAGTGAGTGAGTGAGGGCTTTGCCTTTTATAGGTATAAATATATTAACATAGTAAAATATATAAGCACAATAGTGCGACAAGTGAAGTATAGAACGCAACAACTTATTAGTATTTTACCAACTAAATTAGTTTTTTATAAAACTCAAAAGTATATATGCATTACTTTCTCCCCCCTATACATAATTTACTTTAGTCAAATATTATAATTTAAGTTGTTAGTGGGTATATTCGTTTTAGTGCTCCCCTAATGCAAAAAAGTGATTTGCAGATGGGTGTCCGTCCGTCCATCCGTGTGTGAGTGTAAGCATGTGTGGATATGTGGCTTTATGTAAACGGAGCTGGAAACGACTCCAGAGTTCCAGTTTCAATGAAATTTGGCACGTAGGTATCAGGTATCATACCGTAATATCGCCGAGCTTTTTTCATATTTTGTTTATATTTAAGGGCAGCTATGCTATAAAACCCCATAAATCATGACAAAAATCGAAATTTCTTAAAAATTGGTTTAATCATTTTATGGTGTGTAGTTTTAAGATGCCAAACGAAATGACACCACCCACATGGCTGTAAAAATTTAGCTTCAGAAGTTATACGATGTGTGTTAAAATATAAACATTTTCAAATTTACTTATAATCATAATAATTAATCAAAAAGTACTTGCAACGATTAAAGATGCTTTAAAAATTCAATAATCCAGTACTTTGAATTATTAGTCTCCGGCAACTGGTTGCGGAAATAATTGATATTTTAGTTTGGCGGTAAACGCATTACGTTGTCTAATATTATCCTTTTTCCAAATATTTAAAAACCGATATCTTCGTTAAATACCGACCAATTTGGTTAAAAATGTAATTTCATTAATCCAGAATTATCGCAAATTTGTTATATTTTGCTATAGGGTTTCTTGCTTGTAAAGGCTTTGAGGGAGAAAGTATGTGTCAGTTTACTGATACCATTTATTTTAAATTTAAACCCCATTTATTGGCATGATTTGTGTTTCGAAATACTTCTCAGCTCTATTTAAATAGACTATTCAGATCCGAGAACCAAAATGAGGTCGTAAATATCGGTTTTGTGATTGAGGTGAGCTACAATAGGATGATTGACGTCACAGGAGGGCGTTTTTTATTTAATTAAACAAGCCAGATCGTTAACTGCTCGTAATATTAGAAATATTGAATTAATTTTATTTATACATTTCAGAACAGTATTACTATGGTTTAGATTTTGGATTATATTATTGTTATTCAAATCTTTAAATTGTGTTATACGATAATGCCCCCTTTGCAGCCAACATGCATTCTCAGCGATCGCAATACAACAGAAGACAAATATTTGTTTCCTCCATAAGAATAGCATTAAAAATTAGCTTACCGGTCTGCTGGTGTAGGCATGTGAGAACTGGGTGGTTTTTTATCAATATACAGTGGAATTCAACTAAAAGAGGCCGCTGATTGAAGTGAATTTTTGAGGCGGGCACTCATGTTTTTATCAAAATTTATCAAGAAATAAAAAATATATTGAATTTTGTTTGTTACTTACAAGAACAGCATGGGGAAGGATTATACAGTAGGGTGGGCCAAAAAAAGTAAATTTTATCCGATCAAAAACATGTATGTCTTAAAATTTGTGTAGTAGGCCTAGTATGAACAGCATAAAATATTAGGCCTGAGAGATTATATCTTTAGACTGCGCAAACCGTGTAAAGTTTTGATGTTTTGGAAAAAACTCAAATTTTGTGAATTTTTCAAAAATATATTTAATTTTGTCCTATCTTAAACATGTATGTCCCAAAAGTACCATAAAGAGTCACAATGCCTATTGTTAAGTAATAGCCACAAGCGATAATATCTTTAGACAGCGCTATCAGCTTAAAAATTGAGTTATTTTGCAAAAAAATCTAATATACTGAAAATACAAATATAATTATTTGATGGTTATTTTTGAGCCATAATAAGTAAAATGGTTAAACTAATGCTCTGGATCTTGTTAAAAGGTCGTATTCCAAGCTCAAAAGTTTGTATGTATTATTTAAAACATGTATTGACAGCTTGAATGCTATATAAATAGAAATTTTCAACTATCCTCCTTTTATTCGAAAAAATCTAGATTAATTTTTTCACTACGATTTATTCTATGCTGTTTTCTTATTTTCTGTCTCTTCGTACAATATCGTGCTCCTCTTCGCTATTTACATATAGAACTACCCAGAACTCACTTCCTAAATTGGTTTTAGAAATCTTGAACTTCCTAACACCAGCATTTTCTGTACCCAACTTATTTCGTGCTGCAATGATTCGCTTGATAAATAAATAAATAAGTAAATAAATCTTTATTGCAGTCGACAATAGAATTGCATTGCAAACGTCATTACAATAGTACAAATATGTATAAAGTACAATGTTCTTTATCTTACTATCAGTGTCAAATTTTAATTCGCGTGAAATGCCTAGAATTTAAATATCCCAGCGGCTCATCATGAACTCATCAACCGAGTACAGAACTTTAGACACCAAAAGGCGTTTTAGTCGAGTTTTGAATTGATTTTGATTTTCTGATTGTTTGATACCTTCAGGGAGCCTATTTAGGAACTTGACTCCAGCTTGCGACGGCAAATGCTCAAACGTCACAGTTCTGTGCTGCCCGAGTCGATAAGTCTGCCCCTAGTATCGTACTGTTGGATTTGACTGCCCTGGACAAGTGAGCATTTATACTTGCAGTACAGTGTTACCTCCAAGATATAAAGGCAGGGCAATGTAAGCAAACCAAGCTCCCTGAAGGCTTCCCTACAAGATTCTCTTGATTGCAATTTGCAAATAATTCTGACTGCTTTTTTTTGCAGTCTGAAAACCCTTTCTCGCCTCAGTTTAGCACAGCTACCCCAAAGTCTAATTCCATAGGAAAAATGGGGGTAGATTAGGCCAAAGTAGGCCATTAACAGCACGTCCTTTGAACAGAATTTTGCAAGGTTACGTAATGCAAAAATACCTGATGTAACCTTGGCACAGACGTGGTCGACATGATCTTCCCAGGTCAGCCCTCGATCAAGGTACATTCCTAGGAACTTGGCGGAGTCAGTTTCCTCTAAGAGGACACCACCCACCATGACAGCAGGTTGCAGGTCATGTTCCTGCTGTCGGAGGCAAAATGAAATGACGTTTGATTTAGAGTTGTTCGTCTTCAGATTTAGTTCTGAAAATGTCTGGATGCAAGAGTTAAGATCAATGTATGACTTCACTTCAAGCTCCTGATTTGTTGAGGCTTTTACGCAGATGGTGGTGTCATCTGCATATTGGATCACCTTTCCATTCTGGATCGAAGAACCAATATTGTTGACGTACAGCAGGAATAGAACTGGTCCCAGAATAGATCCCTGCGGGACTCCTTGGGCCATGCTTTCTTTTTGAGAAAGAAAATTTTCAACTTGAACACACACTGGAATCTGTTATTTAAGTAGGAAGTAATCCACTTGAGTGGAACTCCACGGATGCCGTACGTCTCTAACTGGTGCAACACTGTCTCATGATGCACACAGTCAAAAGCTTTCCAAAGGTTGAGAAATACGCTGAGCACATGTTCTCGCCTCTCGAGGCCATCGACAACCATTTCAATGAGATTTGTGATCGCATCAATTGTGGAATAGGTTTTCCTAAATCCAAATTGATGTGATGAGAGAATGTCAAAACAATCTAGGTTTTTCTTAAGCTTTTCGAGGAAGAGCTTTTCAAATACCTTACTAACACTGGCAAAATTGAAATCGGACGAGTTGCTGGAGAGATGAGGATCGTCCTTTTTGAAAAGTGGAATCACCTTTGCCAACTTGAGTTGACAAGGAAAAACTCCAGTTTGAAATGACAAATTTACTAATCTTGTGAGTGGTGCCAAAATATGCCTGTAGCAACGTTTGATCAACCACACTGACCTGCCGTCAATGTCACATGATTTTTTTGGTTTGAGTTCCTCGATAACGCGAGCCACGTCAGTCTCACACACAGGAGTCAAGGCCATGGACGAAGCAGGACCTCTAACCGAATCAACTCGAGTCCCTTTAAATGAATTATCCGGCAGAGCAACGGATGCAAAATATCTATTCAATTCGTTTGCAACTTCTTGAGAGTTGTCAACGATTTCATTGTTAATTTTAAGATGAATCGGTTTGGAAGCTTTCATTGACTTTGAAGAGTTATTAATTATTTTCCAGGCTGATTTCGAAAAGTTTTCACAATTTTTCAAAGTGTGATTTACGTCATAGGCTTTAGCAGCCCTGATTACCTTTCTGTAAATTTGTTTGTAAGTTTTATAAACATTTTTAAAATTTAAATCTTGAGTCGTTGAATAAATTGAATGCAAAGATTTTAGTCCTTCGCGTGATTTTAAAATACCTGTGGTAATCCAGGTATTTCTCTCAAATGAAGGTTTGACTTTAGATTTTTTAAAAGGGCAGAAACTGTCTAGATGAAATTTAAAACAAGAATCAAATGCCTGGAACATTTCGTCTACAGTTTCAAACTCATCTAAACACTGCCAAGTTTCGCCTGAGAGCGCTTTATTCAAAAAAGAAACATTTCTAGAAACATGATGGTGGATGTTTTTTTCTGCTGTCCATAAACATTGCAACTAAGACGATTTTGGGTGGGCCACTGTCCTCTAAAATTTTTAATATTACTTTCTTGTGTTCATCTTTCGTGTAGCTCAAGAATTGGACCATTTTCTACAATCCAATCCATAACAATCTTGTAATTTCAAGTTATATTTTATGGTGAACGAGCTTAATACATACGATCATACAACGTTTCATTCAATATCTCACTTGTGATCCAGAACAAAAATATGCGGACGCGACATCCGGTTGACAGTCGTAACCTGACTAATGTGGTTTAGCTTCCTGGAACTCCATCTCTGAATCCAGAGGGGCTGTCGCCTGTGGAACCTACCTTACGTATGTGAACCTGCTTTTTTGATCACTGTGGAGGACTTTTCCTAGCACTTGAATCATTGCAGCTCGAAATAAGTCGAGTAATTCACAAAAAATACTTGTGTTAAAAGTTCGAGATTCCAAAGATAATTTTTATCACGGCAGACATCATTGATTTAATCACATCGCAGTCTCTAAAAGTAACAGAATCCCCGTTAAAATTGTATTTGTTGTAAGCATCTACAACAAATAAGGGGGGGGGGGGTAACAGGGTTGTTGCAATACAGGTTTGCTGCAATATAAATGTGTAAATCAGGGATTCAAGGCTTCCATACTATATATCTCGACCAGGTGAAGCCATAAACCAACGTCAAGCTTTTGTTAAACTTTTGTTAAGCTATGTTGAGAAACAAGTGATATACAGAATTTTACTTATGTCACCAAAAGGATATAGGTGACAGCTTTAATTCGAACGAGTGATGATTTTTGCTTCTGGGGACCCCAAAACGAAAAGTAATCATGGTCTTGAGCTTAGTCTTACCATGAAACTTACGGTAATAGTTTCTTCCCTATATAATCTAAGAATTTTATCTAAACGGTTTTTGATCTTATTAGGACCTATTTTCGTTAAAAATTATACAATAATATCATCAACCATAAATAAAAGAAAATCAACCATAAACTATCATAAGAGGCGGCCATTTAAAGTATTTTATGCCAAATTCCACGAAAACTATTAACTTTAAAAAAATTCAAAACACATAAAAGCTACTCCATTTTATGTATTTTTCGATGATGCCTTGTTTGTTAAGATTAGATGAAGAATTAGGGAGAAATTCGTTCTTGTTGTAATGCATGACCACTTTTCTCCATTTAATCAATGCCAAGCAATGTAAAAGGAGTATTTGCATTGTTTAGATGGAAAAAAGTGTTTATGCATTGCGAAAAATTAACTTCTCAGTAATTCTTTGCCCGAACCTAACAAATGAGGTATCATTGAAAACTACATAAAATGAAGTAAAATATGTATTTTGCAAAATCTATTTAAAATTAACGGTTTTCGTGCAGTTTGTCATCACATTTTTTAAATGGCCGCCATTTAGAAACGGTTGGTGATATTTCTGTATAATTTTTAACGAAAATAGGTATTAATAAGATTAACATTTGCGCCAAATCTCAATGCTGTAACTCGAACCGTTTGGGATTTATGGTTTTATTTGTAAAAATACAGACAGACAGCAGACGAAATACTAGGCACCTGGGACCCATGCTCCTATAGTAAAATGTGTTGTTCGTGACCCGGGGAATAACACTATATATGTTCGTCCAGATAGTTATGATTCACCCTGTTTAAAACATAAAAATATATTTATCGCCCATAAACCCCCAAAAATGGGGTTTTTAGGTCTTTCACATAAAAAATTTTAAATATCCCCGTTGCAGCAGACCTGCATTCTCAGCAAATTTCAAATGTATAATAACATAAATTCATGACCACGACATGTTTTTTGTAAGCTCCATAAGAATAACATAGGGAATGAGTATGCAGGTTTGCTGCAACAGGTATGTTAACGGGGTGGTTTTAATTAAAGATTTGATAGATTTGAACTAGAAGAAGACTTATACCAAGTTTTATCAACATATGTTAAAAAATAAGGAAGATAAAGTTTTTTTGGTTTCCCGTAAGGATAATATGGGGAATGGGAATGCAAGTTTGCTGCCACGAAAATGGACAAATCAGGGATTTTAGACTAGTATACATTAAATGTCACAGACCAAATTTCATTAAGATATTATGTTGATGTATAAGCGAGATATAGAATTTCACTTTTTCCCCATAAGGTTAACATTGGTGCAACGTACTGTGTTTACCAATTTCAACATATTAGTAACCAATGGACATAGAGCAATGATTCAAGATACTAAATAATTTGTTTTTTCGAGCCAAATTCAATGGTGCTAACACAAATTGGTTCATTTATATTTTTTCAATGTGAAAAACCCGAAAAAGCCATTGGGGGGGTTTCCTCCTGTACCACCCCTTCCAGTAGTCCGATCGGGCTGGTTTACGAACTCGTCCAATTGAATAGGACTTTACACGTCTGTACCAAAATCAATAAAGATCGGACCATTTTTGTGGCCGCTATCGTCCTAACAGACACACACACACACACACACATATATATATATATATATATATATATATATATATATATATATATATATATATAATTGTTTTATTCAATGAAATATATTATATATAAATATAACACACCACGAATGGTGTTTTTTGCTCCTGGGAGCCCCAAAACGAAAAGGTATCAGGGCCTTGGGCTTAGGTCTTATCATGAGACCTACGGTAATAGCTATAGGGGAAATTCGCTGATAATCTAATTTTTCTTAGGACCATTGAATTCAGCTAGAGAAAACAGACAATTTTGTATCCTGAATCGTTGATCTATGCTCCTGACTCGTTGTCTGCTAACTAGATATTGAAAGTGAAAAACGGGTGCGTTTCATTTATCCCAGGTTTCAAATGTCCCAGGTAGTTAAAAAATTAAAATTATTAAGTAAATCAAATGTCCCAGGTGTCAAATGTCCCAGGTTGGTTTAAATAATTATTCAAAGTTTGTCAAATCATTTGTCCCAGGTTTCAAATGTCCCAGGTGTATTATTTTTAATAAAAACACATCGCGTCAAATGTCCGAGGTGTCAACGGCGCCAAAAGTCCGCGCAGCGCCGCGAACGCTTGTACAGTCCGCACAAAAAGTAGCCTGGACCGCCCGCGTCGTGTCGTTCTCTATCATCGGCTTCGCGCGATTCTCCGCGCCGTATTTTCTTGTAGATCTTTTTAGTCTAATTTTGTTGTATTCCATGACTAGTTTAATTTATTTTAGCATTATAAGTGTTTTTAACTAGGTTTTAATAGTAAATTTATCTATCTATAGGTATGCTAATATCTTATGAGTAAAATTCCTAGCCAGTCAGTTGTATTTTACTATGGAATTCAACTTAGTATTAAAATGCTGTTAAATTATAAAAAGTGCGTGTTTTATTGTGGTTAAACCCCAATATAAAGTTCGGCTCTCGTCATCATAAAATCAAAAAAATTATTTAAGAAATGTAAATGGTTATTGAGTTTAATTCCGCAAATCGTTTGATTTGATTTTGTTGTACAAAATAAAAATACTGTTATAATATGAAAAAATAGGCCTACATTAGCTAGGTTATTTAACATACCAAAGTAAACATACATCAGTTAAGTCAATTTATGCATGAGTATGAAGTGTAATGTTCTCTTTCAATTAGTTATATACAATACTACGAATTATTGTTCGGCAATTTTAAAACTTATAAAAGTTTGTATTTGTACAACAATTAACATAACTTCACACTCCAAGAATAAAAAACTATTAAAATATAAAAAAAGCGTTAGTCTTATAACTCCGATTCCATCTTTTTAAACGAATCAGCTGTTAGTCTGCTATCTAATAGTAGTTTATGCAACGATTGTATGATGAATGTCTTTAAGCCACGAGTGAGATGTAAGTTAGAACACGAGCGAAGCGAGTGTTCTAAATATCTCACGAGTGGCTTAAAGGCATAATACAATCGTTGCATACACTATTTTATCTACGACCAACAATATATGACAACATTTCCCCCGAAGTTAAACAAAACTCATGACTTTGAATAATGATGGAATACGTCAACTAAAATTTGAGGTTAGGCAAATAAGCAGACTGAACCATGAATCGTTGTGGAATCAGCTGATGGGATAAGTAAACTCAAACATGAATCGTAATGCAACAATCAGCTGATGTGCGAATTGCGTAATTGTTATTATGACACTACGTCCGTCAAATGCCGAGCTCTCATTGGTCTATAGAACCAGTACTCTAAAGTGACTCTAGTACTCTAAAGTCGTCATTAGAGTACTGCTTGGTTTTTGGTGTTTTAATGTATATCATTATAATGTTTATTGTAATACCATAATAGGTGCTTATTGCAATGGTCGTAGATAAATAAATATAGATGGTGAGTAACATGTTCACGCTTTTAAGTCTTAAGTTTTGGCAAAGGAGGGGAGAAAATCATCGATGACGTGGAAGTAAAGAGAGCCATATGTGGTTACGCTACTGTTAAAAATACTAATCCAAAACCAAGAGTGGGTTAATATTGGAGACAATTTTTGCTCTTTGAATAACAATCAATAAGCAGGTGTAAGGTTTTTTTTGTTTAGGAAGATATCATATATTTAATTTCGTAAGGCGATTCTTTGCGTCAAAATTGTGGGCGTCAGGCAAGCTGTAACAAGATGGGAGAGCAGGGCTCAAATTAAAGGTCTCTATTCCGTGATGGCGGGAAAAATAATAAAATTGCTTGAAATTCACCAGAAAACGAGAAATAACGTAAAATATCTACCATTTAAAAAGACTTGGGATCTAAAATTGTTTGCTTTATTTTCATGAACCATGTGATGCTGATACTTGATTGAAAACCATGTGGAAGGCTAGATTTCAATTAAGGTAGAGTCGGTTTGCTATGAAGTATTTTGTATTATAATAAATAAGGATTGTTTGAATTTTCCTTCATAAGGGGCTTTTAGCCCCTTCAAGCCACTAGTAACTTATGATTGACTCAAGAAATTCATAGTTTATCTTCTGATATTATTATTTCCCTTCCTCTGTACTTGATTCCACAATCACCTTTTAGTACAGGTCATATTACAGATAGCTATTCTATTATATTACTAGCCGACTGTGTACACAATGGTATTACGTTGCCCATGCGCTTCCACCACCCGCTAAACCCTACAGTTATTGTCATGTTCAATTAATAAAATGAATTTGATTTTTATAAACAATTATTTGATAAAGTAGGCTTACTAGAAAGGATTCCTCATGAAATACGTGATTCATCGTTTTTCGTTAAAACAAATCTTGAAAAGGGAACGTATGGAAAATCATTGATCATTAAAATGAAATTAATTTATAATTACTATAAACCACTTTATTGCCATACATAAAAATATAAATGTCATACAGCTCAACAAAGGTGAGCATTCATACAATTATGAACATAATGCAGTTGGAAATATATTAGGTTTCCAAATACAAATTTATCTTTAACAAAAACAGTATAAAAAATATATTAAATCATGAAATAGTTTATCCTTATTTTAATGTTCTAATATTTTTTACTTTACCATTCAAAACAAATACACACGTTTTTTAATTCACCCACATAATACTTTCTGGTCGAATATCAATCATATAATTCGATAAATATATCGTAAGACATTTGAAGTTTATATAACTTACTTCAATATTAAGGAAAATACAGAATTGTAAGTTGTTGGATTTGGAATTCATAAATGTAAAAATTGTTGTGCTCAAAATTATAAACTTGTTACATAAACAACCATTTAAATATTCAAACGGTTATTTTATGTTATAATGTAGTGCGACCGCCAGCGAAACAACAGGCGCTCGAGTTTGAACTTCACCGCTGTTCATCCTAATTTTACGAGGAAACTATACCAGCTAGGAAAAAATGTTAAATGTAAAGTGCATAGCTCATTTCAATAGCTGCAACTTTCGGATCTTTTCCGTTATACGTATACCACCATTCCAAATTTACTCTTCAAGCTTGACTTTTTACCGAGCACCATAAACTGGGTCAAATAATTGTTATTATTCGATTTTGAGTGGAAATTCCTTGTAAGAATATTTTACCTGCGGTTTCGTTATCTTATCTACCGTTATCTCTGTTTATTTGGATTTGGATTTTTGCGGACGTTTTCCATCACTGATTAGTAAAAAACAAGTTTCACTGGTTTACTAATCATTGATGGCAAATGTCCGCAAAAATCCAAATCAAAATATAAAATCACCATCACCAACAATGAATTTCAAACAAAGAATCTCTGTCTAGAGCGAGAAGCCAGCGTCTGCCCGTCTAGCGGTCCCACTTCCACTTTCTTAGGTTAGGTTACGTAAGGTTACGCTAGGTAAGGTTAGGCTAGGTTAGGTTATGTTACCTAACTTAACCTAACCTAACTTAACCAAACTTACCAAAATCAAGCTTGCAAAACAACCCGAAACAGTGGTATACTTATAACGGAAAAGATCCCAACTTTCTCACGGACGAAAAAAACCTGACCAAAAAACAAAAAAAGTAGTAGCCGACTAACTTTTTCATTAAAGAAAAATTATAATGCTTTTAAATTGTAGTTATTACAATTTATTCACATAATTTTACTAAACAATATTTACACAGTTATGTTCGCCAATTAATGCAGATTAATAATATATTAGATTTGACCAAGTTATATTTTTTAATTAAAGTTCAGGACGGTGTAAACAAAGAAGATATCGGCGCGCGGTGCGGCGCGGCCGCCACAGCCAGAGTCACTAGACGCTGCTTGTGCGGACTGTACAAGCGTTCGCGGCGCTGCGCGGACTTTTGGTGCCGTTGATACCTGGGACATTTGACACCTGGGACATTTGAAGCGATGCGTTTTTATTGAAAATAATACACCTGGGACATTTGAAACCTGGGACAAATAATGTAACTTATATTTATTAATTAATTTAACAAACCTGGGACATTTGATTTTATATTAATTTGTGTAATATTTTAAAGACCTGGGACATTTGAAACCTGGGATAAATGATTTGACAAACTTTGAATAATTATTTAAACCAACCTGGAACATTTGATTTACTTAATATTTTTTATTTTTTAACAACCTGGGACATTTGAAACCTGGGACAAATGATGTGCTCCCTGAAAAACACAGTACGTTTTCCAAAGGTTTACGTATTTTAACCTTATGCGAAATAAGGCAAATTTTTACCTCGCTTTTTCTTGACATATCGTATAAAACTTGGTTTGTGGCTTCATATAGATGAGATCTAATTAATTTTAGTCTAAAATCCACATTTACATTTTCTTGGCAGCAAACCTGCATACTCATTCCCTGTGTTATCCGTATGGGAATTGACTCAATCTATATCCATCCACCTTATTTATCACAAGTAAAAATTACATTCAATCACACAGAAAGAAATCATGGCTTTGGAGGCCCATGGCCATACGACAAAAAATGTTTGTCTCTTTAGAAAGAACAAATCCACACAATGTCTCCTGATAGCTAGGAAATCCCTATATATCAGAGTTGATTTCATGAACAGCCTTAATGCTCTTTAAACGTTAACTTCTAAAAATAACCAGGCTTAAAGGGCTATTTTCTGTTGAACGAAAGTAGTACATAATGAGAAAGATTAATTATATTCTTTTCACCATACACTCAGGTGTAAGAAAAATATAATTTTGTGGACTTATATAAGGAGAACCAATCATATAATGCCTCCTCCACCTCCCTTCGCAAGGCAAGTACCCTTCCACCCATACGCAACAATCCACACTTGCCGTCCAGGCAGCACTCTCTGCACACTTTCCTCTCTCCTCTCCATATAAGAAATACCATCAGCCCATTTCGATATTACTTTTAAAAGGATTGCAGACCTTAGACAATAATGCCAAACATTTATTTCAAACTTGGCTAGTTATCACGCCTTTTTTCCAGCCCATATCTTACAACAATTTTTCTTTTGTTAAACTATAATATTTGGTCACAGTATTTATAGTGAAGTGTAATAACTTATAATGTAAATGTTTGCAGAGAATATATAACTTTAGGCTTATTCTTATACTAAAAAATAATGTTTATATTCTTTGCTCGATGGCAAGGAAGACTTATTGCGCTCATTGGTTTAGTTCTGGCCAATTTCTCTGAAACTTCCAACGCGTTTTAAAACGTGGTTTTAAATTACCAAAGACTTTTCTTTACCATTGCGATACTGCCTACCCAACCTTTCAATTTTCCTTCATATAAATCTACTATATATTTGTCAAATACCACTCACCCATCATCGCACAGCCCCTACTTGACCTAGAACATTGAAACTTTACATGAACGTTCCTCGCAGGACATAGGTACCTACTAAGAACGGATTTTTAAAAATTCCCTCAGGTCTACGCCCTATGATACATCAAACTTTCAATGTTAAAGTGTAGGGAATCATGTAGTTTACATGGCAACCTTAACATTAAATCATGAATCCAAGGAAGTTTTTCTATTTTTCCATGGGTAAAACATGTTGATCAGCTAGTATCTATATATATAAAAGCCAAAACCCATTGACTGACTGACTGACTGACTGATCACAGTTTCTCAAAAACTATAAGGCTTAGAGCCATGAAACTCGGCACAAATATTCCTTACAGGCTCTAGATGCGTACTAAGAAAGGATTCTGCAATATTTTGTCTTTAAAGGCCTAAATATGGTATATTATAGAATACAATATGGCAGCCACTTTTAGCTTTCAAAGTTTAATTTTTCAAAAACCACAAGACTTTGGGCCATGAAACTTGGCACACTTATTTTTTATAGGCTTTAGATGCGAAAAAAAGAAAGGTTTTAAAAATATTCTTTCTCAGACGGCTAAAACAGATTTGAAAAAATTCAAAATGGCGGCCATTTAAGTTTTTCCTAACTGTGGATGGGAGTCCTGTAGAATATTTTCAGGGAACAGAAAATGTACGAGAACTAATCTACTGAAAGAATAAAATTTAAAAATTTAACGGGAAACGTTTTGGGGAAATAGGTTTTACGCCAAGATATTCACCTCCTACTTTTTCTAACAGTTTTCGGTTTATTTTCAAAAACAAGCTAAATTCAGATTGATGTCAAGTCGAAAATCCATCCTTAGTGTCTTCTTTGTTTTATATTCCAGGTTATCCTAATTTTCTGAATTGGGAAATTGGAGGAAGTTAGTTTATACCATTTGCTAATCATGATGGGAACATGTTTAGAGGAAGTGTTACATGCACTTTCTCATTTTCATATAGAATGGAATAATCAGCTGCATCTTAAGGGTTTAATTGCACGCACAAGACCTAAATAAATCAGTCCATATGTTAATTATCCCTAAAAATTGCACAAGGCATAATATAATTTAATTAAAATGAGCTATCCTTTCAGCGGGCGAAGCTGCGGGTATATCTGCTAGTGTTATAAATATAGCTCACACATTGTATTGTCATTTTATTTACAAAGAAAGTTTAATTACCTGTTATTCCGTCATGTGATTCAAAAATAGTTTTTTTTGTTGACTAGTGATTTTGGGACCCAAAATCGCATCTTTAGGCTCATTATACGAAGAACGTAATTGCACATCATTTATAAAATTTATTTGAAGCACTGAGACCAAAATGTTTTTACGCTGAAATAATTTTCGTAATCCGTTTATAATTATGGCACTGAGCTTTTAAAATTTAGTATTTTTGGGATTCTTTGAGGAAAATTACAAGATCTTAAAAATTAAACACTATATGGTTTTTATTCAAATAACTGTAAAATATATTTTACATGTGTGTAAAACCGTGTTGATCAGCTAGTATGTTATAAATATAGATCACATATTGTATTGTCATTTTATTTACAAAGAAAGTTTAATCACCTTTTATTCCGTCATGTGATGCAAAAATAGTTTTTTTTGCTGACTAGTGATTTCGGGATTCAAAATCCCATCTTTAGGCTCATTTATAAAATTTGTTTTAAGTACTGAGCCCAAAATGTTTTTACGCTGAATTCATTGTCGTAATCCGTTTATAATTATACTACGGAGCTTTTAAAATTTAGTATTTTTGGGATTCTTTAAGGAAAATTACAAGACATTAAAAATGAAACACCATAATTAAAAATAGGTTGTGTCATTGAATTCAGCGTAAAAAGTTTACTTTTAACTATGGGTCTTATACAATCTCCTTATTTGAAATAGCTTACCTCATTTCAAAATAGTGGATTAAAAATGGCGGCCAAAAAATTTATACTGATGAAAATGAAGAATGAATAATTTAACTGGTGGTTGTTAATCGTCATTATCTAGCATTCTTTTGTGGTTATGGGCCTATTTTACAGGTTTTAGCGAATTTCTCCTATGGGGAAAAAGCTGTTACCGTATAGGTCTCATGGTGAGACCTAAGCCTGAGACCATCATACCTTACCCGGACACCGCATTATCCGGATGCCAGATTACCCGGACCGGCCTATCCGTGAAAAAAATTTAAATCACGGCAAAACTTGATTTTAGTGAGTTTCACGCGTAAAGAGCGCCTTCTAAAAATTAAGGCATTTCACAATGTATTACAAGAGCGTATCAGTCTTGTTACGCTGTTTGTAGTTTCAGTATACCTTTGGCTAGGTTCGCGATCGCTATTTAGGCGATATTATAATGACCTCGATTATCCGGATTTTTTACCGGATAATCCGAAGTGTCTTTTATATATATAGTACCTGGTGGACCGAGCCTTGCTCGGTGTTATTTCAAGTTTACCAGTTCATCCAGTTACTATGAAATATTTCGATGTCATAAAATTTATAAATAGAACCTTTTTTTATTGCTCTATGAACTCTTCATCCCACTCAATGTATTTTTCCTTGGCGGCTGAAGATTGCAAGCAGCTGTTATGATTACTTAATTTGTTTACACTTTTCTTGTTTATTTCTTGTTTATCTTGACAACTCATAAGGCCAATGTTAAAATTTTACAACTTCAAAATTGGATTTATTACGTTATTAGATTTTCTCTGGCCAAATAATCTGCATAAAAGACGTTCTTGAGTCATAAATGACTTATTTCGAGACTTTGAAGAAAATTCTCGGAGCCGTATTTGAGATCATTGTGCAAACATATAACCAACCAACCAAGCAAGCAAGCAAGCACACACGTACGCAAGATAACATTGCTCGTATACGATTATAGGATATATATATATATATATATATATATATATATATATATATATATATGTGCGTGTGTGTGTGTGTGTGTGTGTGTGTGTGTGTGTGTGTGTGTGTGTGTGTTTGTGTGTATGTGTATGTGTGTGTGTGTGTGTGTGTGTGTGTGTGTGTGTGTGTGTGTGTGTGTGTGTGTGTGTGTGTGTGTGTGTGTGTGTACACGTGCGCCCGCGCGCGTGTCCTTAAGCAAGATAACTCGAGGGGATAAGGGAGGATAAGGGAACAAACCTTTCCAAAAAAATTGTTTTTTTTTTACGTAGAAAAATAAAAATAATTACACTCTTGTTCGGACCATTGAACCCAGGCTAAAAAGCTAATAATTTAGTATCTTTAAATGTTGCTTTATTTTCCTTGGTTACCGAGATATCGCTAGTGGAAACACTGTACGTTGTCCCAATTATGTCCTTATGGGAAATAAATAATATGTTATATCTTTCTTATTTCTCAACATATATCTGAATAAAATTCAGTATATGGTTTCATCTAGTTGATATCTACTGGATTATTAACAAAATATCAGATATTTCCTTACCAATAGTTGGAATGTGTGAAAAAATCATTATACCCCAGCATTATTAGTACTTCCAAGTTTCATTTACTTAAGAATAATTTACAAAAAAAAATTAATTGTTATAAAATAAATTAAATTAAATTTTATGCGGCGGACATAGTGCTGTATACCTCTTAAAATATTGATATTTATGAGACATAATTTTTTCGGTAAGGAATTTTATTAAGAAAAAGAGTAAGTAAAAACTCACAATAAACAACAAAATATACTGATGAAACATTTAAATGACGCTTGGGTTTGTCCTAGTTGTTCCTTCTGTGGGGCCTAAGTAAATGGATAGGGCCTACATTACAATAGCATTATGGTAAATATGCATTTTACAGTACTTGTGTCAAAATTGAAATTTTCGTTTTTCAAAATGCTTAAAATAACGCGCTGATTCCGGAAATGATAGTTCTTTTGTCGGAAACGGCCGGAAAATCGCAAAAATGGTAAACATTATATTTTTTTTCAAAATTGGACATGTGTGTACTCAGATTATCCGGGAGAGCAAGCGGAACAAGAATATGCAAGAATTTTCAAGATCCGACCGATATTAACGGAAGTACGGCCGGAAAAGCGTCGGAAAACTGTCGGAGTAAAAAAAACTTTGTCCAAAATATATCATGTGGGTACTCTAATTAACCGAAATTGCAAGCTGAATAAGAATATGTAAGGATATTTAGGATCTAACGTACAGTAACGGAGATAAAGCAAAAAACCTCGGTGTAACAGCACTATGTCCAGGTGGTGAGCAGCACTGTTAAAACCTTTAAGAGGTAAACTGCACTCAGTCCACATGGTGCTGTATTCCTCTGAGTAAAAATGGACTTAGTGCCCATTTAAAAGGCTGTAACGTGATTGGTTGGGGACATAGTGCCCTATACCTCTGTGTAAAGCAAATAAAGTTATATTCAAATGTAAAATAACCTCAATTTGGCCAAAATTGGACATAGTGCCCTTTACCTCCGAGGTACAGATCTAAATTTCACACTTCCATAGCAGTAAATCTGCAAACTCATTTCCCATGTTACTCTTATGGAGAAAATTGTTGTATGTTCAATTTAGGATTTAAGTTGATTTTACTTACTTTGAGGCTCCGTCTAAATGATTTATTTAAGAATTTAGAATTCCCTGAGTATGCAGGTCTGCTGCAACGGGGGATTTAATGCTAAAATTGTTTAAAAATAAATTAAAAAAGTACTCGTATCCTTAGAAGCAATCGAGATATTAAAAAACGGGGTGCGCCGTTGTAATCATCAAATGATCTAGTGTGAAATGATAAGTCACAACACTCAAACTCAAACACAAATTCAAATCACTTTATTGTCAACAACGCAAATGTGCAAAACAATTGTCAACAGCAAGTATATATATATATATATATATATATATATATATGTGTGTGTGTGTGTGTGTGTGTGTGTGTGTGTGTGTGTGTGTGTGTGTGTGTGTGTGTGTGTATAAAACATCAACGTTATAAAATAATCAAATTACTTAGAAATTACATAAAAGTAATATTCTTCTAAGCTTTAAAATTCCTTAAGATTAAGAAACTCTTTTAACTTTTTTTTTAATTTTATGGTGTTTTTTTAATTTTTTAGGGATGAAGGGAGGTGGTTGAAAATCTTGATGGAAGAATAATAGGTCTGGTGCTGGTAAAATGTGGTTCTGTGTTGAGGTATCGGTAGGGGATTAGTTTTCCGGCGATTAAATTTTCAAGGAGGTTGATGAGGGAACATACATGAGTTGTTTCTCAAAAATATCAAACAACTGAAAATATAAATTGAAGGAAACTTTGGGATGTTGTTTTCTCTAAATTTGTCTCTACATGACATGATGTCAGTCTACTAAGGCCAAATATAATTCGTAAAGCCTTGTTCTGGGCTTTGAAAATTATTTTGGATTTTGAGCTGTCATGTCCCCAATTTGGAACACCATAAGCGAGGATGGGAAAGAAACATCCATTGTAAACGGTGAGAAGAATTTCACGATTTGAGCAATAAGAAAGCCTGCGAAGAAGGAAGAGAACACGACCTAGTTTGTTGGATATACCGTCAATATGCTCATGAAATTTGAGATTGGAATCTATAGTTATCTCTAAGAAGTTAGTACTAGAGGATGACATCACTTCAAAGTCACCTACTATTAATTGTTTCATCTCGGAACCTTCCCTTTTTCTCATTAAAACATTTACAACCTATATTTTAGCAGCATTAATACCAAGACCATTTTTAGATAACCATCATTGCATAATCGAATTTGCTTCAATAAACATTTCCACCTCCAATTTTTCAAGACTCTCGATGGAAAGAGTAAAAGAAGTGTTATCCGCAAATACAGATTAGCTTAGGAACACTTCTAGCAATGTATGTAAAACATTGCTCTGTGGTACACCGTAACGAACCTGCCATTTTTCCAAATCTTTCATCATAAGAAAAACTAACTCTCATCTACATATGGAACTAAAACGACTCGCGTCCTGATTTGTAGGTACGATGATACTCAGTCATACGCCTTTCCTCTGAAGCATATTTTTCCATCTTTTCAAGCAAGAGCTTTTGATTCACAGCATCAAAAGCCTTGCTCCAGTCAAGAAACAAACCTAATGAATGTTCTTTCTGGCCAAGAGGGGAAGGCAAAGTCGATATGAAGTTCAATAAGGCATCAACAGTCGAGGTTCTTTTGGAATCCAAACTGACCTTTGAAAAGGATATCATGACTAGTCAAAAATGAGGGTAAAGGGCTTATAAATATATTTACAACTATCTTCGAAAAGGTTACAGGATTGAAATTGGTCTAAAATTTTCAGGAATACGAGAATTTTTATACAATTTTGGCAAGGGTTTGATAGTTGCAGTCTTCAGCAATGATGGAAATTGTCCTCACTGGAAAAATGAATTTATAATGTGAAAAAGAGACGCTGATAAACTATAAACACATAACTTCAAGATTTTCGATGAGCCACCGTCATATCCAGAAGATTTACTTGACTTAAGCAACTTTAATGCTGATAAAACCTCTTCTTCAACCTCTCTACCTCTTAATCTAAAACCTAGAACTTAACTCTAAACCTCTTAAAACCTCTCATCACACCACTTTTACATTTGAAAAAATATTTTTGATCATTTGGAAATGATTTTTGAAAATTGAGTACCCACTTAAAATTAAGCATTAACTACTTAACAATGTATGGGGGGGGGAGTATGGGATTGGTATTTGAAAAAATGTAAAAAAAACATAGGGGAGGATTATTATGGGACACCTGGTACACTCACTGATGTTTAGCCCATTTTCGTAGTATTCAAATTTTTCAAACTATTTATGTTCTTTCTAATTCTTATGACTCATACTGTCACATAAAGTACTATATAAGTGTAATAAGTATGTAATAATGTACATAAACTTGAGTTTCATTTCGTTATATTTAGATTATTATTCCAAAACGGTTCCCAATATTGATCATTAATGCAAATTCTTGAATATCAACGTTTATTTTGAACGGTAAAATACTGTTAACTATAATCTTAAACGTCCACTGAACCTTTATTTGCACATCTCTTAGTCTCCGTTGATTGAGGGGGTCATCCCAGAACCGTAAGTTTAAAACTTAAGGTTCAAAAGCCGCAACACTCTAGAGTCAGTATGCTGATTGTGATAGTGAATTTAACATATTATATTGCTTACAAAGTAATAATTTTTTTCTGTTGCAGGTAGAGCTCGAACTTCTAGTCTGAATAGCCAAGACAAAAATGATTCCACCATTCCCCCTACTTACTAAGTAATGGACTGGGACGAAGCAGAAGATCTCTTGTTGAATAATAGCAGTACCAACTTATCCTCAACACAATTTCCTTCGGAGACTCAAAAATGTCCAGAAGAAGAAGTGGAACTTTACGACAACTTCACCGGCATTCCACTGGCTGTGCCAATGTGGGAGGCTGTGTTGACACTCCTAGTGTTAGGTTTCATCATCATCCTCACCATCGTAGGAAACGTCCTCGTGATCCTCAGTGTGTTCACTTACAAACCATTGAGGATAGTGCAGAACTTTTTTATAGTTTCTTTAGCTGTAGCTGACTTAACCGTTGCGATATTAGTGCTTCCCTTTAATGTAGCGTATTCTCTGTTGGGCCGGTGGGTGTTCGGTAAGCATGTGTGTACGATGTGGCTGACCAGTGACGTCATGTGTTGTACGGCCTCTATACTTAACCTTTGTGCCATAGCACTGGACCGCTACTGGGCTATAACCGATCCCATCAACTACGCTCAGAAACGAACTCTCAATAGAGTTATGGTGATGATCGCTCTTGTGTGGTTCCTCTCCGCCGTCATTTGCTCACCTCCTCTGATCGGATGGAACGACTGGCCAGAGGTCTTCCACAGTAATACTCCATGCCAGCTCACTTCTCAGAAAGGATACGTCATATATTCTTCATTAGGGTCGTTCTATATTCCTGCACTCATTATGGCCATTGTTTATATCGAGATATACGTTGCCACCCGCCGTAGACTGAGAGAGAGAGCTAAGGCCTCTAAGCTAAACGCCGTCAAAAATTGCACGGCAACGCAAAACAACTCGGTGAAAGAACGGCAGTCACCATTGGACCAAGAGTCTGTCAGCAGTGAAACAAATCATAATGAACATACCAGTAGTTCGAGGCAAGAGAAGAAGAAAAAAGGAAAAAAGAAAAAGAAGAAACCAGTGGAAGAGAAAAGTAAATATTTAACTCCAAACTATGCAGCTGAGGAATCGGTAACGGATGTTCACGATGAAAAAAGAAGACTAAGCGGTAATGTTGAAGAAACGTGCCGCACACCAACCAACACTACTACGACGACTACTGGGGATTCCCCTCACTCCAGGACTGCCAGTCAAAAAGATACCGTGCTCTCAGGGAAGCGGGCCGTACAAGTCTATCAATTCATCGAAGAAAAACAAAAAATATCACTGTCCAAGGAACGAAGGGCAGCGCGCACACTTGGTATTATAATGGGAGTATTCGTAATTTGCTGGCTTCCTTTTTTCCTCATGTATGTAATTGTTCCTTTTTGCGATACGTGCTGTCCCTCAAACACCTTCATTAACTTTATCACATGGCTTGGCTACATAAATTCTGCTTTAAACCCTATTATTTATACTATTTTTAATTTAGATTTTAGGAGAGCATTTAAAAAATTACTTAAAATGAAATCACCTGCGTGATTGTGTGTGAATTTCATACGATTATTAAAATACTGCTACATTGGAACTAAACCATCAATTTATTTTAATAATAATCAATTCATGTAATGTATATAACTTAGTTTCCTAACTACAGTGGAAAATGTACATAATAAAATAAGTTTAAATGTAGAATTTTTTATTGAAATGTTTTTGCGATGCACACCTGGCTGATTTTATGATGATTAAATTTGTGATATAGCATAGATTATGTCATGCATACTTCCGTTATATTTCTCTTGAGAAATAGATCGCATTGTCTAGATTAATACATGAATTTGCGCTTATTGTAAATGGTTAAAACAGTGAGGTTTCCTTTATTTTAATATTGTCCTGAGGGAAAGAATTTCAAGATGTAAATTAGTATGTGAAGTAGGATAATTTAGCATTTAACGTTAAAAATGCCATAAACAAGGTTTAGAAGAATCTAAATAAATGATATATATTATATATGTATATTTTTTCAGACACTTTATTTTCTAAAGTTATTGAGAGTCTTTTAAGTTATAAAATAAAGTTTTATATCCTGACTATTTTAATCCAAACCTTAAAAACATTTATTCTATAACCGTAATACGTTTATCGGAAATGCTAAGCAGAAGCAAAAATATTTGTTTTAAGGGTTCAAAAACAAAGTTTTCCACTTGTTCTTAAAATTGTATAAGCGACTTAGAACATCCGTGTGGCAAAGGGTTGGGGGAACTATACTAGTCGTGTGCTTTGAGCCCCCGCACTCCTAGAATATTGTCCTCCTCCTCAGCCACCGTAGGTTTATTGTATATTCTTGTTAATAAATCTTCATTCTGTTTTGATGATAGTCTTTGTTATTACCTTTTATTACTTTATTTATCAATGCTGAAAAGCACAATACTGACACTATCAGTAAAATGTAAGGGTTTGTGATGAAGACGATTAATATAGTACCAAAAGTGACTGGTACTATGTAATTTGGCCATATTTTTTCGTAACAGAGGACACAACTAATTAGATACATGCACATTTATGTTTTGAATAAGATTAAGCGACTTTGTGTTTTAGTTTTATTCTACAGTTTGTCTTGACTACTTCTAATTGCTATTGAGATATCAAATTAATTTTCCATTTTTCACCAGGTATATTCGTCAAGGTAGGCCTCCATACTCTGAGATTGTCTCGAGACGTTTCTCAAGTCAGGATGTATCATGAGACAGATCTCTACGTGTGTGGTGATATCTCAAGCAAGTTTCAGTATCACACTCTATGAGACCGTTGTGTACATCTGCGTTTGTGGTGCTGTATCACATTTACTTCATAGCTATGATAGAAGTTGTTCGTGAAAGAACCGTCCAGTTTCAATGAATCATTGACCTGATAAAATAAATCATGAATTAATATTGATAGAATGGAATCGTGGTGCAAACCGTACTAAAAGAAATAAATTTATCTCGGTTTTCTCCTTTCCCTCTCGAAAAAACAAACGGTAAACGCCGGTTCAGATAAAAAAAAACGGGAATCCAATAAATTCTCCCGTTTGATAATTCACATTTACCACACTTAAAATAGAGAGGAGTTAATTTTTCGAAGGGAAATGACGGAAATTTTAAGGAAAAACAAGAGTAACAAGTCGATCTTACATGTTATGTATTTTAAATAATACTGTGTAGGTAAATATACTTCCTACGTTATTTGTACATTATTTAAATATTTAGAACCTAAGAATGAAACTTTTTTGTCCAAACCAATAATATGGCTGTTATTATTATTAATTTAGTAACATAAATAATATCAGATTTACGTGCAGTGACAGTATACTCCACGCCCAAGGGACTTCAGTATGGTCGGGCTGAACGGTCAGTTCGAGGTTTTTCTTGAACCAGTTGAGAGTGCGTACTCTTGGTCTGTACGGCTGGAAATGGCTTTCGCACCTTTCACCGTGTGTTGCACTAACACGATCTGTAGTTCATTTCCTCGACGGCTTCCCCACAAGCAAGCAACACTTCTTTCTGTGGTTCGTCCATCCAAGTTAAAAACATATTGATATAAATTAATATGAAATTATAAAAATGATGTAAAGTAAACTCAAAAGATTCAGTAGAAGGATTTTAATCATAAATATGAACCTAAACAAATATTCAAGATCCGTTTAATAATATGATTTCTGTGCCATATGTTTCATAAAACTTTGGTCTTGAGACATGTATCGCGACATATGTCAGCGTGTGTGGACGTATCGCTGATAGAGCCAGTCTCATACCTCTCGTCTCAAGAAATGTCTCAAGACAATCTCAGCGTGCATGGGGGCCTTTACAGAGACCGCAACTTTCTATACAATTATTTCTGTAGATGGTCGATACTTTAGATCTATTTACTACTAACCTTTTTTACATTTTAGGAATATATAGCCAATCCCCAGCCCCTTTAATTCCAGATTTTACCGTGAGGCATTTTTTATTTAAAGAACACGACAAGAAATACATTAAATAAACAAAGCATCAATCACCGGACGTGTCAGTCTCATTTGCTGTTTGACGAATATTTGGTTAAAAAAGGGAAATCCTGTCTATCACACGTTGCTTGCCGAAACGTTGTTCACCATCGGCGTAAAGGTATAGTAAAAGAAACAAAAAATTCAAAATTCGCTAAGTAAAAGCTACTCTTTCGAATTTGTATTGCTAGAGTTCTGTATTAAAATGTTCAACGAAATGTTAAATGTAAGTGAAGTGATAAAAAACTATGAACTATTTATTTGATTCAATGTCTTTTTTTAGAAATTATTTGGGTTAAAAATGCTTGTTCAATTGATCACTTTATACTTTGAAAGATCTCTCATACCTTACACCGATGTAAAGGTTTATCATCTTATTATAATTGTACGAAGATAAGAAATTAAAAGGGAATATTTTCTTTTAAGTAGAGAATTAATGCCCCTTAAAACAAAACACCCTCCATTGCCCATAAAATTACTAAACTTTTGGCTCAACAGTATTTATTTTTGTACAAGTCCTTTATAGAAAGAACGTCATGTTGAGAAATACATATATATCGTAATAAGGGAAAATGACATGAAAACTACAAAAGCGACGTTAGGGTTTTTGAAAGTTACTGCAGCCGAAACTGCAACCCTTTGTACATGGTTTGAAAAAAGTGTGGAGTATGTTTTATATATCTTCAAATACTGATCAAAATATAATGGAACTTGACGAACGTGTATTTGATACAATAGAAAACATTCATACATAAATTACCTACATTTTGCATGCACAGTGGGCGGTCCACGATAAAAGTCTTAAAACTCTTAAACGTCCTCATACCTTGAAATTTATATCACTTATGATATTTATAAGTGAAATACCTAACCGAAAACCCTTTTGTAAGAGGACAATACAAACAGAAATTATAGCTCCTCCTAATTTTAATATTACACTTTTAAAATTGTAAAATTCTTTGAATATGTAAATTGCTCAGAACGTATCACGCAGAAAGATTGTACATGTAAAACATGTTGATTTCTTAAAAACCAACAATATTTCATTGTCGAAAACTTTTTGGCTCTCCTAGGGGACGACCCTTGGTGGAAGTTTTGAAACTCTTCAAGGTAAGGATACCTAAAGTTATACCTAATCTGAAAAGTTATCGAAATAAAAAAAGTGTAAATCAGGTCTCGAAATGTAAGTTCGATCAAAAACTACAACAGCATGCCTATTATGTGTTGATAGTGCAATGTGATTATTTCTTTGGCAAACTGTAGCTTTGGATTGGATTAACCTCTTGTGACCGAGAATGCATCGTTGTGTTCTCTTTTATTTAAATTTAAAATAACTTATAACTGAATCTATGGCTAGTTAAAAAAATTAAAAACCTCTATTATATCTTGGGCTGGTCTTATGTGCATGCACAAAATTATAGAAAACGAAATATGGTCGGTATTATAAACATACCATACATAGAGAGTTTTACTATATTTTGTATGATACTTTGGGACTAATTCACAATTTTAGAAAAGTCTCCAGATTTGCAGTGAGGCATTTCACTTTTAAATGTCTTTTAAATGATTTACATTTCAAACTATACTTAAACTACATTAGAGAATCTCAAAACTCTATCATGTAATGTCTCTTGTGCTGAAAAATATGAACATTTTAGGTCATTCAGTTTGCTTTTTTTAATTATAAAGTTGAGAATAAATTAAAACAAAGTGCACTGTTGGAATTGTTTAAAGTTGTTTGGAATTGTGACATTTGCAAAGTTACATAACCTTTTGATCAATGTTTGGAGAGATATTAAAATAATTGAAGACTTCAGGGGACAAGAACCCTGAAAATATGTATATATGTATATTTATTCATATATAATTAATGTATAAATAAACAACTAAAGCAAATGAATAAAATATATATATATACGTTCATATACATTTGATAGATTTAATACATATACATTTGTCATGTAAAATATATATTTTGATTTTTCAAAAATAGATTACTACGAAAATAGGATAACCGTTCCATAATTTCCTAAACACTCTCTTCAAACAGAATTATGTCAAACGGAATAACCTCAACCTCTATGATACGAGCAAAGTGGACGCCCTCAACCAGCTCTTTGGAGGATCCAGTAACGCGCAAAAAAACCCAACTGCATCGATCCGCTCTCAAGTGAGGTGCAAGTGCAAGTGCAGGCTCAGATACCGACGAAACTTGCAGGAGAAGCAGCTGAGATTTCTCTCCTCATGAAACAATTTAGCTTAGTGTGCTCTTTAGGGAAATCTTTTTTGACTTGCTCTGAAAAATGCCAAACAGATAGTAATGTCAGCGTCATCATGCGCTAGTATTTTAAATACTAGCAAAAAAAATGGTATCAGCAAACCGACACATTCTTTCTCCTTTAAAGCAAGAAAACCCCCTACAGTAAAACAAATTTACAATCGTTCCAAAAATGCGCACCAAGTTTAATCTAAATCCGGTATCACTCAACGGAAATATCGGTTTTTGAATATTTGTCTGAAGAGCGACATCAGAGAAGTACTGCGTTGACCAAAACAAAATCCAAAATTGAAAATATAAGTTATCTCCCCAGCCAGTTTACGCATTCGAGTATTTTTTCTAAACACTAAATCATTTAATTTTCCAAAGTATTTAATTATTTAATTTTTTAAATTGAATGGTTGCTAACATATTTTCTTTAGAGGTTTCAGATTTAGTGAAATATAGAAAATATGAATTTTTTACACTTAAACCCCCATAAATTTTGAACCTGAATTTTTACAGCAACACGGGTGGTTTCATTTGTTTGTCACCGAAAGTACTAAAAATTATAAAATTATATTGAAAACGTTAGAGCCGCTTTTGAGACATTTGGATTTTTGTCGATTTATGTTTTTATGGGGCAAATAGCCCCTATAAAAATGAACCCCATAAACATAAAAAATAAGACATGAAAAAACCTGGTTAAAAAATCTGCTTTTTAAAATTAAATTTGGAAATATTTCCCGCTTTTGTTCAATATTTAGGAACGCAAATATTTTTTTTTTTTTTTTTTGAAAGCTGACATGCCGTTTTATTTTGAATTCCAAACGTGAACTTAACACAATATCCCAAGTAGCATGGAAATTATTTTTAATCGATGAAAAGTTATTTCCAAAGATTTTAAAATGTATTCAAATTTAAAATCAACCAAAAGAACTTTATAATAATTTTAAAATTAGTTTTAAATCATTTTGGAATTTTTAAATATTTTAATGTTAAAATTATTTGTAAATTAATTACAAAATTGTTATTAACGATCTTAACATAATAAATCCAAACGGCGGTTTAAGTGTTTTTAAATCACTTTTAAATGTCGGTTAAATTATTCTTAAATTATTTTAAATCGTCTAATTCACTGTGGTTAAATTGTGTTAAAATGTATTTTAAATTTGTTTGTAATAACCTTTTAATCATTTTATAAATATTTTTAAACAAATTTAATCAAAATTTAAAAACAGTTGAAAAAAATATATATGAATTCTTAATTATTTAAAATAGTATGAAAATAACTTATGGGATTGTTTTTAATTATTAAAAAAATATTTGTAATCTTTTTTTATGGAAAAAGTTTTATGGGATATGTTTTAAACAGATTTTAAAAGTAGTTACATAATTGCTGAATTTTGTTTTTAATGTTTTTCAAACATATTTTAAAACATTTTTACATCATATTTTTAATGATTTAAAACAAATTTAAATTGTTTATAAATAGTTTTAAACAAATTCAGTTAAAGATTTATATGTTTTAAAATTATTTTATATCAGTAACATAATTGCTTCACAACTTTTTAAAAGTATTTAAAATTGATTTCAAATCTTTTTTTACAAATTGTTTTCTCAATTTAAACATATTTCAAAATATATGATTTAAATGATGATATTCCAAAGTGCCATCTACATATTACATTTCAGGTAATTTGTCCTATTTTTATACTTTAACAAATGAACTATCAAGATAGTTATTTTATAGTAGAGGAATCGATTAATTTATATATGAAATAAAAATTACTGGACATTTACTAATTAGCAGTAAGAAAATTACTGATAAACTTAAGTATTCGAAGCTAGCTATCGTATGACGCAGAGTTTAGTCAGGGAAATGTGCGTTAAAAATTACTTGCGAACTACCAGTTAGGTATTATGTGGTTTAGATTGCGGGGGTGGGTTCAGTGTGCTAAATAACAGTTGGGCGCGGCGCGGCGGTGTCCCTTTGTCACTAACGAGAACCGAGAAGGGATTTTCGCTCGCTCCACAGAAAACCGGTCCGAGAGAGCCGAGTCGTGTGTGGCGGCAGGGCGGGGGTGGGATATTAAGGGTAGGTAGCCATATTTGTTTACCTTCATTCGAGCTACGTTGTCACAAGATTTCATTCGTGCCGTGCTCGAACTGCGGTCGCTTCGGTTGTACTCAGTTCGAATCAGTTCCATCCAAGTGGTAGATTAGAAGTTATCCAGTGTTTGTTAACCTATTTAAGTTTTGTGAAGTTGTTGGCCAATTTAAAGAGGCTTAGTTTAGTTCCAGATTGAGAAGCAACAGCAATCTGAACAGGTGAGTTTTATAGATTCTTCATTTTAAAACTTAAGCTATTAAAAGGGATTGTCTTCTTAGAGAAACTGTATTGATAATTAATTTGATTGAATATGCAGATGCAAAATGAAACCAAATATCTATGATCTTCATCATAATTTTTTATCTAACATTAATATATTTTTAAATGTTTAGTACAGTATTATTATTAGTAAAGTATATTGTTTTTTATTGTTTACTGTAAATGCATCACTTTTTAAGTTTGTCATAGGCTAGGCTTGAGTAATTTTAAGTCTGAAATAATTCAGTTTACATCTTCCATTTGCATGATCAATGTTTCTCTTGAGAATCAGGCCTAGTTATTTGGTTATGACTAAACTTATACCAGTACAAATTTCATAACATATTGCAATTCGTCTACATAAATATTTCCAAAATTACTTATTCTTATAGGGTGGTTGAGGAACTAAATTAAATACTGCTTTTAATGTGGTAGTACGGTATGCAGTGATTTGTTTTTAACAGGAAAAATTAATAGCATAACAGAGTTCCAGAGTGCATTGAGTAAGATTGATCGACATAACAGAGAACGATTAGACAGCTATAGGCCTAACTTACCAGTTATGGGTGGGTTCACGGGGGTTACAGGGGGTGCACCGCTCCCTCAATATTTCGGGTTAGTTAATTAAGCTACCGGTATGCCTATACCTCTAATTTTTTTAGAAGATTGTTTAAAAATTAGTTTAGTCTGCATTTGGTATAGTTTAGTAACTAAATCATATAATTTAACCCATAAACCCGGCTAACAACCGTTATGTTTAGAGGGAGAGGGAATGTAAATTTTCTAAACCGATGCAGTAGACCCCCTCTTAAACGATAACGTTTTAAACGACGATCGGATTGTCCTCCCGTGCTGATTAAATATCAAAGATCGTTTTAACCGAACCTGTTTTAGAACAGTTCGGTTTAACTCAAAGTTTAACCGCCCTTTTCTATTAATTATGACATTTCCGTTTCCACACTCGGCGATGGGAACGTTACGCTCAACTCTAATAGTGGTTACGGGTTAAAATATTTTGAATACACCATATATTAATTTATGAAAACGTACGGTAGATGCATTGCCATCAATACCGCATTACAAAATATTCGTAAAAAGTATATGAATATTTTATTAAAGGTGTTTACATAAGAACATTTTTAAACACGTCTACTATTAAGTTTATAAAAAGGTCTTGTTTTGACCATGTTTTGGGGGTTATTTGTGGCATTTCTATTGTTTTAATTTTGGAATTTAGGTTGACAATTATAGTTTATTTTCTGAATAAGCAACGGACGGCTTTATAATGATGTTAATAGAACCCTAGATCAATAGAGCTTTCATTTTTAGGTGTTTAGAGGATTATCCGTTTTAATCGACCTTTTAAGTTATTTGACCTAGGTCTGGTCCCGTGAGGGTCAGTTGACAGGGGTCAAACTGTACTGCTCCAATGACAACCAAATCTCAATTTTTCTAAGCAGATTGTTTAATTTGAAATGTTCACATGTGCGAACATATAATATAGGCTACTGTATTTTACTATTATAATTTAGCCTTACTCTAAAACTCTGTATAAATTTTCTTCAGCTTATATTAAGTAATTTCAAATATTTAGGTAAAAGTATCAATAACGTTCTCACTTTAAAGTCTTTTACGATTTTACTGTAATGTTCTTTAGACTTAAATAAGAATGTTGTGTATCGCAAACGTTTATTTTATGGATAGAAAAACAAATTAAACCCTACCAACAAAACATAGGCCTACAGGTTACGCAAAGCTGAATCATGCATATAGCCTAAGTAAAAAAATATTTTATATGTTTATAGTCAATACCAAATTAAAGAGTTTAGTAAGATGGACGTGCCTGTAAGGTAGTGTAATTTAATGTAGGTCTAATTGCTGGCATTTAAGTTGATATCCAATATGGTGGATCAAAGATGGCGGCCGAAAATTGGTATCCTGTCAAAACAAAGGATTAACCACCCAACAATGATAGGTGTTGGTCCCAAGTCAATATCTAAAAAATTGCCCATAAAAGATGCAGTAAAGTAACTTTTTTGTGTTGCGTAAATTCTTTTTTTGTGCTATGTTTTTTTGATTGTAGCTGCGTATTACTACATTGTTTTGGCAAATGTTTAGCCACGGTTTTGGATTAAATAGAAATCAAACATACCGTTTTAAAGGAAATTGTTCACCAAATAAAAAAATATATTACACTTTTTCTGCTACACGCAAAGGATTCCATGTTATTAATCAAAATGTTAAAAAAAACTCAAAATAAAAACAAAACTTTCAATAAAATTACAAATATTGTTAGTATTATGAATCTAAACAATTACATGTAATACACCATTCGAAAGATCATTTTCTCCTGCGTAATAATCACTCATAATATAGGTCGGTAAAAATACATATTCGAGTTATATAGAGAAAAGTATAAGCGTGTCAGAAAACTTTGGCGGCCGTATTGATTACGTCATCAACGCCGCTACAGGGCCAGAAAAATTTGTCTCGGGATTTTTAGACTTGTCTACCCATGTACTATCTAAATCCAAAGGGGCAAAGTGGTAGCCAGATTTGAAGTTGTTTTTCAGCTTATTCACCCCACTAACACGGTTTATTTTTTAACTTTCAGGCTGCAGCTGTTATGTCAGTTGGGCTCTCCACCGACCCCTCCAGACTTGTCACGACAGTACCGAGGGCCGTGATCAGGGAAGACATTTTTCCTCTGTTTACATGGCGGGGACAATAACGAGCAGGGAATAAGAAGTTGGCATTCTTCACAGTTAATTTCTGTCCAATGTTATTCGGTAAGAAGTTAGAATTATTTTTAAAATGTTAGTATGAATTTTGCAAGTAATTGACACTTATTTACTCGTAGTTCTTTTATTTATAGATATAATCTTTAATCTAAAAAAACCCTTTGTATAGTTAATTAATTATGTTCAACATCAAAATTGGTTTCTTCCAATATAAATCTATATATTTTATCATTACAGTTGTATCAGTATTACGCAGGAATAAGGAAAATCTTTATAATTGGTACATGTGTTCGGAAGGGTTGAACTCATAGATAGCAAACATACTTATGGTTGTTGTCATTGTCTTGTTTTTACATATAAATAAAACAACTACAATTTTCTATAATAATCATGATACTTAGTATTGTTATTAAGTAAACGTGTGTTAGTAGCTTGACACATTCAAAATAGTGTTTTACTGTTAATACTGTAGGCCTAATCATTTTCCAATTTTTGTAATTTTCATTTTTGTAGTTTTAGTTAAATCACAATAACTAAATGACTGCATTCATGCCCTCAGTTTTTTTTTAATTCTTTTGAAATCTATATGTTGTCCTGATGTAAGAACTTTTTGTAAACTTGTTTCAAAAACATTTTGATATTATGAATAGGCCTACCATAGTAAAAAAATCATCAATAAAAAATGCTACATAAGTCTGTGCATAGTAAGGTCATGCCCCCTCCATATCAAAACTTATGTTCACCTGTTAGAACTCAGTGAAAGAATTACAAGTTAAACATAAAGGGTTTCGCTGTTCGCTGTTAACAACTTTTGAAAATTTTGGCATTATGTTTTGATTAACATGTATTATAATGATATAAATGAACAATTGAGGCATTGAGCATTAAACTTTATTTCAATATGATGGGTCATAACAATACCCTTAAGTCGAAAAATTTGGATACAAAATGGCGGATCCATGATGGCAGCCAACAATTACCTCCCTGTTCAAAAGTAGTATTGACCATCCATCAATGCTTGGGGGTGGTCTGGGTTTAATATTTGTAAAAAATTTAAAAGGTTTGCCTTAGGACACTTAGTATTTTCAATCAACTTGATGTTTCAGATGTCGTATTGAAAAGGTTCCCCTCCTCAGTCAAAAGAAAGGTGGATAACAGCATAAGTCGCTGGCTTGCTCAAACTCAGCTCAAAATGAAATAGCGAGTAAGGTAATGGTAATTATTAATAAAGTTGTAGTTTTTTAATTTGACATGTTGAAAGTTCGTTGACAAAGCCAAACGAGTTTTATAAGAGCAGCTCATAAATAAAGAGCTACAAATTATGGGTTGAAATTCACAAAAGTTTAAACGTAAATACTTATAATAAAACTAAAAAAGTTAATTATTAAAGATTGGAGTTTTTTTGGAATATTTACATTCGGTATTGTTTTATAAAAACAAAGTTAGTTTCATTAAAAAAACTAATTTTGTAATATTTAAAAAAAACGGATGTAAATATATCGATCTGTTTCTCTGCCTATGGCAAATTTTGATTTCCCTGCAAATTTTGAAACTACGGGTCCATTAAGGCATAATGTTAAATTATTCCAAGGGTACACTACAAGTACGGTATATATCAACTAAGGTTCTCATTATAAATAACTAAGCATGAAACCATTGTAAACGTAAGAAATTTCAATGAATTGTTTTTTTTTAAGTTTTTTGTATCTCAGCGTTCATAACAATACTTCTACTTTACTATAAAGAAATCTTGTAAGTATATATATTTCAACTCAAAGATGTGTTTAATGCAATAAACACACTGCAAATCTTCTTGTGTTTCTTTATCAATATAGAGTATTGGACCGAGCCGAGCTGAGCTTGGTAATAACACGTTTTTATACCCTTTACAGATTTATGTTCTGTACAATTAAACTAAACTTAAAGGCAGGCAGTAAAACTTTAAGCCATAACTATTTCACCTAGATTCAATTAAATTTTAATATCCTAATATCCTTGGAATAATCAATGTATTAGAAGGTAATAATTACATTTTTGCCAACTTTATACTAATACCAAGAAAACAGTTAATTTTACCAATATCGTTCTGTGCAGTTTTTGGTAACTTCACAATTGTGTTAAAACCAACAATTCTCTGTTTCCAGCTTGGAGCATCAGGAAGATGTCCATGACGAGAATCATGAAGAGAACATCAACACTGAGAATCTGATCAACAACTAACTCTTGAACCTTTGTATATATTATTACTTTGTGAATATAGATTTTTGCTTTTAATCAAGTTTTATTACTTAATTAACCTGTTTTAATACATTGTCACTATCACTTTATTATCTGTCAGTTGTAAGTGTTAAAAAATGTGTTCTATACAATTTCTATACAAACCATTAATAGTAGTTTATGCAACGATTGTATTCTGAAGGCCATTAAATGTCGAGCGAGATGGAAAATATAAAACTACATATGGTTTTAGGTTTTGTAAAGTACCTTTTTATGGTGTAATATTGTAATTGGTGTTTATTGCAATGGTCGTAGATAAAATTGTGAAAATATTTTTTAACATTATAAAATTGTTTTAACACGAGTTCAAATATCATTTTTAACGGTTATAAAATTGGTCAGTCAGCAAATGTTTTGAAAAGAAATATTTTTGTAACTTTTATTAACAATTAACTTTTTTTATAATTTTACTACTAAGCCATAAACAAATTTATAAATAATTTTTAATTAATTTAAAATTTGTTAAAACTATTTATAAAGTAAACAACTCATTAAAATATATGTATATATTAATGATTTATAAAATTTATTTCAGGATTATTTTTATAATACTTTAAACTAGTTTTAACATAAGTTTACACATTATTTTAAATGATTATAAAATTGGTCAGATAGGAAAATTCTTTGAAAATAAATAGTTTTAAAACAATTTTTACCAAATTTACAAAATGATTATAACATTACTTAAAATTTGGTGTAAAACAATATAAAATAAGTTTTTAATAATTTGAACATTTTTTTAAAAGTATTTATAACTAGTTTTAAAGTTATTAAAAATTATATAAATTTATCTTTTAAGATTGATTTTAAAACAATTTTTAACACTTTAAAATTATTTTAACATAATTTTAAAACTCATTTTGAATGGTATTAAAATTGGTCAGTTAGGAAATTTGTTTGAAAAGAAATCATTTTAAAAACATTTTTTCAACATTTAAAATTTAGATAAAACTTATTTTAAAACTATTTTAGCCAACACAAATGCTACTTGGGATATGAGGGTTACAAAATGCGTTGCGAGTTTTGCAGAGCCAAATCTTACGTAGGTTTCTTTGACTCTCTGTGTAGAGTTTTCTCGAAGGCTTTGAATAGACCTTATAATTGAGTCTTACTTCTTAGATTATAAAAAATTTAACTTTTGATAAAGAACTAATTTTAGTAATTTTTAGTGTTTTAGTTTTCATTTTTAGTATTTCAGTATTAAAGTTTTAAGTTTTTAAAAGTTTAATTTTTAGCATTTTTGGTATTTTGTAGTACTTTCAAAATTAGTTTAATTTATTAGAGAATTTCTCCTCTAGAGAAGAAGCTATTACCGTAGGTCTCATGGTAAGACCTAAGCCCGAGACCATAACTTTTCGTTTTGGGGCCACCAGAAGCAGAAAACTCCATTCGTTCGAATTCATATATATATAAATATATATATATATATATATATATATATATGTGTGTGTGTGTGTGTGTGTGTGTGTGTGTGTGTGTGTGTGTGTGTGTGTGTGTGTGTGTGTGAATGTGTCTGTCAGCACGACAGCGGCCGTAAAAATGGTCCGATCTTAATGAAATTTGGTACAGACATGTAAAGTGGTAATCCCTCGGACGAGTTCGTGAACCAGCCCCATGGGACCACCGGAAGGGGGGGTAAAGGAGGATAAACCCCCCAAAAATGGGTTTTTGAGTTTTTTACATAGAAAAATAAAATTTATCGTTTTTTGTTGGCACCATTGAATTCAGCTCAAAAAACAAACAATTTAATATTTTGAATCACTGCTCTATGTCCATTGGTCACCGAGATATTGAAAGTGGTAAACACAGTACGTTGTCCTAATGTTAACCTTATGGGAAATAAGTAAAACTCTATATCTCGGTTACTTCTCAACATATCTTGATAAAACTTGGTAAATAGCTTATTCTAGTTCAGATCTACTAAATAATGAATTAAAACCACCCAGTTTTAATATACCTGTGGCAGCAAACCTGCATACTCATTCCCCATGTTATTTTTATGGAGCTTACCAAAACATACCAAATCTCGCTATGTTGTATTGAATTATGTTGTTTTGCACTTGAAATTCGCTGATTATGCAGGTCTGCTGCAAGGGGGTATTTTCACCTCGACGGTTCATTCGAATACACACAAGACCCTTCCGAAAAATAAGTTCAGTCAGTTGTTGCGTATGTTTTCGACGTCTTGCACACGGTAAAAACTATCATTCATGGAATCAGGGCATCATTTCCTATTTTTTGAAAAAAAGGTTATTCATTTCTACTGGAGTATCCCATGCCGCATAATTACCAATTTGACTTCTAAAATAAATAATCCAATATATTTAAATTATTAGTATATGCCAAAGCCAAACAGAAGTATTAGGTTGCCGAGCTAATTGCTTGCATGATTGCTAGGGCAGTTTTTAGCCCTTCCGACCGGCGATTTGATTGCCGGCAATCAAATTGCTCGTCGACGAGCGACCGAGTCGCCTAATGTATGGCCGGCTTAAGACTAAGACCATGACAACTTTTCGTTTTGGGACCCCCAGAAGCAAAAAAACACCATTCGTTCGAACTTATATATATGTATGTATATGTATATGTATATGTGTGTCTGTGAGCACGATAGCGGCCGTAAAAATGGTCCGATCTTAATGAAATTTGGTACAGACATGTAAAGTGGTGATCCCTCGGTCAAGTTCGTAAACCAGCCCGATCGGGCCACTGTAAGGGTAGGGAAATGGTGGGGGGGGTAAATCTCCCCAAAAATGGGTTTTTGAGCTTTTTACAGTACATAGAAAAACAAAAATAATCCAATTTTTTGTATCACCATTGAATTCAGCTCAAAAAACAAACAATTTAGTATTATGAATCGCTGCTCTATTTCCATTGGTTACCGACATATTGAGGGTGGTAAACAGAGTATGTTGTCCCAATGTTAACCTTATGGGATATGTGTAAAATTCTATATCTCGCTTATTTCTCAACATATCTTGAAAAAAAACTTGGTAAATGGCTTCTTCTAGTTCAGATCTACTAAATATACCTGTAGCAGCAAACCTTCATACTCATTCCCCATTTTATTCTTAAGGAGCATATCAAAACATGTCAAATCTCGCTATGTTGGATTGAAATTAAAATATTGTTTTGCATTTGAAATTCGCTGAGTGTGCAGTTCTGCTGCAACGGGGGTATTTTTAAATATTTTATTATTTGGTTGAATTGTTTATTTATATGTTATAACACAAAAGTATATTTAAGAGTGGAGTAGCGTGACTGAGTTTTCTTTTTAGTATGGTGACTTGAGGTGTAGACGACCTGTAACCGTGATAATAGCTGTCGTTTTATGGGTTTTTGAATGGGGTAAATAATCTTAAAATCTTGAATTAAAAAAAAATTAAAATATACCTTGAGATATTACAACTTTACACATACATGCCAAATTTAATGAAAACCATTAATTTGGACCACTAGTGACGTCTCTATTTACATCCACGTTCATGGTTACATCCACACACACATCCACATGGAAAGACAGACACCACTTCGAAAACCATTCTTTTCAACGGGTAACATTAAAACGACTATTTCCACTGACAACTCAGATTCGAAAAATTAGACGAAAACAATACTTTCTCTGTATACTATGTATTGGGGGGGTAAAAACCTTGACCTTACGTTTTCCAAAAATTATATTATATTAAACTCGATAGAACGGTCTATGTGCTAGCCTTGTGTTGTACATGTGAGTATATTATTTAATGCAAAAAACGAAATCTAATAAAAAGCAATATTAAAGGGATTTTAAAGTATCATTCAAAAACAAATTCAATTATGTTTGATAACGAAATCAATATTTTTTATTTAGGAAGCTGGACAAATATTGCATATCACTAAAAACCATTTACATTTGATTGAAGCAAAACATTTAAATATTGCTGTATTATTTAAAAAATAGATAAGCTGGGGCATTAATAATTGATAATTGCAGTCATGATTACATTTTTAATTTCTCACCTTATACATAATATATAGAGAAAGAATTGTTTCGTCAAAATTTTCGAATATGAATTATTTGTCGAAATACTGGTTCAGTGCTCTCGAATCAAAAATGTGGTTTTGGGAGTGATGACTGTATGTCGTTTGGTTATGTGCATGTGTCATAAATTTTTATTGGGCCATGAGTGTGCATTTAATCAGGGTGCTGGGCCATTCGAAATTGTGGGGTCATACATACGGCCCAACAAGAATTTATTTTTTTGTTTTGTGTTAAAAGTCAACTTTTTAAGGCCAAAAAATCCAAAAATGGTTAAGTTAGGTGAGGTTAGGTAATGTTATGTTATGTTAGTTTAGGCTCTGTTTTTGTAGGGCCCCATAGTTTACAATGGCACCACAGCATGGTTAAATGCACATGTAAGGCCCCACAATCAGGTGTGTGAACACGAGGGCCCACAAATATTAGCGGACAAGAATAAGTGTGTGTGTGTGTGTGTGTGTGTGTGTGTGGAATTTTTTATTTTCAAGGGTATACACCCTATAAACCCATAAAAACTAATTCTCAAGAAATGCTTTCACGATTTTGATAAAGATTTTATGATTTGCAGTGCTTAAAATGGCAAAACAGTTACACTACCCGCATGTCTAAAACAATTCAATTCCAGATAACATGGAGATATGAATCCAAAAATAACAATTTTTCAAAGTTCCTTAAAATTATAATTCATTAAAATGTACTTGCAAACATTAACGTTTGCTTGTATAAAAGTGAACAATACAGTATTTTGAATTGTTAGGGTACGTCAACAGTTTGCGGGGATAATTGATAGGGAAAATGATTAAAAACATCTCCGTCGATTGCTATGCAAATGTTGATAAAATTTGGCATGAATATTATCAGATTATTGTAAATTTGTGTTTGTTTTGTAGGGTCTCTTGCTTTAAATAGCATTAAGGAAGAAAGTATATTTCAGTTTGCTGATACCGACTATTATTTTATCGGGTAACGTGTCACACCCTAAAAACTAATGGGGACAACATATCTCATTTTTAACTACAACATATAGGTTATTTTACTTATGTTACATTTTTCGGATAAATTAGAATTCAATGTAACATGTTTATTTTCAAAATTTTGTTTGTAATTACTAAAATCAATGATAATTGCAGCCTTATATTTGGTATAAAATCAAATAACAATTAATGTAGGACGATAAGTCCTACTTTTACTGTGAGATAGCATTGCAAGTAAGTGCCTTGGACTGTAGCCAGGAGGACTGCTCAAAATTATGAAGGACATAGTTTCTTAACAAAACAGTTTCGGTTAAACTTATAGTTTCATTAAAAAATATATCAATCTAATGATAAATCATGACACATTTTTGGTATTTTGCAGGGAATGCAAATAACTAATGAAAACCTTAAATGTCTGCTGTAATAATTGGTTTTATAGTGATCAGATTAGCTGTCTTTAAACTTAGGATGAATAATTTGTTAAATAGCATTTCATTAAAAATTAATTATTAGTTTTTTTACGAAAAAGTAAAAAAAACTAAAATCTGATATTAGTTTACTGAGGACAGGTTTCATTACAAAAATATAGATTTTTAACTTTTATTGTGTGAGTATATTATTTGTTGTCAGTCCTATTATACTGCTATAGTCGATACTTTCTAGCTTAGAACAAATAGGTAAGTAACATGTTCAGAAGACAGTATTTTGTAGAACACCTAAAACCAATCTAATCCATTGACTTTAGATTGCCAGAAATAAAACACAATAGCCACAATTAACAAAAACTCAATCTAGCTAAAATTCTATAAATTGTATCATCATTGCAGTCTTTTATCATATGATCTAAACATTTAGCTAACAAATAAACCCAAATAAAAAATATTTGGAAAATATTAAAAGAAATATTAACAAAGACCTTTAAACATAGCATTCATATTTTTCAATGAGAGAGAAAAGTCGAGGTCATATGGATTAGATGCAATCGATAGGGACTTACTTTGTGAATAATTTCTAAAGTAACTTGACCTTACGTGTCAACAATCTGTAAACGAGCCAAAAGCGTTACCTCTATAAAGATCTGTGTTTTTATACGATTTCCAGCAGAGGTAATTGATTTAAAACCTGATCACTAATTTACCGTATCTGTTCCAAATTCTAAAACATACTGAACAAAGTACTTATTTACAATAAAAACGATACTGGTACATTTCCCGAATGAATTAAACATTACTAATCAATTTTAATTTTTCATACATGTCTTCAAGTTTTTACTGTTGGTTGGTTTAGGTTGGCTGTTATTCAACTTAAAACAATAACCTGTGTCGGATGCGACTGGAGATGTACTGCCACTCCAGTAAGAAACACGTATCGCCACTATTATCTACATTTGACACCTTCAGGCTACCAATAAGGTAATATAATCATTGAGTATTTTATTAGGTGTCGTGGCTTCAACATGAAAAACAAACCACAAATAAAAAAATCGTCTAGACAAACCAAACAAAAGACATGTGATGGTGTATTTCATCTACCATGATTGGCCAGAACGAACAGAACTCACGACTTTTAAGTAGTCAGTGAATTCTAGGGGTCACTTGCAGTCCAGTGCCAACACAATAATGTTTCAAGCCATGTATCTTAATGGTACTGTGAAACCATTCCGAGCACCATTACCTAGTTATAAAGTTATACCATTAGTTTCAGAGTACCATGTTATAAAATTATATTACAAAACGATAAAGACATTAAAACGACATAATCAGAACAACATCGAGGAATAACTTTTATTTAATAAATAAGGTTAAAAATAAATGTAAAGCTAAGTAAAAATTACAACTTAGAAGTTGGCCTCAGAAATTACTTTGATTGATTGGTATTAATTTTAGTAATGTTACTGTAAATATGTGGTTTTAAGGACCGCCATCGTTAGGTAAATATTTATGTTTATATCAAATATATTGTTTAATTGGGTGTAAACCAACATTTTAATAGCACCGGTAAATTGTGACTTGACAACATGTTGATGAAGTAGATTGATGTAACTTCAGTAAATTTAATTATTGAAATTATTGAACATTTAATGTTAGATGTAATGGTTATATATTATAAGTTTTTGTCACGGATACACCCAGATCACAGATGTCACAGATAGTTTTATACTAAAAGCGCCATAAACTAATGTTGGAAGAATGTTCTTATTGCATTAAGTTAATCATGAAAACCTTGAATCTGTTACGGAAACATATAGTTATAGTGATCACAATGCGCTCTAAGTATAACGAAGCCCAACATAATTTATTTTTGTTTCTTAGTGCGATTATTGTATCTTGAAGACAACAGCGTAGAGTGATTAAGGAAACCATAATTTGTAGAGAGGTTGATTAAAACTTTCTCACCTGACTTAATAAACAGCTTGAGGTACATTCGCGGTGAGATATTTAGTTGATTAATCATCTCAAGAATCCCTCTGATCTACGGACTTAAAATAAGGAACATTCTAAATTATTTTTTACTATATTTAAATAATTTTAATCTCTTCTTATCACGTATGACACTAGTATTGGGAAGCTACTTTGAAAATGTAGCTCGCTGCAGTTGCAGCTACAGGTTGTAAAAAGTAGCTTTGCAGCTGCTACGGTTAAAAAAATAGCAGACCGTATGCGGCTTCCACTTTTTCCTGTCTTTTGCAGTGTTGTAGTAACTGAACTGAACAACCATTCTGGTTTTTTAGACGTATGTCCCAAAGTTTAGCTCAAGAAAATAAATAAAACTCAATGAACCTACAAGTTTTGAAAATTATAAGTCTTTGTAAGCCTACTGAAAATTGATTGTCTAAATGCTGAATGAAATGATATCGACATCGATATTGACATCGAGGCCAATTGTTCTGACAATCTCAACTTGTCAACTAGTTGTCTGTGCAACTAGAGTTTTTTTATTACTTTGTTGATTCAGATTTCTATTCATGACATGTAAAAATTTATATTTTGTAAAGTAAATTCAAACACACGCAAATTCCAATCGAAGTAATAAACACTCAGATTTATGTCACATTATATTTGTATCTTATTATTTAATACTAGGGATCGCCAATGGTAGAAAATTCGACAAATTTTCAAATCGAGAAATAGGTATAGCTAATTTTGAAAATGATCTTTGCAGACACCAATGCGTTTCTTTTAGGACACATGTTATCAGTCCTTAGGACACACATTCCTTATCAGTCGCTCGACCGGTGCGGATGCATTGAATATATTATTCAGTGGCGGATGTCCGGGTAGCGCGCTCCGCTGCCTGAACTGTGTGTGTGTGTGTGTGTGTGCAACGGACTTTGCATGGGTTTGACGTATTTACATTTAATTTATCCGTTAAAGTGAGCCTATGTGCGTAAATCTAATATTAGTGCGGGATTTGATCACGGTAATTTACTCCCATACACGTTATTGACTGTGGTGAATATTTCGGGAAAAAAGTTGTTTGTGTGTTCGACATGTCTGACAACTGTAAAGTGCCCGGCCGTTATTGAGAACCAAAAGGTTGGTTCAAAGTGTTCTCAGTGCAACAACGTCTATCATCTAGGCTGCTGTGGAATTCCACCAATCTGCCGAGGCTTGGTGGAAGCGCGGCGGCAAGGCCACGTGGCGATGTGATTCGTGCATGCAGGACTCTGGCTCTACTGTCAGCAATTCGGACACCGAGGGAAGTGACAACGTAATTATGAATGTTCTTGAAACATTGAGAAATGATATCCCAAAAAAAAAATGACGAGACGAGAGGTCTATTTTCCGACGTGGAAGACAAAATTGGGGGTCCAATAAAGCATATTGTGTTAGCTTTATTTAAAGTAGTTAAACTTATCTCAGACTAGTAGGGTCGTTGAATATGAACGTTTGCATTGGCAGAGAAAGCTGCTTGTGCAGGCCGTTTGGGTTGGAAATGAAGTGCTCCAAATGTCAAAAGATTTCCCTTGGCTACAACAGTATCGAGTTTTTATTGTTGTTCGTTGAAATTGCTGGGAAAAGTTTACTTATTACGCCATTACTTCTTGATAAATAAAAACGTAACGTTCTTATTGACGCGCGCAAAAATATTAGGATTATTTTTGTTACCTTTTTGCTGTAATGAATGCTAAACCGTTTATATAACCTTGAAAACTATATTTCATTTAAACATAGTTCAAACGAACAGGTATTATTCTGCCTATGATTAACTAGATGCTAAAAACTCAACTAATTTTTTTATGCCAAATTTTTTTTATGCCAACTAACATGCCAAATTTCATTAAGATCGGACCATTTTTGCGCGAGTTATCGTGCTTAAAGACACATAGTATGAAAATGAACGAATGGTGTATTTTGCTTCTGGGGGCCCCAAAACGAAAAGATATCATGGCCTCGGGCTTAGTTCTTACTATGAGTACTACGCTAATAGTTTCTTCCCTATAGAGGAAATTCACTAAAACAAAAAATTTTTGTCAGTGGGATGACTTTGTCCCTGCCACAGAAAAATCTGTGTCGCTGCCCTAAAACAGGTATTTTTATTAAGGGCAGCACCAAAGTTTCTCTATAAACCACTTTCGAGTGACCCCTTATTGAGTAAGGATTCTTTATAGACATACACTGCGTGTCCCAAAACAAGTGAACAACTCTGAAACCTATATAACCAGCAGTTTAGGCAAATGTAATTACCTAATAAAATTGTAGTCATGTTTAAGGTCAGTGGTCTGAACAAATTTAGAGCACGTCTGTTTTTTGAAATTATTTAATGCTCTCTCTATTTAGCGTTTAAAAAATACATGCAAATATTAATTTAAAAGGTTCTCAATGCTCTGTTTCAATTTAGATCATGGACAAATAAGTTTCGTTGAACAAATAATATATTAAAGATACTTTTTTTCTAGGCTAATCGGACCGTACCTGGAACTAGTTGAAAAGTTACATTTTATATTTATTTATTTAACCAGCCATTTACGAAATATACTACATGTATGACTAGTTTAGTTCAAGCTGCAACGTATTATACTGACCAATAACATGTTTATATCAAAGAAGACTAAGGCTAGTACCTTAAGCCAGTTTAAATCACGAATGTAAAGTGTGACACAAGTTGTTGTAAAAGCACTACTTAGGAAACTGCAATTTTTATTCTTAAACAGGAAAAGAGGGAAAGTTAAGAAATTTACAAACGAAGTTTACAGTACAGTTCTATAACCAGGCAAACATCATTTAAAAATATTGTCTTTAATTCAACTGGATCAAATAATAGAAATAACGCAAAACCACAAAATGAAAATAAAAAACATCACGATACAAGTGGACGCTTTCACTCCACAGAGATAAGCTTAATTGCGTTTCGGTATGGGATTCGGCATTTGGAATCAAATCAATGACACAGCATAAATCAACCACCAATCCCTTATATATTTTTGTTATTTTTTTAAATAAACAATAAATTGAAAAGTAAATAATCGAAATAACTTTTAAGGATTTTTCATGCATATTTATTCTCTCATTTACCATCATAATGCTTTTATTAATCATTATATAAAAAGAGAGTTGTGTGTTGGTGTATTTCGTGCCGCAGCCAAAACTACACGTCGAGACCCTTGATCTTGGTGTCTAATAAAAGCTTGGAAAATCATGATGTGCACTATGGTAGTTGGGTTTCGATATCTTTAAGGGCTTAGGCACAGGATCATCCGAAAGAGAACCATGTCAAGGGGTTTGGGATAACTTTAGGTATTATTTGTTTATATCAAAACATGGTTTAATTTGAAATGGTTGATGTGGTTACAGTGGTTGCCAAGAGAATGCAGCACCTACAATTGTTTGTGTACAACAGGTGAATATTCATATTTAGCAAATGAATATTTTTTACTTTTGTTTCTACTTATGGTTTAATTTTGTCTGTTAGGCTGTGTTATTAACATAAAATAAACTAAAATTTAAAGTTAAACTTTTTGGTTTTTTTTGTTAATTTTAATTTGGTAGAAATAGGATGAGAAAATGGCAAAACGTCCGAGAGAATTTTTGCAATCCCTTATCTTATCACATAGACGAGAGATGACAAGAAAGAATTAAACGACGAAGAAAGATAAACGCGTCTAACTGTATTATCACGAGAAGATTCGCAGTGACATCAAGAACAATGCTGTAACAGACTCGAACAGAAAGGGAGACGCGAATGTGTTGAAAGAAACAACAAGAAAAGAAGCAGAATGGAGAACCTTTTAAAAAGGGATAAAACATAAGCTAATTTTAATTAAACAACTGTACAACCCTGGTTGCCAGGAGGAGGGCAGAGAACTATGGTTTGGTTCATGAAGGGTTCAATTGCCTACCAAATTTATAATGAACACACAAATGTAGTAGTTGGTAATAAGGAAAACAATTGTAGTTATTGCGCATCAAATGGTAACGCAAAATATGTGCTGGTAAAAGGACAAATAACATTGCTTCCATCACATATGCCACCCCAGATTTTCTCAAATGTATGTATGAAGAAACATAAAAATATATTGAATTAAAAAAAAATTGACAAGATCTTGGCTCCACTATTTTGGTGTAAAAATCCATGCTCAAAAGAAAAATAAAGGTGTTATTACCCATTAACCTAAATATTTTAGTGCTGATCACATAGCAGCAATCTAATTTATTTGATCTGAAGGTACAGAGAGTTTCCTCAACTGGTATATTAAATTATTTTCTTAACAGTTAAACTTTGGTTCGCCATGAATATGTGTGGTATTAATTTAGAGACCTGTTATTTGCTATCTTCTTTTTTGAAGGGTAACTAGAAATAGAATCCATCTTGGAGGAAAGGGTTTAAATTTAGAGCACACCTAAAACACTCCTCTCTCGTTATGCAACAGTTTTTAGTAGCTAATCTATTTAAATAAACTAATAAGTAATAATAATAATATTGGGGTGCGAACTTTAAGTCACATGCCATAACTATTTGAAAATTTGCTATTAAAGATTGCCAAAAAATGCAAAAGAAATAACAATTTATGCTTCAAAGATGTAAATGTTCAGAAATATAGCTAGAAATTCGGTTAACATTAACTATACAAAATTATACTCCATTTCATCAGCCGTGGCACCTGGCACCTGACCGTGACGCCCTCTGCTTCGCAAACGCGGTCTCCTAATCCCTTAAGTGCCTTGACCATTGAAATAAAGCATAGACTACCTAAGGAAACACAACCAATGAATACAGAAGTAGTATCTGTATTCATTGACATGACCAATTTACCATAAGAATTTCTTCCTCTTTAACTCCTTTCCCTTTTATCAAACATAATTAGTTACTACAATTTTTATTATGTTTATATGAACTTTTTTAAATAGGTAAACAAACATATTTTATGTAAAAAATAATTTTCTTGAAGGAAGGTGTATTCAGATACGAGGAATGTTAAAAAGCCATAAATAGGATTAATGCCAGAACAACAGAGGCCAAAGTGCAGAGGTAGCGTTGCCCTCACGCAAGAGTTGGTTGGTATTCTAGTTTCGCATCTTTCGTGTTACTGTTGGGAAAAATGTATGTGCCTCTGAATTTAAAAGCCAATATCTCAGTAATAAATAGCCCGATTGAGCTTTAACAGGAAATAATTAAACTGAAGCTTTTATAAAAACTTTCATGTGATGCCATTGAAAGATTTTTTGGGTAATCAGAAAAAAGGGCTACGACGCATACCTCGTAACCATACATTTTATTTCGATGCTCCAGTCATCTTTAAGTACGAATTATGTTTTCGTTGAAGAAGACCATTTCAAAAAGCTAATTTAAAATAAATCCTATGTATGTTTGAATAATTTATATAAGAAATAGTGAGGACTTTTGGAAATTCTATCTGGTTAAACAGGACTATGTAGAGACTTTATACAGTTATTTTTAAATAAGGTTCAATGATGAAGATATTTAGAATCCGCATAAATTCCAATCCTGACTCAGCCGAAATCTGGAAAAAACCATCCCTAGTCCACGTTTTTCAACACTTATTGAATTTACATGAACAAGATGTAGATGCTCTATACGTTGAATAGAGCTTTTTATGGAGAGAACTATTTGTAATAAAATTAATGTAAGCATGTAAGGTATAATTTACAGACCACGACTTCTATTAAAAATTATCTTGAATGTTTTGATTTAATGTCGCTTGGATAAGGAATGTATGCCAATTTGAATGTACTGTATAATACGTGTCCAACGGGCCGAAGTCTTCAGATTTTAGAGAACGAGAATTTTACTGCAGGGGTATTCGGTTGGATCATACAATTTACTAACTTTTTCAGAGGTAACTGTCATTAAAATTTATAAGTGGTTTATTATTCGGGATTAGAAAATGTTTTAGCAAATAAAAAACGTTATGAACTGATATATGACCTAAAACAACAAATCTTTCCGTAAATACACTTTCTATCTAGGCTTTATCATACCGGTATCGAAACTTCGATTCTGTAATAGTTCTGCGCTGTCAGGACATAATTTATTATTCACTGCCAATATTACCCTCCCTACCCCTCAACGCTTGGTGGCAGCCGCAACCTATCATTTCGATAACCAGAATACCTATATCAAAGAATTCAGTCAATGCTAACCCACAAAGCCAACATTCAGTATTGCTATAATGTTTGTCATTTTTCGGTTTTCTCTACCGAAAGATTAGAGTTTTATATACTGAATGTTCAATATTTAAATTTGTTCACTAAACATTCACCTGGATGTAAATTCTTCACTAGAATTAATCATACTTAGTATAAGCGTGGAAAACAGCCTACACACGTTTTCTCATTACGGACAATCCAACTATTATAATTGATATTCATAGTATATATTGCAGATTACATATTTCCTCTTTTAAAATAATTAAGTAGTCTACTAATTATCCATATAATTAGAGTAACAATTACACAGCACTGTTACATAGCACAGTAACAGTGTTTCTATTGTGTTTGATAATACAGCATGCCTTCTAAGCCGTCCACAACAGATGGCAGACGAACGGCTTGACACTCAAGGACGAACTGAAGTTTTTCCCACAAACTCATAACCAAAGAACAATGTAAAATTATTTTTACCCTTTTTAAAATGCGGAGTATTCCAAAAAACGGGTGTCATTTGCTCAGGACATTTAATTTGAATGAACTATAAATTTGAGTACTGAAAATATAACATGGGCTTAACATGGGAAAGTGGAGTTTTTTGTTTATAACTCAAAATTCACCAAAGATAGGAAGTAATATTTAATTGAAAAGCTGCTATTCTTTGCTTCATCTGTACAAAAATGTGCTATTTGACGTATGCCTTCTTATAAAATATTGAATTTTCAGGTCTACCGAAATTAATAAAAGTTTGAATGTGTTGTACAGCATTTTATTTTCTATTTTTGTCATGTCGAACACATAAATTAAAACTAACTTTACAAGGGTAAAGAATGTTTAAACAGAACAGAATAATGATTCGTGTTCTTCAAGTAACAAGTATTTCGTACAAACCAATATCTTAAAAAAATACCACCATTTTAAAATCAACAAAGATAAGTAGGATCTAGTTTCACCTAATTATTCGTTATTGTTTACAACTTTAGAATAATTCATGACATATGTTTACATTTAACGATTCCGAAATTCGAACAGATAAACTCCGAATTTTTTAATACCCAAATGTATTTTAAAACGATTAAAAATCATTTTTCGTTGTTCCTTGGTTATGAGTTTGTTGGTAAATGTTTTGTTTCGACCTTGTATGTCAAGTAGTTCGGCTACATAATCTATTGTGCGCGGCCTACTAGACACACCCTGCATAAAGGGCACGATAGCTTAAAATATTGTAGCACGGTTACTTTTTGTGTGGCTTCAAGAATGTTTGTTTATTTCTTTTAAGTTCTTCATGCGACTACCAACCCATAACGAAATGTGGTTTTTTAGCGAATTTCCTTAAAGGAATAAGCTATTACCGTAGGTCTCATGGTAAGACCTAAGCCCGAGACCATGTTAACTTTTCATTTTGGGGCCCCCAGAAGCAAAAAACACTATTCGTTCGAATTTATATATATATATATATATATATATGTCTGTTAACACGATAGCGGCCGTAAATATGGTCCGATCTGAATGAAATTTGGTACAGACGTGTAAAGTGGTAATCACTCGGACGAGTTCGTGAACCAGCCCGATCGGACCACCGGAAGGGGGTAAAGGGGGGTAAACCCCCCCTAAAATGGGTTTTTTGAGTTTTTTACATAGAAAATTAAAAATTATCCAATTTTTGCTAGCATTATTGAATTCAGCTAAAAAAAAACAATTTAGTATTTTGAATCACTGCTCTATGTCCATTGGTTTCCGAGATATTGAAAGTGGTAAACACAGTACGTTGTCCCAATGTTAACCTTATGGGAAATAAATAAAACTCTATATCTCACTTATTTCTCAACATATATTGGTAAAACTTGGTAAATGGCTTCTTCTAGTTCAGATCAACTAAATATTGAATTAAAACCACCCAGTTTTAATATACCCGTAGCAGAAAACCTGTATGCTCATTCCCCATGTTATTCTTATGGAGCTTACAAAAACATGTTGAATCTCGCTATGTTCGATTGAAATATGTTGTTTTGCATTTGAAATTCGCTGAGTATGCATGTCTGCTGCAACGGGGGTATTTCAATATGGTTTTTGTGGGTAAAATAGTAGTTATCCGTATAGTTATCTGCATACCAGTTTATACTTATTTTTAAGGAGTGTAAAGGAGGAATAGTGTTAGTTAAAATAACGAAGTTCAAGAAATTAACGTATTATTTTTAGATATTAGTTAATGAGACTGTCCGCTATAAATACTTCCCATTACCGGGGTAGCCAAGACCAACAACGCTCCGAGCACATATCAACGCTCGAGCATAAATAAACCGAGACACTCACTCTCTTGCGGATCTTGTCGCTTCACCACTCGTGAGAGCACTTACAGTGTTAGTGCCACAGTAAGCTCGCACTTACATTCTACATTGAAGTAACTATGCGAGAGAAATCTGTAAATAGGTTTTCATATTTACAGTAAAGACAAGCCTGGCACTCGACAACTCCTCAACAACTCAGATGCCCTGCCGGAAAATAATCAGCTTAAAAAATATTGTATGTGAAGTCCTTACATCTCATCTATCTCATCCCGCTGTGTCCAGCTGACCGAAGAGCGGCGTGGAACTCGTCGAGCTGTATAACGAGGTTTGGATAATAGTGCCACCGATAGATCGCACTTACATTCTATATCGAAGAAATTATGCAATAAGAAATCAATGATAAGTGTTTATATTTACAGTAGAGCCCCATAGACCTAGCACTCGATAACAACTCGGGTGCTGAAATTTACATCTGAAATATACTGTTATTACCGCATTCGAGGTATATTACAAATACCCACGTTACAGCAGACTTGCATACTCAGTGAATTTTAAAAGCGTCAACAATATTTCAATCAAACATATGAAGATATGATATTATTTGTTATCTTCGTAGTAATAACATAGGGAATGAGTATACAGGTTTGCTGCAGCAGACATTTTGAAATTGTGCACTTTTATTCAGAATTTAGATGATATGGACACCAGAGGAAAATCGTCGAAAAATCGATTCCAAACAAAATGATAGCAATTTATAATAATTTATTTCAATTTAAGGATTTTTCTTACCAAGCCAAAAGTTATTAAAAAACCCTTTTACTACCCTAGGCAAAGTATTAGGCCTAGAAGCTTCAAATTAATCTCAAATTTAATATAATTTAAACAAAAATTATCTATAATATTAGGATTTTCTCCGTAAAATCGTTACGGAGAAAATCCTAAGATTACACTTAATGATCCAGTTTTAATGATCAATACCTCACATAAAAGCTGTTAAATCCTTGAGTATTTTTAGACAAAACATGCAGAATATTACATTTAGAACTGGAGATAGAAGATAAATAGTCCCCAAAAATATTGAAAATATGAAACGTCCATAAGAAATGAATAGGACTGAATTTTTATTTGAGCATAACTTTTTAACAAATCGAGATTTTTAAAAACGGGGTTCAGCACTGAGTTCAAGTTAAAAACCTAGTCTACAATGATGTGTCACAACACCATCTTCACATTTGAAAAAAATAATTTATTTCTAATATGGTGCATCCAAGATGGCCGCCAAAAATGAGTACCCTATCAAAATTAAGAACCAATCACCCAACAATAGTTGGTGGTGGTCCAAAGTCAATATCTTGAAAAAAAACATTGATAACATAATATGCAGTCGAGAGACTATTTACAAGAATTTTTTTATGGTAGGAAAAGCCGCCATTTTTAAACGTGATTTTGAGGGGTTTCTCGTGACGTTACGGATGTATATTTTTAATATGTCAATTAGGAGCATACCGACCGTTTACAAAAATAATAATTTTTGTTACAATTATTTCTACCTCCACCTTTTTTCACTTAATTCTACTGCACTATTATTATATTGTTACTGCACGGTCCATGTCTCGGTTCTCCGAAAATACCGAGTTGGTTAAACGCAACTAAATGATTGAATGATATCCAAATAGTTTAATATAGTTCAAGTAATTAACCAAGAGATGTATTTATGGCATTGTTTAAACAGTCACGGTTAAGAATTTATCTAAAATAGCTTTAGAATAATCGGTAAACAGCTTGAGGACAGAAGGCTGTAAAAACCACTTTATTCTGAATTAACTGAATTGTTATGGAAGCTAGAGTGACAACAAGTCAAGCCGGAGAAAGATCAACAAGTCTAGTCATCAATCATTTGCCGGGCGGTGACACTCGATAATTGGCAATGATAGATGCAACTGGGGCTTGTATCAGATTTGCATCGCCCATGAACAATCTAGTCATTTTGGAGAATATCTTAACATTTTTACTACAAAATGTTTGATTTGTAAACTTAAAGCTCACTGTAAAAGGGTAATTGCAAGCAATATATTTTAAATACACTTTAAACACTGACTGTGTAGCTTGTCTATTTATATTTTAAATTAATAACCATTCAAGTGGAATACTAAAATTATATCTCAATATCCGATTTATATAACTAACTTAAAATATCCTAAATTAGAATCTATAAAATTATGTATAGGCCTACAACTAATGGGAAATAGTTCGACGATATGTTTTTCTTCCAAAACACATTCGCTTATTTTTTGGCTTTATCTTTCACGATTTTTTTAGAACACGTTATTATTTAGGGCTATTGATATATTAACAAGAACAAGTAAATAGTCCGAGTTTAATAGTTGGGATAACTAAGTTTCAAGAAACCGTTGTTCCTCATAAAATCGTCTTTTTAAGACGTTTACCTGTAGAATTAACTTACAAATTACTTTATTTACTTACAAGATCCATCCGGTAAAGCTTAATCTGTATACATATTTTTTAAATTTATTTTTGCTTCTTTCCCGGGCTCCCACCTTCCGGTATACCTCGGTTTCCTTTTCACATTCTTTTAGCTTGTTCTTTCTTTCCTCTCGGGGGAGCATTTTCTATTTCTAATTTTATTAACAACTGACTTAACTTTCTCTATAATCTTTCTGCACTCCCGTCTCCCTCCTTCTCTCCCATTATTTTCTTAATACTAAGTGCCCGTTTGTTTGCCATTTCCGGCGAGTCGCCGGGGGACCCACGGCCAGGTCCACTGGGATGGTGGTGCATTTGGGGAAAAAATGCATTTACGCACCGTCAGGTGGATCACGAGCCACCCGGTGTGTGGGGTTCCTTCTTCAGACTACCCACTAAAAAAAGGAAAAACCCAGTCGATTCCTTTATTCCTGAGCCTCTGCAGGTCTTCATTGCCTTTTTTTCTTTTCTGGTCGTAGCAGGAGTCTTGAAGAAGATGATGATCCATCCTGACGGACGATGTCAATATACCTGGTATATTGGCATGGTGGTGGATATTGCACAAAGAGCTTGTAAGGATGTGGTCCTATAAGCTCCATTGATGTTCCTTAGCACCTGTCTTTGAGATTCTTTAACCTTAGGCAGTACATGTGAGTGGTCAAGCCTGTGGCCCCATGCTCTAAAAGCATAGCTAATTATGGGGACACAGACGGTCTTGTAAAGGAACAACAACTTGTTGGGCTTAACGCCGTACTTTATCCTGATGAGGTGATTTTTCCAAACAATGTCCTCGCCTTTTCTGTTACCATCTTCACATAAGGTAAAAATGTGAGACCAGTGTCTAGGGTTACTCCTAGGTATTCCTAGGCTTCCTTAACGAACTGGATTGCTCGGCCGTCGAGTCTTATCAGTGGCTTCCTTCCCAGGAGTTTTCCCTTCAGGATCAAACAGCCACTATCATTTTGGCCTCATCCGCCCACTGGGTGATTGTTTCCGTGAGTTGTGTGCCTTTCTGTTCTAGATCCCTTCTAGAATTCCCTTCTACAACAAAGGCCACATCGTCCACAAATGCGATTGGTGTTGTGTTCTCTGGCATTGGTTTGTACAACAGCTCGTCGAAAGTGAGTATCCAGAGGATTGGCCCCAGGACTGATCCCTGAGGGCATCCTTTTGTCATTTCTCTCTCGATATGCTCTCAATCATGTTCAAGGATTACAGTTCTACTTGACAGATAGGATTTCATTGACTCCTGTAGGTTTCTAGAGACGTTGATGTCTCTCAGTCTCTGAAAACTTGTAGGTCACCATAGGGCATCGAAAGCCCCTTTTATTTCAACCAATATGACCATGGCGTATTTGCAGGTGGAGTTTATGGCGGTATCCTTGAGCTTAACTATGGCATCTACCGTGCTTCGGCCACTTCTGAAGCCGTACTAGTGGTCACTTAAGATGTGATTATCATCGAGATGATCATTCAATCTGTATAGTTGATATGCTCTACCCATTGCGCTAAACAAACAAACCTTTGACCAAAGATTAATATAGACTGAAAATATTGTACAGTTCAAGCTGGCCGGCCACGCCGGCGCTGGCGGGACCTGCGAGCGGCGAGGTAGGGCCTGTGGAGTCGTCGAATGGTTGAAGTCGGCCGGCCACGCTGGCCTGGTGGGACCTGCGAGCGGCGAGGTAGGGCCTGTGGAGTCGTCGAATGGTTGAAGTCGGCCGGCCACGCTGGCCTGGTGGGACCTGCGAGCGGCGAGGTAGCGCCTGTGGAGTCGTCGAATGGTTGAAGTCGGCCGGCCACGCTGGCCTGGTGGGACCTGCGAGCGGCGAGGTAGGGCCTGTGGAGTCGTTGGATGGTTGAAGCCGGCCGGCCACGCTGGCCTGGTGGGACCTGCGAGCGGCGAGGTAGGGCCTGTGGAGTCGTCGGATGGTTGAAGCCGGCCGGCCACGCTGGCCAAGTGGGACCTGCGAGCGGAGAGGTAGGGCCTGTGGAGTCGTCGGATGGTTGAAGCCGGCCGGCCACGCTGGCCTGGTGGGACCTGCGAGCGGCGAGGTAGGGCCTGTGGAGTCGTCGGATGGTTGAAGCCGGCCGGCCACGCCGGCGCTGGCGGGACCTGCGAGCGGAGAGGTAGGGCCTGTGGAGTCGTCGAATGGTTGAAGCCGGCCGGCCACGCTGGCCTGGCGGGACCTGCGAGCGGAGAGGTAGGGCCTGTGGAGTCGTCGAATGGTTGAAGCCGGCCGGCCACGCTGGCCTGGCGGGACCTGTGAGTGGCGAGGTAGCGCCTGTGGAGTTGTCGGATGGTTGAAGTCGGCCGGCCACGCTGGCGCTGGTGGGACCTGCGAGTGGCGAGGTAGTGCCTGTGGAGTTGCCGGATTGTTGAAGCCGGCCGGCCACGCTGGCGCTGGTGGGACCTGCAAGTGGCGAGGTAGCGCCTGTGGAGTTGTCGGATAGTTGAAGTCGGCCGGCCACGCTGGCCTGGTGGGACCTGTGAGTGGCGAGGTAGCGCCTGTGGAGTTGTCGGATAGTTGAAGTCGGCCGGCCACGCTGGCCTGGCGGGACCTGTGAGTGGCGAGGTAGCGCCTGTGGAGTTGCCGGATGGTTGAAGCCGGCCGGCCACGCTGGCGCTGGTGGGACCTGCGAGTGGCGAGGTAGTGCCTGTGGAGTTGCCGAATGGTTGAAGTCGGCCGTCCACGCTGGCGCTGGTGGAACCTGCGAGTGGCGAGGTAGTGCCTGTGGAGTTGCCGGATGGTTGAAGCCGGCCGGCCACGCTGGCGCTGGTGGGACCTGCGAGTGGCGAGGTAGCGCCTGTGGAGTTGCCGGATGGTTGAAGCCGGCCGGCCACGCTGGCCTGGCGGGACCTGTGAGTGGCGAGGTAGTGCCTGTGGAGTTTTCGGATAGTTGAAGTCGGCCGACCACGCTGGCCTGGCGGGACCGGCGAGTGGCGAGGTAGTGCCTGTGGAGTTGTCGGATAGTTGAAGTCGGCCGACCACGCTGGCCTGGCGGGACCTGTGAGTGGCGAGGTAGCGCCTGTGGAGTTGCCGGATGGTTGAAGCCGGCCGGCCACGCTGGCGCTGGTGGGACCTGCGAGCGGCGAGGTAGGGCCTGTGGAGTTGCCGGATGGTTGAAGCCGGCCGGCCACGCTGGCCTGGCGGGACCTGTGAGTGGCGAGGTAGCGCCTGTGGAGTTGTCGGATAGTTGAAGTCGGCCGGCCACGCTGGCCTGGCGGGACCTGTGAGTGGCGAGGTAGCGCCTGTGGAGTTGCCGGATGGTTGAATCCGGCCGGCCACGCTGGTGCTGGTGGGACCTGCGAGTGGCGAGGTAGTGCCTGTGGAGTTGCCGGATGGTTGAAGCCGGCCGGCCACGCTGGCGCTGGTGGGACCTGTGAGTGGCGAGGTAGCGCCTGTGGAGTTGCCGGATGGTTGAAGCCGGCCGGCCACGCTGGTGCTGGTGGGACCTGCGAGTGGCGAGGTAGTGCCTGTGGAGTTGCCGGATGGTTGAAGCCGGCCGGCCACGCTGGCGCTGGTGGGACCTGCGAGTGGCGAGGTAGTGCCTGTGGAGTTGCCGGATGGTTGAAGCCGGCCGGCCACGCTGGCGCTGGTGGGACCTGCGAGCGGTGAGGCAGTGCCTTTGGAGTCGTCGTCGGATAGTTAAAGCTGGCCAGGCCCTGTGAGCGGTGAGGAGAAATCTTTAACTTTTGAATCCATATATCATTGTTGGCTACCCTCAACGTTGGTAAGGAAATAATATTTTGTTCAATAATAAAAAATGTAAAAAATTGTCGATAAAACTTAACGTTTATATGTATAAAATTTAAATCAAATATGTTAGTCTAGGCACACTTGGATTTAAAATTCATGCAAGAAGCAAATCATGTATCAGTTGGGGAAACAACGTTTTTAGGGTATATCGACCCCCCTGAGTACGAATCTGCCTGTTGCCAAGCTGGATTTTTGACCGGAAGAGTGTAATCCAAGATTGCGGTCAAAACTCTATTTTCCTATATCTCCTTTGTTCATTAGCTTAAAACCATGATCAAAACGTCTATTTAGGGTTTTTTCGGATGCCTAACACATTGTGATACTCAAAATTTAATTTTATTTTTAGTGTCAAGGCTTAGGTTACAAGATGGCCGCCAAGGCCCACATTTTAGAAATTTATTTTTTAAATAGAGGAAGTTTTTGATGTTACAGTTGGGTAAACAAGGTTTATAGAGTATTTCTATCCCCCCCCCCATCCGAATAAGAATATGTCTGTGGCAAAACCAGAGTTTCGACCGGAAGTGCTGTATCCAAGATGATGGCCAATATATGAAGCCCTATACCTCCCTTATTTATTGCCTTAAAATAACGATAAAAACGTCAAATTTGAGTTTTCCGGATGCCTAACACATTGCAATATTGCAATACTCATAATTAAATTCAACATGATGTTTTAAGGCATAAAACCGGAAGTGCGGTATCCAAGGTGGCGGCCAATATATGATGTCCTATATCTCTCTTGTTTATTGGCTTAAATTAACGATCAAAACGTCAAATTAGGTGTTTTTCGGATGCTTAACACATTGCAGTGCTCAACATTTTGTTTTAGTTTCGGGACATAGCTTCCAAGATGGCCGCCATTAGGTCTACCCGCGATCTGAAAATCTGCACAATCGCCTTTTCCGGCCTTGCACGTCTGCTCACCAATTACTTTCAAGTTACATTCGCCGTTTGCAGGGAGATCCTTGTTTATTGAATTGAATTAACGATTAAAACGTCAAATTGGGATTTTTTTGGATGCCTAACACATTACAGTGCTAAAAATTTAATTCAGCATAAAGTTTTTAAATCATAGGTTTCAAGATGGCCGCCCACTTTTAGAAAAATAGTTTTTTCTCCAAAATATTAAGCATTTCATGTTACAATTGAGGAAACAAGGTTATTGGTGTATTTAGATCCTGCCCCCCCCCCTCCAATACGAATTTTTCTGTGGCCAGGGTGAATTTTTAACCGGAAGTGCCTTATCCAACCAGGATGGTGACCAGTATCTGTTACCCTTTATCTTCCCTGTTCAACGGTTTTAAATAACGATAAAAACGTCTGATTAGGGTTTTTTCGGATCGTAGCACATTGAAATACTTAGAGTTTAATTTTTCTTTCGATTTCGGAGCATAGGTTTCTAGATGGTGCTTGAAACGGAAATAAAAACTTAATTACTTAGCTTATCTAAATTAACATAGAAGAAAGTAAGGACAGTAGTGAAACAAATATTTCATATTTAAAAATTAGTTTTCATCACTCTGTATACGAAAATTGCCCGCTACCGTACAGTTGAGATCTACGAAAACCCTCGATTTCCTTACGTCAAAACAAGTAATGATCAGCTGCTTTTTCGGTACCCAAACATTTCATTCCCGTACCCAAACAAACCATTTCCGTACCAAAACAAAATTTGGCTTACCCAAACAAACGAATTCCTTAATTTGACAGTTCTACCAGCTGAGTTTATAAACTAAAATAGACAGTTCAGCCGTATTGAGTTTGCTTATAGAAAAATGACTAAATTATGAAATTTTGGATTATTTTTTTATAAGTTTGGTCTCTTATTTGCATCGTGATGAAAAGTACTGTTCACAACTCGTCACAAAAGTACCATTTCGGGGCTCGATAGTGTTTTACTTGCTCGACTTACGTCTCGCAAGTAAAACACTATCTTGCCCCGAAATGGGCTACTTTCGTGACTAGTAGTGAAATATACTATTATTGTAAGTTAAAAAAGAAGATACGGTAACATAACAATACTCTATATATTTTTTCTTATGGCTAGGTTGCTATGAAGATAACGGATTATTCATTTTTTAAGTACAAACATGGTCGAGAGCGGTGGTACAGCTTGGTGCATGGCAGACCATTAATTTTGCACATGCAAATTGTAGTTAGTCATTGAAGCAAACAATTACTAGCTAAGATATCTGTACAGGCTTTGGGGACGGACTCAAGGGTCATGAGGATCGGACGTAGGCCTACTGTTCTTGGTGAAGCTTCCACCCATAGGACTATAAGAATCCAACACCTCCGGTCGGGCATAGTGAGCATTTAAAAAAAATGGAGCAATAAAAAAATTCCCTAGAACAAAAATTTCCGCAAATATATGTGATCAAACGAGAGCTATTCTGGGAGGGCAGATGCATAAAAAAGAGCAGGAATGGACATTTACAGAAAGGGAAGGACTGCGTTAATCATTCTAATTTTATAATTTCATTAATGTGTCTCAATCATACAATTTATTAAAATAGTAGTATGCCTACACATTTTTGAATGGCTCAATGTAGAATTGTTACAAACAATAGTCGCTAGAAATATATGTTTATCTACTTTATTGTACATTGTTAAAAAGCATTAAAAAGAAATTCAATTTATTTTGTTATAGAGCAAAAGCAGCGGAAAAGTTAAAAGGATACCCTTTTGGTTTTAAATGTGCCAATTAATGATACCCAGGGTTGGATTTTCGCATGCGCAACTCTGCAAGTAAGCAAAATTAAAAGTTTGTTTTCCCCTTTTTACGTGATAACTATAAATTATGCTATTTTGATATAAATACATCGTAAATATCCGCTTATGCCGTCGCTAATTCATGAGTCATAACACATAGCATCTACAAACGGCTAATGTAACTTGAAAGTAATTGGTGAGCAGACGTGCAAGGCCGGAAAAGGCGATTGTGCAGATTTGCAGATCGCGGGAAGACCTAATGGCGGCCATCTTGGAAGCTATGTCCCGAAACCAAAACAATATCTTAAGCACTGCAATGTGCTAGGCATCCGAAAAATCCCTTATTTGACGTTTTGATAGTTAATTTAAGCCAATAAACAAGGGAGATATAGCCACATTGGCATCATATATAGTCCGGCATCTTGGATACCGCACTTCCGGTTCTATGCCTTGAAACATTATGCTGAGTAAATTATGAGTATTGCAATATTGCAATGTGTTAGGCATCCGGAAAACTCAAATTTGATGTTTTTATGGTTATTTTAAGGCAATAAACAAGGGAGATATAGGGCTTCATATATTGGCCATCATCTTGGATACAGCACTTCCGGTCGAAACTCCGGTTTGGCCATAGACATATTCGTATTGGGGGGGGGGGGGGGGGGGTGAGGATAGAGATACTCTATGATCCTTGTTTCCCCAACTGTAACATAAAATGCTTCCTATACTGAAAAAAATAAATTTCTAAAATGTGGGCCTTGGCGGCCATCTTGGAACCTATGCCTTGAAACTTTAGCAAAATTAAATTTTGAGTATCGCAATGTGTTAGGCATCTGAAAAAACCCTAAATAGACGTTTTGATCATGGTTTTAAGCTAATGAACAATGGAGAAATAGAAAAATAGAGTTTTGGCCATCTTGGATTACACACTTCCGGTCAAAAATCCAGCTTGGCAACAGGCAGATTCGTACTCAGGAGGGGCGATACACTCTAAAAACGTTGTTTCCCCCACTGATTTGCTTCTTGCATCGTTTTAGAGAGCGATTTTGGTTCAAATGGGCCTAGACTATGTGGGATTTTAAACGTACAAAAAATTTCTAAAATGTAAATATAAACACTTTATAGGTTTTTTATAAGTGTCATATATCATCGTGTGTATTAATGACAATAAAGGTGTCATTAGTGTCTGATTGAGTGGTTTTAAAATGATTTTTACATTTATAATACATAGTTTGTTGTCGATATACCTCAGAAACTCTGTATGTATTAATCATATGAATGGAGCATATACTCATGTTTCGAAATAACACTTCCTCGAGAGCAAAGATAACAATGAAATATACATGAGCCAAGACGAGAGAACTTGTGTATCTTTGGATAACACCAGTGCGGTTTTGTTATGCTAAGTTTATTACATTAGGCACGTCCGTATGTATATGTGTAATAAACGGTTACGTATTACTTTTACAGCTTTTGCCGAAAAGATTCTTAAGTAAGTTTATTTAAGTTTATCCCAGTTAGGAGAGGAAACCTTTTTACAGAATTTTTTTCACTTTTACAGCAACAAGTATTATTGTATTTGAAACGTTTATCTTAAAACGTTTTATATTTAAAACTTGTTTCATTTACGAATAAAAAATCGTTTTTTTATGTATGTGATTCAAAATGAACAGATTATTTACACGCTTTTTAAAATTGAGGTGCTTTAAAACGAAAATAGTGGCAAATTGGTGTTGTATTAATTAAAAAAAGTGCGGGAGAATCAATTGTGATTGTTAGAGGATTTTAAACTATTTTACCTTTCATTAGCAAACTTTAAAATTTAGAGTGTTCAGTTCTTTCTCTTATCTCTCAAAAACAGTGTCACTATGACCATAGCTAAAGCTTCCTTAAGTCCTCTCATAATAAACAAACTTCCTTGTTTTGCTTGTAATCAAACTGATCACAAGATATACTCTTGCCCTAATTTTCAATCGCAAACACCAACCCAACTTTTCCAAGCAATCAAACAGCACCGGAGATGTGTTTCTTGTCTTGGTGCCCACGCATCAACTCTGTAAATCACTTTCTTCATGTAAAAATGTAACATTGTGTGATGCCGTTTCTTAAACTTTTGTAGTATACCTGTTTAACTATTCAAGAACAGATGAATACAGAACTGGCATTACCAATGTTTATATTTACATTCTGTTTTCTATTGTTTTCAATTTTTCAATAAGTTGTGATGTTTACCTAGTTTGAATTTACCCTCTGTCGGGTCCTGGAAGCCTCGACCCTGACAAATTAACTCGACATGAATCGAGTTACATGTAACCAATCTTACCCAAAAAATCCGTTGTCACAATTACCCTCGACTTGCTAGCTTTATGAGCGTTTTAATTTAATTAGAAATATGAATTAACTGACCTGACCTACGACCGTTCAACTGTCTATTTAATAATGATCTAACATGTCCAAACGACTAAGTCTCAAACTGATATTTTAATGTCCTGGCTAACGATAACCCTATCAATTTAGAATTTGGAATCTGAGGGCCGAATCTATTGCCAATTACCTTTACCTATACCCTCGTCCCCGAAACCCCTCCTTTGGGAAGTTTAACCTACTACAGCATAATGATATTTACGGTACCTCACCAAAAGATGTTAATAGAGCGGCGCCCAACGAAGGAGAGAGCTTGAAGTTGAGCCGTTGGCGGTTTTTTGAATTCGCGCATGCGCAGGAGAATGATTAAGTAAATGATCATTCATTTCTGTCAGCTGGTGTGCCAACGGGATAGATGCGAATATCCCACACTTCAATAAAAATGTTATTATATTTCAAAAGCGTGCTCATAATTAATTAACCATTCAGGCCATAAAAGTTGGTGACGCGGTGAAATAGATTATTTATTTTTTTCTAAATAGAACACAGTTAAATTTCAATGGATCAGGAACATCCATTACTCATCTATTTAGTCTCTGATTGTGGCAAAGAGAATGAATCTTAAGCCCTATCCTGCTACACAAGAATGAAACATGCTACATCCTTAAAATAAAACCTAAAAAGTAACGATAATCTTGCTAGTTCAATGTTTTGTTTCTTAAAAATTACCAAAACCACGTAACGAAAAGTTATCTTGGTCTCAGTAATAGGTTTTAACATGACACCTTTAGCAATAACTGTCCTGTAATAATTCTTTCTTTAAAAAAATCGCTTGAGTAAAAACAAACAAACTTTGTTTAGGTCATTAAGTTTAACTTAGAAAGATAAATAATTAAATATGTTGAAACATTGCTTTACGTCCATTGGATATTAGGATATCGAGGGTAGTAAACCAAATGCATGTTGTCCAAATGGTAGTCTTGTTCAAAAAATCCAATTATATATCACCCTTAATACTACTATACTTATAATATGTGGTATTTGGCTTTATATAGCTAAGACATTCTGAATAATATCTTGAAATCCCCAATCTAAATAGTCCCTTATCAATGTAACCGTAAGAAGAAAAATCTATTTTTGTATAATCTTACCTAGACCAGTTAAAAATAAATAATACCTAGTTACAAAAGAATCGGAATAAATACTTTGGAGATCAAAAATATGTTTTGAAAAGTACATAATGACGGATATCTGGGTAGGATATCCGTGGATAATTAGCCTTTATATTCAAACTTTCTTAGTTTAGATGTAAGATATCATATCCAGAAGGTCAGCAACGGTTTCATTGAGACCCTATACAACAACTAATTCACAACTTTATGTTATAAGGTTCCTTATAATGAATGGTACTGTCTTATATAAGCAAGGTCGAAGGAGATGTATTAGTTGAATTTGTATTGCCCTATATAAAAAAATACAAAACAGAAAAGACACTCCTATTAGAATTTTAGTTGCTGATGCAGGTCGATGATGTTTCATCCCCGATATTTCCATTGTTGAACACACGGTGGCACAATACGCTGCTGTCACATACCTGACTAAGCAGTTGTGTACATTCGGAACATAACTATTGTATGCATGCTGTTTCCTTTGTCACCCTGTTTTTTTTCAGCGCAGTATTTAGTGAGATTCGAGTATTTTCGTCCTTTTAGGGAATTTCCCCTATAGGGAAGAAGCTACCGTAGGTCTCATGGTAAGACCTAAGCTCGAGACCATGATAACTTTTCGTTTTGGGGCCACCAGAAGCAGAAAACACCATTCGTTCGAATTGTTAGGTATATCTATATATATATATATATATATATATATATATATATATATATATATATATATATATATATATATCTTGATAAAACACACACACACACACACACACACACACACACACACACATATATATATATATATGTGTGTGTGTGTGTGTTTGTGTGTGTGTGTGTGTGTGTGTGTGTGTGTGTGTGTGTGTGTGTGTGTGTGTGTGTGTGTGTGTGTGTGTGTGTGTGTGTGTGTGTGTGTGTGTGTGTGTGTGTGTCTGTCTGTAAGCACGATAGCGGCCGTAAAAATGGTCTGATCTTAATGAAATTTGGTACAGACGTATAAAGTGGTAATCCCTCGGACTAGTTCGTAAACCAGCCCGATTGGACCACCGGATGGGGGGGTGAAGGGGGATAAACTCCCCCAAAAATGGGGTTTTTGAGTTTTTTACAAAGGAAAATCTAATCTATCGAATTTTTGTTAGCACTATTGAATTCAGCTCAAAAAACAAACAATTTAGTATTTTGAATCATCGCTCTATGTCCATTGGTTACCGAGATATTGAAAGTGGTAAACACAGTACGTTGTCCCAATGTTAACCTTATGGGAAATAAGTCAAATTCTATATCTCGATTATTTCTCAACATATCTTGATAAAACTTGGTAAATTGCTTTTTCTAGTTCAGACCTTCTGAATATTGAATTAAAACCACCAGTTTTAATATACCTTTAGCAGCAAACCTGCATACTCATTCCCCATGTTATTCTTATAGAGCTTACCAAAACATGTCAAATCTCGCTATGTTGGATTGAAATATGTTGTTTGGCATTTGAAATTCGCTGAGTATGGAGGACTGCTGCAACGAGGGTATCATTCCTTTGAAATTCAGTCTCTGAAGGTTACGTTTGCATTTACAACCCTAATATAGTCAAATTATACTTTGTAAGTAGCTTTATACATGAAATACCCTCGTTGCAGCAGTCCTGCATACTCAGCGAATTTCAAATGCAAGAGAGCATATTTCAACCCAACATAGCGAGATTTGACATATGTTTGTAAGCTCCATAAGAATAACATGGGGAATGAGTATGCAGATGTGCTGCAACAGATACGTTAAAACTGGATGATTTTAATTCAATATATAGTAGATCTGAACTAGGATAAGCCATTTACCAAGTTTTATTGAGATATGTCGAGAAATAAGCGAGATAAAGAAATTTACTTATTTCTCGTAAGGATAATATGGGGAATGGGTATGCAAGTTTGCTGCCACGAAAATGGAAATATCAGGGATTTTAGACTAGTTTACATTAGATGTCAACTAGATGAAGCCACAAACCAACTTTCAATAAGATATGTTGATAGATAAGTGAGATATAGAATTTAACTTTCCCCCATAAAGTTAACATTGGGGCAACGTACTGTCATTACCAATTTAAATATCTCAGTAACCAATGGACATAGAGCAGTGATTCAAAATACTAAAATGTTAGTTTTTTAGCTGAATTCAATGGTACTAACAAAAATTAGATTAATTTTATAAAAAAAACAAAAACCCATTTTTGGAGGGGCTTATTCTCCTTCCCCCCTTCTCTAAGTCCGATCGGCTATGGTTTACGAACTCATCCGAATAATTACTACTTTACACGTCCTTGCCAAACTTCATTAAAATCGGATAATTTTTATGTGCTTAAAGACACACACACACACACACACACACACACACACACACAAACACACACACACACACACACACACACACACACACACACACACACACACACAAACACACGAAACATTAACTAAAATTAACGAGGGGTTTTTTTTGCTTATGGGGTCCCAAAACAAAAAGTTATCATGGTCTTGGGCATAGGCCTACCATGAGTACTACGGTGACAGTTTTTTCCCTTTAGGGGAAATTCTCTAAAATGAAGCAATCCACTAAATATGCAAAACACTGACGTCACATCGTGACATTTGACAAGCAGGTGGTGATGTGTACACTTGGCTGGCTCATGAACATTTCAAACAGCTCCTTTGGAAACATTAATTGGAAACAGATTTGATTACACATTGGTGCTAGAGATGAAGGAGTGTAATCGATACTGAAATTTGCCTTAATCAATTACACTAATAAATAATTTAGCCATTTTTATGAATTTATTCTAAAATTTAAATCAGCCTAATAAAAAATTAAGTGTAAAGAATAGACCTATTTTAATGCAAAGACTTATTTTAATGGACAGAAACATAATAAATGCTTTACGTACTCTTTTTCGAATAACCGTAGTTCTATTAAATTTCTTAAAAACTGGATTCAAGTTTTCAGTTTTAGAGCCATAAGAAATGTAATAGAGGGACAATAAAAATATGATGTTCTCTTTGTCATCGTATGTAATCATTTCTATGGGATTTTTAATGAATTAGTTTACATCAATTAATTGAAATTATTTATTACAGTTTTTCTCATTAAAATCAGTTAAATCTCATATTAACAAATTACGTGATCCCAGAAGTAACCACCATTTGAACGCCATCACGGTTACTCAGCCCCGTTCGATTAGTCTTCTAGATCCAGATAGGTATTAAGTATTTTTCGGAGGAATACCTTAACTATTGCATAGTTCTGAAAGAGATTGTGAATCTTTATTTGTGCCTTTCAAAAGCAGTTTCCCTTAAGGGGATCCGCCACCAATACGGGATATTTTTTGATTTTTTTGGATAAATAAAAGTTTGACTACCAAAACTGGTTCAAATTAACCTAAAAAGAATAAATATATATATAACAACTCCATTTTTTTCCTTTGATTATGTTTTATTTAATTTTTTTTAGTTTTTTTACGTTTTTTTAATTTTAAAAACTTTTGAATAACTTTTTTATTTTTTGATGGATTTTAACAATCTTTTTTTTAATTTGTATATTGTAATCATAGGAATATTCCCCGGTATTTTAACTAGTGTAACACAAATAGGAAATTATTTATACACGTTTACGTAAAAAACAATATTTTTCATTTTATTATTTTCAAATAAACATTTTTTTACCTATGAAAAAATTACTGTACAAAGCTCTCTATACCAACAAATCATCAATACAGTATGAAGATACACTGGTAAAAATGTCAGTCAATTGTCTCTTGTAGTAAAAAAGTTATTCAACAATTTGTGCTAAAAAACGCGGGAAAACACAATTTTCGGGAATCGGCTTACAAAAGTTGAGCTGACACAGATACACTAAGTAAACTTACCTACCTTCGGAATACCAATTTTCGAATAATAATTTTTTTAATATGAAAAACTGCTCAAATTCGCCCAAAATTTTGTATACAAGTTCAGAAATACATGTTCTATCTAAAAAAAATAAAAACCAAAATTTGACAAAAAATAAATAAATACCGAACTATCGGTGGCGGATCCCCTTAAGAAGGCATGAGACATTATATGAAAAAACATTGCCTCTTTTTTTGTAGAGGCAGCAGTTCTCCCACATAAGGCGTCGAGCCTAGGAGCCCTCCCGATAGGTTTTAAGTGGGGGACGCTGACCCCCGTCTGGCCTGTCGGTCACCAGGCCAGACTTGTAGTTTATTCAGAGTGTTTTCAAAATTGTCCCTTTTTCAAATTTATCGTCGGGTCTTCTCACGGCCACGACCACGCTAGTTTGCCTCACTTTCCAAATTTAGTTCTCGGTATTTTGAAACGTTTAACTTTGACCCCCACCTCGCTCGCTGGCGATGCTGAAGACGGTAACTCAAACTTTCTCGCCGGTCACCCTGGTCGCGGAGGACTCCCTTGGGACCATCGTCGGAGAGCTCAGGGGATTGCTCCAGTCTGGACTTAGGCTAACCGTCTTTGTCCGGGCAGCGTCCTCGGTGGACGGTGGGGTGGCGACGGGTGTCGTCCGATACATCGACTGTGGAGTAGAAGGCCACCACACTAAACGCTACGGCGGCTGTTCACTTTTCAATAGGCCGGGAAGCAATCACCAACAGCCCCGCAAGTCTGGCCGGAGGACGTACGCGGAAGTTGCTTGCAAGCCGCTGATGAGCCCGCCGTCCTCCTCTTCGCCCAACACCCAGTCAAACAGGGTCCCACCTCCGATAGCCCTCAACCTGCCAGGTGCTACCCAGGCCCCGAGGCGAGCCAGACCACCACCTGCGAGGCCCAAGCAAGTGGGGCCGACGACATCAACATCTGCTGCGAGGCCCACACCACCACCACCCACCCAAGCCCCGAGCCCGAAACCAACATCCTCGGAGCTCCGCTCTTCCCCCGCCTCTCGCACGCCGACACCTCCACCTCTCACTTCGCCGCCCCCTGCCACTGCCAATGACTGGTCTGTGGACTTGGCAGACCCGGATGCCCCACCACCAACTGCGGAGCTTATGGCGAGGTGCAGGCAGCTTCGCGAGCGTCTGAATCATTATTTTGCAGACGACGCTCTCTACACTACCCTGAAGCCGGAGTGGGAGCAACTATTTGTGAGGGAGGCTACCATAAGGCCCAAGTTGTTGGATGTAGCTGAGTTTTTTTACATAATTCCTTGGTAGGAGTGCTTGTCCGACGAGTTTCTCAATTTCCAAATGCTCGTCGAGGCCTTCGTCAAAAGCAACAAGGAGCTCTTCGACGAGGTCCAGCGGCGGTGCCGGGAGGTTACGAGGAGGAGCCCATTCGGAAGATGGCTGAACACGCCCGAGCGCATAAGACTGCACGAAAAGACGATGCGCTCCAAAGGACCCCCTTCAGCCGGAGGACAAGGTCCTTGACACCCATTGTAGTCCCTAAGACTAATTGTTTTTGTTCATACAACCTGTGAGTTGTATTTCTAATTGTATCTAAATAACCCGTTTCTTGTAAACATTTTCTGAATAAACAACCCAATCTGTAATAAAGTAAATATAATATACGTAGTACATATGTCATAAAAAACGTACTAAGTCCTGAATTAAGTCCAAGCCATTGAGATAACTTTAAACTTTACTCGTGCCATTTGCGATTTATGAAATAGCCACTCATATTATTATAATTGAAAAATAAGGGGACAAAATCATACCTCTACACTCAGGATGTTTTTTTCCATGTGGAGGAGCCCACCCCCCATCGTGGGGGAAAGTAAAAAGGGAAAGTAAACGAGTGTGTAGTTTTGAAAATTACGGTGTAAAAAAACTAAGGTATTTAAATAAATAGTCTTCTTATAGCTATAAGAGGTAAAGTCCCACTCACTCACTCATTATACTAATTCTCCTAATATACCCAGGGTACACCTAGAAAGCTTAAATTTTTTACACTCATTCTTTAGACATAAATTAGGACAACTAAATGGTTTTCATCCTGATCTAACCCACGGACCCTCTCAAAGATCTCACATTATCATAACGGCAGGAAATAAATTTATGAAATGTTTATATCTCAACAAATAACAGGACATTTTTTGAATGTCAACCCAGCTGTCAGGAATACTACATAAATAAATCACTGACTAGTGATACTTAAAATACCTTTCTTCTTTTTAACAGCTGTTGTTGAAAGAGCTAATGTAAACCATTGTTTTTTCTACATTATTGTTTTTTTTATTCCCGGGACGGCATCTATCTATACTATTAAAAGAATTTCTGGGATTTTGTCCAGAGCAAGTCGACCCCTAGAAATTAATTTTTCTGCACATATTTGGTATCAAATTAAAGCTATTATTCTCTAGATGTTCCTTTTGCGGGTTTGGAAAATATCCCATTAAAAGCCTTCACACAGGAGGCTTTTGAAATTTCAGCTAAAGTGCTACTATCTGTGTTAGAACCTGTGAACTTTCTCTAATTCACATTTGTTTGTAACAAAACAGATGATCAAGATATAAAATAGTTCCAGAGGCACACCTCAGAATGCAGTGCCAGCAAAAGTCGTACATATTAAATAAAAGTCAGTCGCCCAATTCATCCTTATTATGATTTTTATTTCTTAAATATTGATTTTTTTAAGACAACTGAAAATAAGGAAAGTATTTGCCCTTTTGAAACTAAGACCAACTGTCTGTAATCATATCAACTTACTGTATTTCTTTTCATAAAAAGTAAACTTAAAAGGAACATAAACTAACTTAGGAGGTGCTCTGGAGAAGGGATTTTCTAACAAACTATTGACAGTGGATATACACTGATACATGATTCAACACATTGATGGATGATTCAACGTTTAAAGTTTTGAAACATTAGTTGAATATTAACCTAAAAAATTCAAGAGTCAAAAGACATTTTAAATTTAAAACCTGTATTTTGTAAATGTACTTGGTATGTGAAGGATATTGAGGTGTTAAGGATTAACCTGCCCAATTAATTCCATTTTAAAATCCTTCAATGACAATATGCCTATTTTAATGAAGGCATTTCATAGAAATTTATTTATTATTTATTTTATTGTTATTTGCTTGGGTAAAAATTTGCCAAACATGTCTATAAGATACGAAACGAAAAAGCGGGTCAGTTTGAAAATTTTATTCCTTGACCGTTATGAGAGTTGAATAATTTGTGTTTACGGTGAATGGCTATTTTATAATTGTTATTTAGATATTAGTTCATCAGTAGATCAGTGGTTTGTCCATCTTCTTACCACTTTTTCTTAATACCCTAACAAAGCTGAATGCAAGAAACTGACCCGTAGATGTTGAGTAGAATTAACATTAAGCTTCAATACTTTTGAAAAGAAAACTCTAAAACTGAGACATGGAGATGCGCCAAGTTACGTAATGAAGATCCAGGTAAACTGACCCCCATTTTGTGCAAAATGAATATTGTTGCATTGTCAAAATTTTAAAGTGTAGAACGTATACATAGGCACTTTTAAAGCAGGTGAAATAAATGAACTTTTCAAATTATGTGAGGATGTGTAAGAAACAACACAAATGTACTTATAATCTTCAACATGTGTAAGAAACTTTTCAAATTTCTTACACATGTTAAAGACTAAAGTAAAAAGTTATTTTTTCAAGTTTGCCCCGATGAGGAGTTCAATTACTGGTAATTTTATTCCAGTTCTATGACACAAAGAATTAGTCTAGAAAAAAGAATTCACAAAGTGTTGTATATTCTATAAATTGGGCTGTATGTGAAAGTATCAGCTGATTGATTTATTCCATCATATGTCATTTAGTTCAACGTTTTTGTTGTTGTTTTTGATTCTGATTTTGTTGTATTATACAATGTGAAGTGAATAAAGTTACTTGTACAATTAATCGAGTTTTAGTCAAATATAATACAAAGTACACTCACTTCTTCATTGAAAGATATTTTATGCTGCAATCCATACATAATTACATAATCAACATGAAACTAAAGCCTATTTTACCAAATTGTTTTAAGTCACGAAGTGACGCAGGCTGCTAGTTGTCTTTATTTGTTGAAGATAGACCCTTAAAACCTTGGATTTTTTTTACATGAAATCAAGTCATGTTCTACGTTCTACGTACATATACTTCAATGAAACGGAAAACTGCTATAGGACTACTAAGTACGTAAGGTCTGATGCGACTGGGGTATTTATTTCCCTGCCAAAGGGCCACTCTCTACTGTACATGCAAGCAGATTCAACTATATAGGGTATAAGTCTTCCCAGGGCAGTGAATTTGTCGGCGGGACACTGAATTTGCTCCCATGTATGTATAGTATAGGGAGGCCAAATAGAAATACCTCCTGCAGGGACAGCAATAGATATACTCCCGTCGCAGCAATTTGCAGACTCAGGTGATTCCTAAAACCATCTTCCTGGTTCATGGAAGTTTATTTACTTTATATTTGTCAAATGTCACCGACCAAACATACTAAAATAATTGACTTAGAACCTTGAAACTTTATATAGACGTTCCTTTTAGGGACGTTCGATATGAGTATCTGATATAAGAACGGGTTTTTTATAATTCGAAATTTTAAGCGGTTTTTAGCGAGGTGGAAGTTTTGGAAATTTTCTTCATAAATGTAATAGATTATCATTTGTTTAAATTTTCAATATTCATTCAGTCAAGCAGATGTTCAACCCTCACATTAGGATACGTTTTTACAGTTGATTTAAAATTTGGGTCCTTTTATAATGGTTATACAGGGTGTCCGGAAATTATGGTAAAATATTTTAGGATATGATAGTACAGGTAAAAATAAGAAAAAAGTTCACATAAACATAGGTCCAAAAGTGCTTCGTTTTCCGCCTGTATGTCTGTTTATGAATTTTACATATTTTATCATATCTCACGAACCTCTTGACGTATAAACTTCAAACTTGGTATATAGATGGCCAATATTATAAACAGTTTTTTGAAGAAGTATCAAATTTTTACTTTGTACCATTTCAAAATGGCGACTATTTTTTGTTTTTAAAGCTAAATATCTTAAAACCGTAAATTTTAGAAAAATTATACAAGAAACCAAAAAGTTGGGAAATTTCATCTAGTTAACGTTGATATTAAGATTATGATGATCGGACTACTAATAACGGATAAATTTCAACTTTTCTAAAATAAAAACATGCAAATTTAAGACAGTATGTTATAAAAAACAATGTTTTTATTCATAAAAGTTATAGTTTCTCCGTTATTAGTAGTTCGATCATAATAATCTTAATATGAGCGTTAATTGAATTAAATATTGCAGCTTTTTTGTCACTTGTATAATTTTTCTAAAATTTACGGTTTTAAGATATTTAGCTTTAAAAAAAACAGTCGCCATTTTTGAATGGTACAACATAGAAATTTGATACTTCTTACAAAAATAGTTCTAAATAGTGGTTATCCATATCCCTGAAGTTTATAGGTTAAGAGGTTCGTGAGATATGATTAAATATGTACAAATTATAAACAGAAACACGGACGGAAAACGAAGCACTTTTGGACCTATGTTTACATGAACTTTTTTTTATTAGCGAATTTCCCCTATAGGGAAGAAGCTATTACCGTAGGTCTCATGGTAAGACCTAAGCCCGAGACCATGATAACTTTTCGTTTTAGGGCCACCAGAAGCAAAAAACACCATTTGTTCGAATTTTTATATATCTATCTCTCTCTCTCTCTCTCTCTCTCTCTCTCTCTCTCTCTCTATATATATATATATATATATATATATATATATATATATATATATACATATATATATATATATGTGTGTCTGTCAGCACGATAGCGGCCGTAAATATGATCCGATCTTAATGAAATTTGGAACAGACATGTAAAGTGGTAATCGAATAGACGAGTTCGTGAACCAGCCCGATCGGACCACCGGAAGGGGGGGTAAGGGGGGATAAACACCCCCAAAAATGGGTTTTTGGGTTTTTTACATTTAAAAATAAAATTTATCGAATCTTTGTTGGCACCATTGAATTCAGCTCAAAAAACAATTTAGTGTTTTGAATCATTGTCCTATGTCCATTGGTTACCGAGATATTGAAAGTGGTAAACACAGTACGTTGTCCCAATGTTAACCTTATGGGGAATAAGTAAAATTCTATATCTCGCTTATTTCTCAACATATCTGGATAAAACTTGGTTTGTGGCTTCATCTAGATGAGATCTAATGTATTTTAGTATAAAATCCCCGAAATTTCAATTTTTAGTGGCAGCAAACCTGCATAATCATTCCCCATGTTATCCTTATGGGACATAAAAAAATTCTATATCTTACTTATATTTTAACATTTCTTGACAAAACTTGGTATATGGCTTCTTCTAGTTAAAATCTACTAAATAATGAATTAAAACCAACCAGTTTTAACATACCTGTTGCAGCAAACCTGCATAATCATTCCCCATGTTATTCTAATGGAGATTACAAAACATGTAAAATCTCGCTAAGTTGGATTGAAATACCATTTGTTGTGTTGCATCTGAAATTCGCTGAGTATGCAGGTCTGCTGCAACGGGGGTATTTTTACCAGTACTATCATACACTAAAATATTTTACCATAATTTCTGGAGACTCTGTATAGTTGTTTTGTTGATTTTTTTTAGGGATGTGTACAATATAAAAGTTAAATTCATTTTAGCTAGTTACATTTAAGTGATCATTAGTTTTTGTACCTTATCTATTTAATCATAAACTCCTTATGTGGCACTATATTCTTTAGGTATAATCAATATATATATATATATATATATATGTATATATATATATATATATATAGCTTTCTCCAGAGCCAGTTAACCGCTCTTTTTAGCATCCAGAACCAATTAACGGCTCCCAAAGAGCACATTTCTAGGTACACTTAACTGGACCTTCCAGAGCAAATTAACCGCTCCCTCTCCTCTTCCCCACCACAGCCTACTCTACCCCTCATGGCTTGCTCCAGTTAGCTGCTCCCGACTAAATAAGCAGGCTTGCAGGAAAGGGAATTTTTCTATCGCCCGCGTCCCTTTCTCTTTTCCCGCCAAAACTGTTTTCACTGTTACTACTGCGTGAATCATTATGGACCACACCTATTCTCTTCCGGTTTGCACACCCGGTAGTATCTGGGTAATCGTCGGCCACTTGACTTTAGCTACAAAAAATTTATTAATTTTTATTTCCGTAGAATTAGCACGGTCTTTAATAGTAAAATATTAAATGTATCAATGGGAAAAATCAATTAATTACGTACGATTGTAGTGTCAAAATGGGTAACCCATAAGTTAAATTTACAGTTATTTTGAATTTCAAACGATTTCCCAAAAAAATATGTCATACAAAAATGCATTGCTGCCTACATAGAGTACATGTCATGTGTCACAGGTAAATTAGTATCGAAATTGAATCATATTAAGCCTTTTTGAGATAATTGCTGAAGCTAACATTCAAATATACAAAATAAATTTACTTGTTAAAATTATTTTTTATTTTATGGCACATAATATTTTGAAAATAAGCTGTAAACTAGGTAGGCAACCCCAACACAGTGATAATTTAAGTTGGGGCTGTAAAAATACTGACGTTTATTGTATGTGTCTAACCTGAACGGCATCAAGTTTGCCTTAATAAGTAGTTCCAACTAGGTTTTATTGCATTTTACTAGCCTCCAGGCCTTACTTGCAATCACCAAAATGTCTTATTAAAATTTATTTCGTAATTTAGTTAAATAAAACATTAAGTATTGTGTCTCAGATTTGTTCAAAAATCAATTTAAACCTGTGAAAATAAGGGCTGTTATATAAGCTAAAACTCATTTAATATTAGGCCCACCGACATGGGATAGCTAGTATATGACTTCTTATTTTTATCTCTTTGATGTTCAATTTAAAAATCAAGATTTTGTACCGAAAGTTTAAAAGTCATAGGTTTACTGTCACAAGAGCCACGGCCGGCGTCGGCGCGGCGCGGCGGTAGTAGTGCCCACGTGACTCCCCCCCCCGCCCACGAACCCGCCGGCCTGTCAGCACTCAGCCGTCACCGAGAGATTGCTTCAGTCTATCTTAGAATGGAAACAACAATAATTATTTTATATGTCGATGCTTGTTTCTATTTGACTTCAATCGGTTTTAAAGGTAGCTAACACTCCTGCTGTGGGGAGCGATTTTGTGAACTTTATAGAATAGGAACATAAAAAAATTGTCATTATTTACTGGAAAACGAGCTTATAGTATTACTGAGTCATTGAAGTGAGCGGCCATTTTTTGTATTTAAGCCTCCTTATAAACTTCATAGTGGTGAACGTCTTTAAAGACGACTTGACGATTGACGCACCTTTTATATTCATGTAGCAGCAAACCTACACACCTATTTCCTATAATATTATTCTTATTTAAAACGTCTCATCTTCCAGGTGTTTATTTGGAAATGTATTTTAGATGTTTGAAAACATATACAGTGTGTTAATTTTTGTACAAACCTCGTAAACTTTAGGGATTTTTAACATAACATTTAACAATAATAGTATTATTATTAAACTTACATTACGTATAGTTCATAGTGATTTTTAGTGGCATTATTTTTGTGATTTTGACGTTTTCACCTACGGTTTATCTCCTGCCTTTGCCAAAATAGTCGGTTCAACGAATAGTGCTTTCCGCCGTATTCGCCCTCCTCCCCCGACGTTGTCGACCACTCAGGAAATAGGTGACATGCATGTTGTCCACAGTCTGTGTTTCAATAATAAATAAAAATATTTAATTAGCGTTTTTCGTAACATTAACAAATTAATTATACTTTCATTAAAAGTAACCTTCTAAATACAATCAAAGCTCAATGTTTACTTTTTAATAACACTTTTGTTTTTCGAGATACGACTTCGGACTTTATAGCCATTATTGTTGTCCATATTTTTGTGATTAAAATGACGTTTCAATTGAATTTCTATTTTTTACCGTTACCGAGATAAAGTCGTTTCGAGGCAAAGCGCTTCCCGCCATACTTGCCCCCCCCCCTGATGTACATTGTCGACTAGCTGGGAAATAGGCGACATGCGTGTTTTATATCCCCACAGCCCATATTTAAAAAAACCAACAAAAATTCTTGGTTACACCTTTTGTGACATCTACAAATTAATTCTACATTCGTTGAAAAACCGTCCAAATATTAATTTTTGAATGATTTTTTTAAACTCGTTTATTATTTGAAATACGACCTCAGACCAAATACCCATCTTCGTTGCCTTTCTTTAAGATATTAAAATTACGTTTTTACCTATTTTCTATCCTTTATCGTTTTCGAGATATCTGCGTTTTAACGCATGGCGTCCCCCGCCATGTTTGCCCCCCTTTCTCCAAGTTATCGACCACTAGGGAAACAGGCGACATACGTAATTTTCATCACATCGGTCCATATTATAATAACCAACAATAGAATTGCGCTACACTTTCATGCATGCTAGCTTAACCCCCCTCAGCTCCTGTACAAATAAGGGAACTAGTACCTGGTGGACCGAGCCTTGCTCGGTGTTATTTCATGTTTACCAGTTCATCCAGTTACTATAAAATATTTCAATGTCATAAAATTGATAAATAGAAACCTTTTTTATTGCTCCATGGACTCTTCATCCCACTTGCTGTATTTTCCCTTAATGGCTGTAGATTCCAAACAGCTGTTATGATTACTTCATTTGTTTACACTTTCCTTGTTTATTTTCGTTGCTATCACGGCAACCCATAAGGCCAATGTTAAAATTTTACAACTTTAAAATTCGATTTATTACGATATTAGATTTTCTCTGGCCAAGTAATCTGCATAAAAGACGTTTTTGAGTCATAAATTACTTATTTCCAGACTTTGAAGCAAATCCTCGGAGCCGTTTTTGAGATCGTTGTGCAAGCAAGCAAGCAAGCAAGCATACATACATACATACAAGATAACACTGCTCGTATAAGAGTATAGGATTTACATTCGAAGCAGTCGGAGTGGAGTGAAAGTAATGAGTAGCCTACACTACAGCTGATATTCAAAATTTTATTGGCCTAAGATTTAAACAAATTATTCAATCAGCTGTCAATCTATAATTAGTTAGAGTAGGATTCACCTAAGTTGGCAAAAGACTAATCATCTCATCAAAAACTTTTATACAAATCACAATGGGTGCGTTCAGCCGCAGTCACCGGTGGGTAATGTACCAACCTATAATAAGTGAACGGTAGTGGTGGACGTACCACCTACCGACCGATATTGTGTTTACGGTGGATTCGGTAAGTAACCGGACATTGTTGATTGTCAAGATGCGGTGGATTTGCCTATTAGTGACTATGGTAACTGCTTAGCTACCGGTGACTGCGGCTGAACACACCCATTGAAAACATTGTTGGTTACACATGGTGTTTGTTTACATTTTCTCCCAACTGTCAAATCGTCACGTTGCGTTTGTTTACAATGTTGTTTATAGGTTATAGAATGTTTATAATATCGCCTATTTTTAGAATTTTCCAGTTTCATCCAACCTTTTTACATAACTGTGAAGTTTAATTTGAATCTATTTCTTGATTTACATGTATTTTAGTTAGCTAGTTTAGTTACTTTAACTACTTGTTAATTTTTCCTAGGCCAATTTTAATAAGTTTTGACCGCAATATGAAGCAATCTCTCTTGTCAGATGCTGACTTACAGCAAGTAGTACTGGCTAATCGTAAACTCGCAATTTTTCTTTGTAAATATTATTTTAAAAGAAAATCTAAGGCTATTAATCATGCCGCATCCATGACACGCCCTCTCCCTTTTAAAAAATACTTTATTTGGGAAAGCACCTCAGTGATATTTTAAGTTGCGGGACATAACTTTCAGATGCAATATTGCATCAGAACTTTCTCATTACTGCAAGTGCTATACTAAAACAGATGTTCGTTGACAATGTTTTCAGCACAGCTGGATTTTATGGTTAAGTTCGTAAAAAGATAATAGTTTGTTTACTTTCATTTTGGCCAACTTACGTGAATCCTACTCTAACATGTTTGAAACGCAGGCATTTTTAAAGAAAGGGATAATTTAATAACAGCGTAAAATTTTACAGTTCGCGCATTATGTCTCCAGCTGACAGTCAGCTGGTTGCAAGGCGCGTGGAGGAGAGGGGGTACTTTTCTGATAACATTATTCTACAGTCCTGCTGTTTGTCAAGCGCTGTGTTTACCAAAATCATATGTTTAAAATATCACATGATAAGGATAGTAGCGTAATAGCCATAGCCGGAGATATTTTAATGCGCGAACTGTAATTCCCATATTGTTACTGGTTTATTTATTTTTTTTAATTGATTAGACATTTATTTAAGTTATTTCAGTTCATCTTTACAATATGATAATGTATTAAAAGTCATTAATCTGTATAATCAAATAAAATAGCCCAGTGTCAACGGATAGGCCTCTACCAAGTTTTATTTTTTTAATGAATCGCTATTTAAATTTTTTTTTTTTACAGAAAATATATAACCGTTATGGCTATCTTATTCAATAACAACAAAACGTTGTTGACATCCAAAGCTACAATATGTTAACATCCATGAGCATAAGACAAGGGATTAAGGTGAAACCTGAGTCGAAAACTTTTGTATATAACGTTTTAGGGATGAACTGAGGCACTCACTCGTTTACCCGTTTGACAGTTCATAAAACATTGTACAGGGCACTAAAGATTCGATCGGAGCGTTAAACCGATTTAAGCTTATTCAGACACATTTTGACAAGTGTTGATTCATCAACGTTAGTGCGCAATTGCGCATTATATTAAAAGTTTGATTTGATATCGAGTTTTTATTCATTTTTGTTTCCAAAATGCCACAGACGTACCAACGTAGGTCGTAGAACCCGCAATGCTGCAAAACAATATGTAAGACAATATGTAAGAGTGTGTCAAACTAACGGACATCGCGAAGAGCAAAATGAAATTGAACGGAATCGATGGAATCGAAGTCAACAACGTACAAGTTTTGAGTTTTATTCACATCGAGCTGCATAAAAGTATAAAATAGCAATCAATACGTTTACAGGATCGTATCTGTTGTAAAATGGGTGTTGTGTGAGCACATTGCACGACATTAATTAAACTTAAAAAATAAAGCCCCTGTCTGGACTGTATTGCACCAGTAGTCTATTCAAGATACACCAGTTGTAGACTACCATCATCACTAGAACTACCGTATTCGTTGGTTGCCGATAGTTTTTTGAAAGTACATTTTTTAACTCATATCCAGGAATACAGCAATAAACCTTTTTCGAAATAACATCATTTAGCGCAACAAAAGTTGTTCTGAATAAATTTATGCCTATAATAAAGATTCAGGGACTTCCATGATCAATGTCGATTAAAATGAACTGTTAAGTGAAAATATCTCCAGATTGGTCGCGGTGCTATTTTGCTCACAGAAAAGAAAACGATATTCAGGAATAATATCAAGCTACATTAAAAGAGCACCGCAATTACCTTGCAGTGAATTTTTTGGGATTCGAATTTTCGCTTTCAGATTAACCAATTTCTGGGATTAACTACTAGATTCTAGTTGTAGTTATATTTGCTCGTTATTTTCCTTATTTTAGTGCAAACACTGTCCGGTATTTAACTTATGTCATGTTATAAAATGTACTCATTGTTTTTCTTGTTGAATAAATTGTAAACAAAACTATGGTACGTAAAAAAGTTGAATTTTTTTGTGGTATTTCCTTTTGTCGTAAAAGTGTGGAGCATAGAAACCCAGAATACAGGTAACAAGTACAGTATTGTGTTATTTTCTTGAATTCATAGACAACATAAACAAACTCATAGGCACCACTTTAAACAATAATATATTACCCATCATAAAATACTCCTCAGTTTAATGTTATTGCTAACCTTCATTTAGGTTAAAATAAAGTTCTACATACTATGTTTTTGAAATAATTGTAATCATTATCTATTTATTTCCCATCAAATTCCAACATGGCAGATCCAAGATGGCGGCTGAAAATAGTACCCTTTCAAAATTCAGTACTATAGCTACCCAAAAATTAATCGCGGTGGTTTCAAGTCAATATTTCGAAACATTTAGATAAAAATGCTACCGAGTGGTTTTTAAAAAATAAATCCCAATGTTTAAAACACTGCTATTTTGAAACGTAATTTTAAGGGGTTTCTCGTGGCCCGCTTTTTCGATTTTGATTATGTCATTATACACATTTTTTAACTTAATCCCGTTAAAAACGCTCGTGTTGTAATTTGTTCTTGGTTAAACAGTATTTTTACTGGACTATAGCGTACTTTTCAATACAAACGGCTGGGGGCTGTTGTGACTTTGGCAAGGGGCATGATAATAATCTTGGATTTGTAGTACTTTTATTAAACCCTCCAATATTAATGTTTAATCGATAGCGGTTTGTATTAAAAAATTTGGGGTCAACCCCCCTCAAAAAACGCATCCGGGTACAGGGGAAGATATGACAAACACGCCAAAATTAGTCTTTCATTTGGCCCGAACTCTTTAATTTTATTTTGTTTTAAAGTTGTTGAACTGGCTGACACTTTCGGGGCACACGGTATAATCACCTTGTCCATGAATTTGAGTAGAATTCGTATTTAAATGTTGCGAACTAAAATTGTAAGAGAAAATAGGAACGATCAACAAATAAACCTCAATCTAAAAGGGGTATTATTATTTACAAAAAAAATACTATACAGCTATACAAGATGAACCTTAGGGTACATGTTTAAACAAAACAAAAACACGTTCACTGTTACTATAGCTTTCTTCCATGAGATATTACTCGTTTAATTCAAAAACAGCCTTGACACCTATAATATTAATCAAAGTTATTTACCTTTTGTAAATATGGCTTGAGGTGTCAAAAATACATTTCTTACGCTGTACGCGTTTCGGACTAACGACAGTCTAAATGGGGCAGCGTAGTTGTAGCCCCATTTTTCAATGGTTGTCGAAACAATTTTGCTAAAATTGCACATAAAAGTACAAGACACAGTACATTCACACGTACACTTAAAATACCGACACACACGAAACATATAATACCGCGGCATGCCGAACTAAAGGATCCGCACCGGAAACGCGTACAGCGTAAGAAACGTATTTTGACACCTCAAGGCATATTTACAAAAGGTAAATAACTTTGATTAATATTACTCGTTGTTTAGCTAAGAAAAACGCACCGAAGACAATCCAAAATCGATGTTGCGAATTTTTTCAATATATGATATATTTTTATTTGGTATATAAATAAAACACTGCAATTTTGGAAAGTGACAGAAATTCTGTTTGCATGTCCATTGCCATGGTATTTTTTTAAATGATTTAACCATCCGAAATTGGCTTAAAGCTTGTTGATCAAGCATGATAGGAATAATTCCGTTTCGTTTCCAAATCTATATACACCCCTTAACATTATGGCTCATTAGGCACGAGCTGTATGTATACTATAGTCAAATTTATAAGCAATTCCCCAATTCCAGATGTAATTCTGAATCGATCCTTTACCCCTTTCAGTTTGAAAACATGGTTGGAGCCTATTTCCATCGTACTTCATCGTCTCCAGACGCTCTGGCTGGCTAATATGAGTATATCAGAGTTGTGTGGCTTGACAACAATAAATAAGCTGCTCTGCGCGGGAAGTCGGCCGATTTGGCTTGTTTATGCTTGACATTAAATTGTCGTATGTAGGGCTCTTTCCTCGCCCTTGGCCGGTTTACATTAGTCGAGTCAGTTGACCGATTCTACTCCCAAGCCCAAGTTGCTAGGATCAGCCAATTCCTAAAACAGGAAGGAGAGAAAAGAAGGGAGGATACGAAAGGAGGAAGGAGCTCATATTATATGCTCATAATCATTCTTGGTAGGGAGAGAATGAAAAAGAAAATAGAGGGGAGAAGGGAGGAAGGAAGGGAGGTAGAGACGGAAGGAAGCAATGAACGGAGGAGGGATGGAAAGAGGGAAAGAACGGCGTAAAGCGGGATGGAATAAAATAATGGAATATCTGAATTTCGGATTTTATCTGAAAAAATTATTGGATCAACCTCTAGAATCTCTATGCTAACTACTAAACCAGAGCAGGAGCTAAACCGGTCATAAATTAACTAAGTGAAGTAGGAAAAATTACTCAAAGATTGAGTCTTACTGTTTCGCTTTCGATTCCCGTTTATTTATATGCATTCACATGAGAAATGTGTTCTATATTTCGAAACGCTTTCGCGTGTGCCAAAGCGATGATCATATTTCTAAATTAGTTTGTCCTATTTCTTGTCTCAATGATTCAATTATTGTTTGGCCGAACCAATGGCAATCATCAGTTTTGATAAATTTGAGTTGGAATTTTTTCATCCCTTGAAATTATTCTATAGGCATACACAGTTAAAAAATAGAATTTCGGAAATTTAAATTGTTATGATGTACAGTATTTTTAACCTCTTAAGAGTAAATATCTTAAAACCCTTTCATCTAGAACCTATAAAGAGTTTGTGGCCAGTTTCAAAGTCCAAGCCTCACTTGGTTTTGAGAATTTGTGATTAATTAGTCAACGAAAGATTTGGCTTTCAAATGTATGGATACAAAATGTACAGTGGTGTTGCCTAGAAAAAAAAATCATTGAACAAACAAATACCAGAATATAAACAGGTAATTTCTTTGAAATTACATGACACAGGGCCGCAACGAGGGGGGGGGGACAACGAGGACAGTTTTCCCCAGGCCCCCGGCTCCCAGGGCCCCGCGGTAATTATACATGTTAGTATAAATACCACAATACTACTGCAGCGGGCAGTTAAAACGTTTTTTGAAGAAAAAGCATACACACATTCAGGAAACAAATATAAAAAAAATTAAGAAGATTTACTGGGCAGATCTTGCCGGGCTGCGTATTTACAATCCCCCTACGGACTCAGCCGGTGGCTGAGTCCAGTTGGGGATTGTTGTGCCCCGAGCGTCTACGGCCCGTTAGGTGTAACAATCCCCCTACGGGTTCAGCCGCTCGCGCTCGGCGCTGCTCTAGGGTCAAAAAGTTTAGGTACTCGAGTTTGAATTTAAACTACAACGTAACCAGTTGAGGTAGAAAAATACAAACGGCATCGTTATTTTATAAATTTAATTCTGCGTTTATCGATGTATATTTTAAAATTTTTGTTTGGTTTTAAGAAATTGTTTAGGCAGGTTGAATGAAATAAGTACGGTTTTTTTTGGCGGTTTTCACACATTGGCACACTTAGAAAATTTATACCGTTTAAACTACTAGTCCAATCGCTATAAAACTTTAATAGATTGTAGAAAATATGTTTTTACAACATGTTTACAAGTTTCAAATTTTTGCCGTTGCTAGAAAAATAGATTTGCTATGATTTTTGTAAAGGTCTTTTATTTTGAGTCTGGATTGAAATATAAACATCATACTTCTAACTTACAGTATACGGAAGAATGACATATAGCTAATATTTAGCAATATTGCCTACCAAAACTTAAACTTAAAAATAAATAAAGAGGGGCTTGGATGCAGAAGTGCGTGAGATCGCTCCCTCGCGCCACGTAGGCCTACCTTGCAGGGAATTTCCTTGCGGCGCCGGTGCCGCGGCGGCCTGGCGATAGGATTCGGCCGTGGTGGGAGTTACCTACACACACGGCACATCTTTTCTTTTAATTTCCCTAATTTTCCTTAAATATGTATATTTTAAGAAACCAAGGTCGATTCTATCAATATAGTTTTTTTGTGAGTTTCCTAAATGAAAACCCGAATCCTTGTTCAATTTTAATGAGAGTATTTTCAGTAGTAGTCTCCAACAGTCTGGGAAAAATGTTGAGGATGAGTTTGAAACCTGATTTCTTAGGAGCGGATCATTCTATTGTACTAAAATAAAATAAAATGAAGGTCGTTTTAATACATGTCGTGGGATATACTTTTTTTTAAATACAGAAGGCGGAACACGTTACAAACGCCTTATAAGTAATTGGTGTTTTGTAGTTTCGCATTAACAAAAACGTGAAGTTTAAACTAATTTACCGTTTGAAAAAAAATATTTCTCTAACTTTAAAGGAGTTTACCTGAGTTTCAAAATTATATTTTATAAATCTTTTCCCATTTGCCGTTTATTTCTAAAAAGCGTGATTGTTGTTATTTAAAAATGAAAGTTATTAAACACATCATTATCGTTACTTACTTTTTAACGCTGAGTTACTGGATTACTGGTTAACCAGAATTACCAGTAAAACAATTATGTTTTACTACCTCTTTGAAGGTTTACTACTAGGCTTATAAAAACCGAATTACCTGAGTTTCAAAATTATATTTTATAAATCTTTTCCAATTTGCCGTTTATTTCTAAAAAGCGTGATTGTTGTTAATTAAAAATGAAAGTTATTAAACACATCATTATCGTTACTTACTTTTTAACGCTGAGTTACTGGATTACTGGTTAACCAGAATTACCAGTAAAACAATTATGTTTTACTACCTCTTTGAAGGTTTACTACTAGAGTTGACATGAATAAATCACTACATCGGTACATTAGACTAATGGAAATTGTAGCCGTTGTTATTCTATTTTAATTGCATTGCACCGCACATCTATTAATTTTTCACATAGTTTATTTGCCTAAAAATTGCCGATATAAAAGATTAATAATGAACAATACATTTTTCACGCAGCCTAAAAAAGGTGTCCGAGGTCTGCATGTGTAACTACTAGGGCAGTGTTGCTTGAGCACAATAATTTAACTTTTTTCACTCAAAAAGATAGTTTTAAGGGATGTAAACAAAATACTACTAGAAACTAAAAAGATAACGATTAAGATAATTTAACCAAGAAGATTTATGTTGGAACTCCTTATTGACAAATATATCTATAATGTGGGTGATCCCTCAAAGTAGGTTATTTAGTGTACCTGCCAAATAATTTTGTTTAATTTAAGAATTGTATTCTGAATAAATATGCGATAAGAACATAAAATAAATATGCGGTAACTTCCAATTTCCTGAATAATCAAAAATCTATCGTAAATAAAAATCCAGAGATTACCGCACGCTTCGCCACCGCTATATCCGCCTATATCGTGCTAACGCAGACAAAAAGCTATAAAAATTGTTAACATTAATTTTTCTAGTAATTATTTATTTATTAGTTCTACTATTGTTTATTACAAAACTGGAAAGTGAGTCAGTAAATTAACAAAACAATATCGACTCATCATCGGTATACAAAATTAATCCTACTTTACAATCTGGATGAAATTAGTTACAGAGTGTAGGCCTATCATTTGCTTTTACAACAAGGAAAACTATTAGGATTTTATATCAAAACAATTATCAAAGTTAAACAGATGATAGTTGTTTTAATAGTAGGCTTGTTGGCAACTCTATTGTACAAACAAACTAGGGATGAACGAAATATATTCAATTCACATCCTGCACCTGAGCAAGCGATGGTGGTGTGCGGGGTGCGGGAGGGGGGCGGCAGTGCGCTGAATCCGTATGGGGATTGTTGTGGCTCGCCGCGCGTGGGCATAACAATCCCCCTACGAGTTCGGCGCGCTGAACCCGTAGGAGGATTGTAAATACGCTGCCGGGCTAGTCTTCAGTCAGTGGATTATTCGGAGGAATAATATTTTGAGTTTTGTTTTCACCGCCTCCACTAAAACTGACTAGGTCCTTATCAGCAGTGTTCCGAGTGTTCCCCGCACGTTCTTGACTCGCAGCGTTGCTTACATTTTATAGCTTACATAGTGAATGATAAGGTCATGGGCGCCCGCAGGGGGGGCCAGGGGGGGCAGTTGCCCCCCCTGAGAATAGGGAAATATATGTATAAATACATGAAGCTTTTAAGTTTGTTCAAGTTGACCAAACAAAGTTAATCTCCGTAATTTTCAATCAGGGATGGTCGGTTCCCAAAATTTCGGGAAAATTGAATTCCCGATTATTGGGCGGGATTTTTATTCACTTCGGGAAACTTTCGGGACGTGATCGTTTTAGCGATCGAAACTAAACTGCGATTGTAGCTTCGCAAAACTCGCTACCGGCCGCGGAAAACGAACTCGCGAATTTGCCGTTTACCCGCGATCGCAAATAAACAGCAGATCCAGGTTAGCGCGATCATCCGCTAAAACTGTCGTGCGTATTAGCCGATCGCTAATAAACCGCAAGTGCAGCTTTGCAAACCTTGTGATTGGCCGCTAAACCCACGCGTGTATTTGCCAGTCGCGGACAAACGGCAAAAATAGCTTTACGCTATTCGCGAACGTCCACGAAATACGCTAGCGCGTATCTTCCGATCGCGGATAAACGGCCGATGTAGCTTAACGAAACTCGCGATCGGCCGTTGAAAACGGTCGTGCGTATTTGCCGATCGCGAACAAACGGAGAATCTAGCTTTGCGGAATTCGCGAACAGCCGCGTAATTGCCGATTACGGATAAACGGCCGATGTTGCTTTTCGAAACTCGCGATCGGCGGTGTTTGCCGATCGCTGATAAACGACAAAAATGTACCATTGCGAACTCGCAATCGTGTATGGAAACCAATCTTATGTATTCACTAATAGCGGTCAATCGATGGAAATACCTTGCTTGAAGGCGTGACAGTGATGATTGTTCATATTATTGGCCACATAATGGTCGGCTAAAATTTTGCAATGGCACTGGTTTTGCCTATTGATACAATTTCCTAAACTAATTCAGGATGTAATTGAATCGCAGCTGAAAGAATGATTATTTTTCATAAATAAGTAAAAAAATTACAAAAGTAAAGAACTTGAGACTTTTAAATTAAATTTACAAACAAACTAAAAATTGGTATCATAATTAAAGAAACAAATGAGTATTTTGAAATCTTTTTGAAAGGTAACTCTGGTTTTTAGACAGCCAAAAATACGTTTTCAAGTACTTTTATCTTACTGTTTCTCCATAAGAGGGCTGCGGGCCCAATAAGGGATACCTATATATTTTCCACATCCCAATAAAACCCCAGGAAGAAATAACTGTTTGCCCCCCCTGGGAAAATATCCTGCGGGCGCCCTTGGATAAGGTTTTTTGCATGATTAAAGAATTGAGTTTGGTGTACAGTAAAACAATAGTGAACAGTGAATCAAGACAGCACTGCAAAAACCTATTCCAAAGAATCATGCTACTTATTCACCAAAACAAGCTGAATTAAGCAAAGAATTAAAAGGATATTGGAGAACAGTTAATAGTGGTGTGGTAAAAATAGACAGAAGTGTGAATTCAGCTTTAAAGATCCTTAATAAAATATTTGGTAAAAGACTTGAATCTAGGTTTCCCCAAATTTGTGTTGCCTCAGGACTCATGATAGTTTTGCCAGTGTCCGTTGCCTCTGGGGAACGAGTCTTTAGTAAGATGGCCTTAATAAAATTAAGCTACGTTCCGCAATGGGAAAAAATCGTTAAAATCAATAATATTAAGTATTGATCATAATTGCACTAAATCTATCAACTGTGATGACGTAATCAATGATTTTGTAATGGCTAAGGCCAGAAAAGGAATGATTTAGAGGTGTTTACCATAATTTTATTTATTGTATTATAAAGTTAGGTCAGGTATAATTTTTTACATGTTTTTTCGCGGAATAATATGATTACACGTTAACATGAGATTAATTTTAACAAAATTCAATGAATTTTACAGTATATTATGGTGTTATGTTAATGTTAATGTAAAATAAAACTTTCTGTACATAAATATTATTCGGGTTTATACTAACTTTCATATAAATTATTTATCTTAGGCTTTGCGGTTGAACAATAAAATATGTAAATAATTTCACAATGAGCACAATAGTTATTTTAAAAATTACTATCTCACACCACAACACAAATATATGTTTCATCATTAAAGTAAATGATTGAAAATGTGATTGGTATTCGACATGGAAGCAAGGGCCCCCATCAGATCCCCAGGCCCCCAATCGCCTCGTGGCGGCCCTGAATATGACATATCATGGTCTGTATTTGCGCTTCACACTACTATCAATCAGCGAGTTCGACTTGAGCCCATAGTGGTGAATGACCTTCAGCCAAGACTCTATGTTTTTTGTAGAGAGGGTGTCGGTTAGATAAGGAGGGATCGAGAGGCGTGTCGGGAGTGGTCGGGGGTGGTCGCGACTGTTGTGTAGACTGTAGACAACTGAACTGGTCACTGTCGGTCTTTCTATCGACACGGGTGTTGCCGGAGCTTGATAGGTGGTGGATACACAAAACTCTCTGCTTCCTTAATTATGTATTAATTTATAGGAAACATACTAGCTGTAGATATTAACAGTTAACGTTTTTTAGGTTATACTATTAGTCAGCATAAAATACATAAATATTTTGGATTTATTTAATTAAATAGAAAATTTTAAATATATCGCAACCAATCCCTAAAACCAACTTATTATTTTGATCAACCACTAACCCCTACTTGACATTTAGTAATGTAATTGTTAGGTTCATAATTTAAGAACAGGTAACTAGACGTACATCAAACATACTCTAGTTGACAAACGCAAATTAAACTGACTGAAATCACCAACTTTTAAATGGCATGGACCGGTTTTGAAACACACTTCATAGCTTAACTGATTCTTGCAGAAGTATATGATGCGACTGGCGGTAAGTTGCCTCCCTCATTAACGTCCTTACACTGCTTAATCTTAATCTTAGTTCAACTCAAGGGAATAAGTGTCCTTTTAAGTAAAAAATATATCTAAGACAACCTTTCTCAAGTTAACAGGGGAGTTAATAAACTGTTTATCGCCACTTTGATTATAAGATGTTCTTCTTTTTCTCATATTATTATTCTTGCAATCTCGTCGCGACCCTCAATTTGGGAACTCCTGGTCTACACCACTGTGCTTAGCAATAACCTCAGCTGAGATGTATTCAATAAACAGAAGTTATAATTAATTGTCAAAAGTATCGTAGGCTATATGTTTTTGTTTAGGTTATCCAAACAAAAACATTAGATACAACTAAATATTTTTTTATTTTTGCATTCAACTAAATTTTGAACATATCTTTTGCCTCTATTCAGTTTTCAAACGTTCCCTTGTGAACTGGGAAATATGTCATAACACTCAAAATAAATATCAACATGCGCATAGTATTGCAGAACGACAGATCTGGAGAACCTCTCCCCGAAACAATTGCTTGACTGTATTAGCATACAGTAGCAAAATTCGTGCTGTCACATCCTCTGGACGGATTGCAGTCATTCCTGCCAATTTTAATAATTTTCATAACCAAACACCAAACACATTAAGATGGTGCTCCTAAACATTTCTCAAAATTACGATATAATACAGGAAAATAGTGTTGGATTCTAGAATCTATATACTTATTTGTTTTCGTATCTCTTAAGAATTTTGTGGTAATCAAAACAATGTTTAAAGAAACACGGACCAGAAATAGTTTTTCAAGATGGTGGCATGTTGCCCAAGAGGGATTTTTTGAGAATTTTAGCATAATGATCCCAGCTGTATGTACAGCCCTCCAACAGTTTTCCGCCTGTTGAATTAAAATTCCATTATTATGCTGTTTTGCATTATTTTCGTTCACTTATAGTCGATGATGGCAATAATGTTACTTCGAATTGGTGACGGTGCACCAATGGTGGTTCTCGTCGAGGTAGCCTACCAATAGCGTCATTTTTGAAATGGTAACTACTGGCACCACTGTCCAGGGATTTCATCTTTTAAACTAAATTACAACATTCTTAGGTCCAACGGAAACCTTAATTGATTGCCATGTTATAAACGAATGCATCTCAATGGGAATTAAACGCAACATTCAGACGATAATTTCGTTTCCGCTCAACTTTTTTTGTGCTTCGCGTTGTTCGTCAGTTTAACTCAATCGTACATATCTTTTATTTGTAGCATTGCGGGTTCTGTGGGTTACATTGGTACTTCTAATTGGTTGCATTATATAGAACAAAAATTCAACAAAACTAGATGTTCAATAAAACTTTTAATAAAAGACGCAATTGTGAAAATTGAAAAAAACTTACTCTGAGTACATTTGTTATGAACTGTCAACCGCGATAATGATCATATTTTACTATATATTTTTATTTAAAAGTTATTTATAAAGGTTATAGCATACTGATTATAGTACCGCGGCTTGTTTGACTTCTCATTCAAAACCTTAGGAAAGAGTTCCATCTTGATGCAATAATACCGAACAGCTCTAAATCCTTAGTGAACATATTAAAAGATAATTCATGTAACAACAAACAATCGTAGTTTTTGATATCAGGCAACTAACAGTATGTATTATTTTAGTTCTAAACTAAATAAAACTACTGGAACAAAGTAAATAAATGAAATATAAAAAGTAATAATAATAATATTATTACTGTGTATTAAAACACAAAGCTCTTTTACTTGATTAGCGAATCACAGTAAAGAACCTATTACCGTAGGTCTCGTGGTAAGAACTAAGCTCAGACCATAATAACTTTTCGTTTTGGGTCTCCAGTAGCAAAAAACACCATGCGTTCGAATTTTTATATGTATATATAGTCTGTTAACACGTTACCGGCCGTAACACGGACATTAAACGAAATTTAATCTTAATAAAATTTCAATCTTCAATGAAATTTGGTACTGACGTGTAAAGTGGTAATCACTCTGACAAGTTCATAAACCGCCCGATCGTACTACCAGAAGGGGTGGTAAAGGGGGATAAACACCCTCAAAATGAAATGTTTGAGGTTTCTACATAGGAAAAAATTGTTTGCACCATTGAATTCAGCAAAAAAATTAGTATTTTTAATCACTCAATGTACATTGGCTACTGAGTTATTGAAAGTGGTAAACACAGTACATTGTCCCTATGTAATTCTGAAGGAAAAAAAATTCTAGATCTCGCTTATTCCACAACATATCTTGATCAAACCAAGGATTTGGCTTCTTGCAGTTCAGATACAATTGATTTAAAACAGCCAAACTGTTCATGCCAATAAATGTCGATTATTTAAAGTTCGGATATTGATTTAAAACCGCCAAATTGTTCATACATGTTGTAGCAACTGCATACTCATCCCCCATGCCGTTCTTGTGGAGGAAATAAAAAAGTTGTCATGTATCGCTTATGTTGTGTTGAAATGTGATTCTGAGAATAAGAAATTATCTGATTGTGCAGGTCTGCTGCAATGGAGGTATTATAGATGTTCCTTTAGCGGGTTAAGGGAATCAATCCGTTTTAAAATTCAAGAGTTTGTGCTGAATTCTGGTGCATAACCTGTGCACCACTTCAAATTCTCATTTATTTACTAATTTCAACAATAATAAACAGGTTTACATACCTTGACGTCACAATTCCATATAAGTACAACTTTATTTACTGTTGACTATAGTTTCGACTTCTTCGAAGTCATTATCTTTGTGTGAGTTTTATTAATTTAATTTAATTAATTTTATTTTAAATCTCAAGACGAAATTCAGAGGAATGATATTTTAACGTTCTTAGTTTTGATAATGACTTCGAAGAAGTCGAAACTATAGTCAACAGTAAATAAAGTTGTACTTATACTTATATGGAATTATGACGTCGAGGTATGTAAACCTGTTTATTATTGATTATCCAATTCCGGAAGGCTCCAACATGAATAAATTTCAACATATACTCCTTACGCGATTTCATGGTGTAAGGAAAAAATAAAGGTGTGTGCACAGTCAGCTGGTGTGACTTACGACGACTACAATAAAAACTAGTTTATACAACTCAATAAAAATACGGGGTGGTTGAAAAGTAACTTGGTAAACTGTTATAAATCCGCTAATATTGCAGATATAATGTTAGCAATAGTGCCAATTTGTAGGGTTTTTATTAAAGTTTTATACTACCTACTTGAAGGAGTTAATTTTTGCCCGTTATAAACAGCTGAGGCATAAAAAACAAAAATGGCTCACCGCTTGTTAGACTTCGAGCGTGCTCAAGTTGCTTCGCGTTTCGAAGTGTTGAAATCTGTTGTTTTAGTGCAGAGCAGGGCCGGCGACAGGGGGGGGGGGGCAAATGCATAGGGGCCCGGGCTCACAGGGGGCCCGGAAACAGCCAAAAAGGGCCCGAAATGGCTATAAAGGAGTCGAAAAACACACGTAAGAAGAAAAAAAAGGTCGCCAGATTTTAGGGCCCGGGGATGCAGGTTGCACAGGGGCCCGAAAATCCTGTCGCCGGGCCTGGTGCAGAGATGGTGGCGTACAGTGTATGGAGCGAATATACACCCAGAGACAATTAAAAACTGTCTCGTAAAGTTAATGACTACAGGCTCTGTTAAAGATGCAACAAAAGAGTAGGCCGCCCATCCACATCAAGGACTGTGGATAATGTTGCAACAGGTCGGGAAATGTTTAATCGAAGTCCGAAAAAATCAACACGTAAAGCAGCTCGTGAAAGTGCACTATTAAGGCACACAATACTCACAGTGTTGCACAAGGACCTCAATTTTCGCCCATGGAAACCACATTACGTACAGGAACTTAAGTTTTTTATTGCCTAGTTATTTTACAACCACCCTGTACACGTGTACAGTCTTAGTTCAGCTTTCATACCGCAAGGTCCGCTATATAGTTGCATGAGTAGGACGACCAGACGTCCCGTAAAAACGGTAATGTCCCGTTTTTTCACGTTGCGTTTCGTTGCCCCAAAAAACTTTTTTCGGGACGTCAAAATGTCCCGTTTTTTAAAAGGAGGCTATAAATAAAAAACATGCTTGTTCGCGATTCCCACTCACAATGAAAATACAGAAAGAATATTTTCATCACTCTGTATACGAAAATTGCCCGTTACCGTACAGCTGAGATCTACGAAAACTCTCGATTTCCTTACGTCAAAACAAGTAATGATCAGCTGCTTTTTCGGTACCCAAACATTTCATTCCCGTACCCAAACAAACCATTTCCGTACCAAAACAAAATATTGCCGTACCCAAACAAACGAATTCCTTAATTTGACAGTTCAACCAGGTGACTTTATAAACTAAAATAGACAGTTCAGTTCGTATTGTGTTTACTTTTAGAAAAATGACTAAATTATGAAATGTTGGATCATTTTTTATAAGTTTGGTCACTTATTTGCATCGTGATGAAAAGTACTGTTCACAACTCGTCACAAAAGTACCATTTCGTGACTAGTAGTGAAATATACTATTTCACTAATGAACATTCGGTTGGCTGAAGAAAGAAACCGGATGGAAGTAGGGACACTTGAAGCTCTTCTTCAAGTATCATATAACTTCAAAATGGATTGTTGCCAGTTCTACTACTAAATAGAGAAAAAGTACATTCTTAAAGTTAGCTGGAGCAAGTGACAAGTATGACAAAACTTGGAACGTTTAATGAACTTATTTTTTTAATTGTTGTATAGCTGTTTCCCCAGCATAACAATTAACGAGAAGAACTTAAAATTTTAAAATAATCATGAAACTTTTTTGATCCTACTATTTTATATATATTACCACCTACATAATTAATTTTTAGAAACTATTGTTTCTTTTTATAATAAAATGTTAAGATCTTAAAAATGTGACTTGTATTTTTAATGTGGCGATTCAAAAAATTAGCCTTCATGGCTGCATGGCATTTATTGTATTCCTAAAGGAAAACTGTAACAATCGTGCGCTGTAATAAGTTCAATATATGGAGAATAAACTTCATGGACTAAAAGCTTAAAAACAGTTTGATACTTAATTTGTTCCAATACAAAATTTGTAAATTACAGAGACCCCAATATAATTAAACTCCTTGGTGTATGGTGTGTTGTGTTGTGGATGGGGGGGGGGGTGAGTTTTGTTTAAGTGTCCCGTTTTTATTCGGTGACAATCTGGTCACCCTATGCATGAGCCAACTACGTTATACCAGCTGACTGTACACACACCTTTTTTCCTCACGCCATGAATCGTACATGGCGGCACCAAGCAGCTGATGTGCGCGGGAAGACGATCACTACCACTTGACTTGTTTGTTTATGCTTGGTGACAGATTTATTTGGGCCACAGTCTAGGAAAAATAAGACTGTGTTTGGGCTCTACTGCACGCCACGCGAGTTCGTAACAAAGAGTATTTACCTTACCACTAAAAACTGGTTTAAAAATAAAATTAAAAACGCCTGATATCCTACTATACTACAATAGGAGAAAGTTCAAATTATAAATCTTTGTAAATATTCACGGGCAAAATATTAGAAACACTGCAATAATGAGACACGTTTTCAACAGATGGCTCATACCAAAAATTGGCGGGCTTTATTATCTGAAGGTCGCTGTAGATAAGGTTTGACTTGGCTCGTAGGATGCAAACTCCGATATGATCATTTTTAATTCCGTAGCTAATTTATGATGATCTGTCATTCACAATAAATTTCAGCATGATGTTGAAAAAAATCCTTTTCAATTTTGGTCTTTTTACATGTAGCAAATTCAGAAAAATTATACTTTATCAGTTTCTAGTGCTAAACCCCTAATTATAATATACTGTAAAGTAGATGGAATTTTTTATCTTTTTTCCGTAAATCTTATGATTTTTAAGATATTAAGCTTTGAATAATAACAATGACCACAATTTTTTAGTCGTTCAAAGAAGAAACTTGATACCCCATACTAAATGTATATACTTGCTACTGAACAAAGTTTGTTGATAATTCGTTGTGTAAAAAAACTATGACTTTATACACAGGGTGACAATAAAGTCCTCGGACGACTTTCTAACATTGACACGAAAAGAGATATCACGACCAAATTTTGCACACTTTTATTGGTAATAGTAAGCCTACCATGTACCTTTCTGCCTACATGGTGATCAGATATCACCTCTGAGGGACGGCCATTGGATTCATAAACTCCTTTTATAAACGATTAAGATATTGCCAGGAGACTACACCCACTTTGAATGGAGTACAGTAAGAATTTCCTTAAACTTGTAACGTTCTGTTATTCATTAGTACAATGTATCAGATATTTTTAAAATTGAACAGCAATTACTTCCGACTGATTCAACCTTTTGAGGTCCGGTTTGCGGCATTGTTTTTAGTTCAACTAGACTTTTAATTTTATGTAGACATCAACTTATGCTTGCATTAAAGATTTTATTTTTACTTTTCAACGGGCCATCCCCCAAAGGTGACATCGGAACACCGTATACAGCAGTAGTGTCATGGTAAATTCTCCAGTGCCGGAACGGTATGTCCGAGGATCTTGGGCAAATATCCCCCCCCCCTTCAGAGAATAAATTTTGTATAGGGATTCCCACATTTTTAAAGGGGATTGATGCCGACTTTTAACAACACATTTCAAAATATTCTAAGTTAAAATTTTGCAAAGATTAAGCTAAGGAGTCTGTGTCAGTAGATTTTTTACATGTTATGAATTAAAAACATTTTAAATATAGTGTATTGTTAACAATAAAGGTTTGATTAATTTTATTTCAAACGTTGATAGGGTACAAACTCCTTCTAACAGTGTCTTTCAATATCAGTCAATATACAGCACATAATAAGCATTTTTAATGACTGTGTTGACTGTGTTATTGGACAAAAATTGAGATAGAACGCAAAATTTATATCACCATTTAAAAATTAAATTATTGTGACAGGATATAATTATTGTAGTGTAAAATATTTTTTATTTCGTTTTTCAAAACGTATTAATATGTTTTTGGTGGGATTTAGGTTTGCATTTACAGTAGAGCCCCGCTAATCCGAAATCCGGTAACCCGAAAATCCGCTTAATCCTAAACCGAAATCAGGCAATATTAAGGAATAAATAAAAACAAGGAAAAGCATTGATTAAGCGTAACTTATTTCTGAAAATCACAGTAAGTTTCAAAGATAGAAAATATAATAAACAAAACAGAACAATGTTATTGAATGAAACTATATTGGTTCCCCATAGCATAACTACGGGCGACAGTGCGACATTGTCGCAGAAAGAAGACACAAGGCCTGCAGAAAGTTCAGCCTGACCGACAGGTTGTTTTTTAATACTGGCTGCAGAAAATCCTCAAGTAATAAGTTAGTAAAATTATTTTTTGCAGAAAAGTTTCTGTATTAAGTCAACAACATTATATTCTGTAGAAAGATTCTCCTTTCTGCGAACTATAACGCTATGAAACGTCATGCATTTTAAAACGAAATCAGCCGAGTCGATAGTCGGTGCATCGATCGTGAGAAACTAAGTATTCCATAGAATAACCGAATTACACAATGAATAGCAATAGGCGTATTCTAACCCCATTCGATTGTTTGAAAACAAATATCGATATGCGATCATATTAACCATTGACCGAAAGGGAACTCGAATGCGCCGATGCGCGAAAGCTACTGCGCATCGTCTGCCGGCTTCTGTCAGCTGTCGGCTCACTATCCAACCTCAACCTCGACGTCAACGTTGTTTTGTTTGTTATGGTTCTGTCCTTACGTTCGGGCTTATCAGTTTACGGTGACATGGAAAACATTTTTATGATCGCGCCTGCTGTGCAAAGTGATGGCTTCTTCCGGTGAGCGAGTAATTTGCTCGGTTTGTTCCAAAAAAATTCTTAAAAAATCTCAAAACTCATTATTTGAGAAATCATCCGTCATTGCCGATCAAATACAAATCGGCCTCAGGCGAAAGCATAGGAAAATTCTTTTCACATGTTGTGCCCGCTGTTAAAAACTTAAAACGATCGATAATGAACCGTCCACATGCGTAATAGCGACAACGTCTCAGGAACAGGGTATCCGCTGGGGTCGCGGTGGACTGTTGTTCTACGTAGCGTAGCGCTAGATCAAAGGCAGCCGCGGCGTCCGAATGGGATACTCTCTGCTCTCTCTGCTGGGATACTACTGTAGTTTTATATCGATGGCTCGCTGTCGTTGTCTGCTTCACCTGCACTATCGTCTTGGGCCGCGGTGTTGTCACAGAGAAGAATCTATGTTTCTCCTCTGTGGTGTTGTCCGGTTCTCTCAAAACCATTTCTACGATTTAACAATCGGTAAAAAAATAGCTGATCGGTAAAAAATCTCGAATTACCGTACCGATGATTGGTGTGATTCGGCGTTTCGACGCTTAGTTTATTTAATTGCACATGTATTTAATAATTATCTTTATTTTAATAATAGTTCGCTTAATCCGAAATATTCGCTAATCCGAAATGGGTCCGGTCCCAATTAGTGTTAGCGGGGCTCCACTGTATATGCAAACATTTTATTTGGCATTTAGTTTTAGATCTCGTCACTTAAAGGCAGTGAGGATTGATGATCAAGTACACTATTGCCGGTTTAATGAAAGTTCCACTTGACCTAACTTTCGGCGAAAAATTTGCCACTCGGGACAGCAACGTTAAACAAGTCCTGCCGAACGTGTGTTTGGTCTCGCAATCGCCTGAATTCGCACTGACCCGCCGAGAGCTTTTGTGAAATTCTTCAGACGAATTCAGGACATGTTTACTAAAATGGCTCAAGTTCACCGCATAGTTCAGTCAGGAAGAATCCGACTTGCCCAAACGTTCAGCGAGCATTTTGCCGCATTCGGCAGAGCGACGCGCGACGTAGAACGAGTTGTGGTGAATGCCTCAATACACGCTTGCAATTGCGTGTGTCTCTTTTGCTCCACGGTTAAGGGTCATTATGGATACATCGCTTTTGCTCCACGAGAGAGGGGCCTGCGCTTCCTCTCACCAAAATTCTCTCTTTCTCTCACCTACAAGCTCCAAGTTCTTTCTTGAATACTGCAATTTGAACTTAATATGCGACTTTGCTTTTTTGGCCTGAACGCAAAATATTTATAACTGAAAGAATGTTAAACTACTTCAATTGTGACAGTAACGACAAGTAAACAATAATGTTTAAGAGCAATAGCCTACAAAATTAAATAGTATTACTATGTTTTATCCATCTTTCATTTATTTTATACAATAAATCACGATTAGAAACATGGAAGCTTTCTAACACAACATCAAGCTTTTAGGCCCGAACATGACATTCTAGGTCACTACAATAGATTAATTGTAGATTTATTCAATTGTGTAGTTTTTGCAGATTGCTTCTTTTTTTTAATAAACCATGTAGCTTTAAAATAATGTAACCTTGAACCTTCAATTGATTTCAACTTTACTTTTTATAGGTACCAATATTGGTCTCAAAACAGCTTTATTAATATAATACAGAGTAGCAACAGATTGAGATGGATGACTGGGTACTGTACTAGGGAGAAAGACTTAACTGTTCTAAGCTTGAATTTTGTGAAATAAGGTTATTTAAGTAGTGTTTAATGCCCGTCGAAAATATACTCTTTCGGCTCAAAAGTGGTTTTCTGCTCCATGCTCATGCCTAGAATCTCTATCTTTTGCCAGAAGGCTTCTCTGTTTCTAGTGAATTATTGTAAAAAATATATGAAATGTGGATAAGTATTAAATAGCAACACATTTTATTATGTAAGTTATTTCTTATACACAATATCGTTTACTTACTCCTACTCTTACAATTTAAGTAGTTTAATATTCTTTCAAAAATCAATATTTTCGATTAGACAAAAAAATAAACTTGTAGAATTACGTTTAAATGGCATTTTTCAAGTAAGAACCTGGAGGTGAACGAAAGAAAGAATGTGGGGGAGAGGGAGCACAGGCCCCTTTCTCGTGGAGCAAAAGCGATGTTTCGGACGGTTCTACAATCTACCTGCTGACCCGTGGAGCAAAAGCGATTTTTCCAAAATGACCCATAACCGTGGAGCAAAAGCGATGCAGCCTTGCAATTACCTGGATTCACCTTCATCTGAATGGATAGTGAAGAGCCAAAACAAATAATGTAAACAAACTAGACATTTGAAAACTGTCAACAGAACAGACAAGACGACGATAAAATAACCAGTGTACCGAAGTGAAAAAATTACCTGTGCAGCCGACTACGTAGCTACTGACAGCAGACGAAACGTCAACTGCACGTCATTTTATGTCTCTATCAATGAATTTTGAAGACGTTTCCGAGGGAAAGTATCCCGACTTAAGTAATGTTTATACATTGAAAAAAAACAAGGAAATTAATATTCTCAATGATATATTTAAATTGAAAGTTGAAAATGGTTCCTGTCAATTTCTTAATGTCGGTAACCTCTGAAATAGGCGTTCGCCAGGCGTTTACCAATGCCGGAACGGCGTCCCGGCGTGCTCCGGCACCATGACACCACTGGTATACAGTGAAAGTAGCTTAGGCCTACTATCAACAGTATGCCTCATTATTTGGTTGTGATATCTCTTTTCGTTTCAGTGTTATGAAGTCCTAAGACTAAACTAAAAAAAGTAAACTGCGCACAAACAAAGAGTTCACAGGGAAACTGAGCATTTTAAGACTAAGGGATCTTTGTACTTCGGTTTTTATTCAGTAATTATTTCTCGAAGTTTCTGTCCTTCCCTGAAGTCCACCCAAAGTATTTCAGAATGTGTTTAATTCACATACCTTGGCCAAAATTAAAAAATAAAATAAAGATCAGTCAATTTACCATATTAACACTATATCTAATATATCTACTAAGCAAGATCACAAAACATCTTCAGTAAAACGAGTAAAACACTCAGGTTCATAAGGAGGTCACTAGGGCTATTTTAATATTTTTGTTGGCAGCAGTGAGAGCGTTTAACTAGCTGTGGGTGTATATAGTGCATCCGAGACAAGTAGCGATAAGAAGCATACAGAGCCAGTTAGGCGCTCTCAGCTAGGAGCACGTAACTGGCTGTGGGTGAATCGTGTATATCAGGAGCTGTTAATTGGTTCTGGCTGTATATATATATATATAAGAAGAGTTGTGTGTTGGTATATTTAGTGCTACAGCCAAAACTACACGTCGTAGACCCATGATCTAGGTACTAAATTAAAGCTTGGAATCTCATGATGTGCACTATCGTGGTTGGGTTTCGATATCTTATTGGGTGGAGGCACAGGATCGTCCGAAAGGGACCTATTGTGAAAGGGGCCAAGGGTTTTGTGAGTACTTGAGATTTTATTTGTTTATATCAATACACATGGTTTAATTTGAAAAGATATCCGTGGTTAAAGTTGTTGCCAACAGAATGCAGCACCTACAATTGTTTTTATACAACAGGTGAATACAGTCTTATTTAGCAAATGTGTTTTTATTTACGTTTTCAATTATTTAGAAAATTTTTACTGTTAGGTTATGTTATTAGAAAACATGAAGTGCACTAAAATGTAGAGTTACATATTTTTGTTTTTAAATTCAAAGATAGTAGTAAATAAGACGAAAAAATGTCAAAACGTAGGAGAAAATGTTTGAAATTCTGTATCTTATTACGTAAATGAACGATTGCAAGAAAAAATGAAACAACGAATAGAAAGAAACACATCTAAGGGTATCACGGGAAAATTCACAGCGACATCAAGAAACACTGTCGTAGCAGAATTGGAACAGAAAGGGAGACAGACGCACAAGGTGATGAAAGAAATAATCAGAACAGAGATAACGGAGAACCTTCGAAAAATAGATTGAACAGAAGAAGCTGAATTAAATTAAACAGTTTAATAGCTGTTTACAAAAGGACAAGTAACTATGATTTTGGCCGTAAAGTGCACATTATTCCAATAAAATGTAGATTGTATTGAACACCCGAATGTAGCAATTTGCAAGATGGACAAAATTTGTAGTTATTGCATAGTACAAAGATTAATTCAAAAAGAAAACGCATATTATGTGCTGTTTGAAAGGGAAAATAAGACTGCTACCACCAAATATGCCACCCCCGGCTTTATCAAATATAATATATATATGTATGGAGAAACATCACAATATATTTAATTTTAGATTACATTAGACGTTATAATTCTTGCTTTCAAACTACATCTTTTGAGCTACTATTTAGGCCTTCATACCCAGCGAAGCGGGTTAAGAACAGCTAGTTTATTTATAAAAATAAAGTTGAAACGGGAATATAACATCTTAATTCCAGAAGTCAGTACCCCCCTTTTTTGGGGTCAAATATAAACAAACGGTAAATGGCCAACATTTACATATTCATTTATTTTTTACATCGTAAATTTGAGGCGTTCAGAAGCCAAACCGATTAACCCATTTTTTTAATAGAGATAATAACGTGGTCCAGTTGCAAATTTCATTTCCTTTCAGTGTACAATACGACCAGCTCCACAGTTCAATGGCTTGCCACCAGAATGTGCTAACTACTTTGGCAACTGAACGTTTCCCCAGATGTTTCAGTGGTCAGTTTGATTAACTCCATAGTAAATTCTATTATTTTTATTATTTATGGACACATTATCTTAATTCAAGTTGATGTATGACATCATCTAGTTGAGGTTTACAGGTTATTGATATAAAACACCCAATTTTCACGCTTCTGCAGCAGCAAACCTGCAAGCCCATTTATATATTTGTTAAGTATCATATACACAGGCTTCTCACGTTTTACGGATCACCCGAAGTAATCGAACTAGATGTCCATGCACATGAAACTGTGTATGGACATATTATTCCGTTATTTTTATAGAATCAGGATTTTCTTAATTAAAAACTTTAGGAGGGTTTGCGTGCTGGCCGAGAGCGATATAGGCCAAGTTCAAATAAATATACTATTTCTACCGTAAATCTTTGTCTCAAGCTGCTAAACGAGTAATCCATTCTCCAATACGATTGAAAAAGATTGAGGAATTAGGTTTCCTCATTTTTTGGCATACACATAAATTCTATATTTTGTCTTACAGTTTTTGGAATATTAATAAACATACTAAATTCAGGTGTTAGGTCTATAGAGTCCGCCCTTTCCGGTATTTAAATTTTCTGTATTTAAATCAGTTATACATCATATGCCTCTTATTCTTTTATGTCATATTGGCCGACAGGTTTTAGGGGTCAGTACAAGGCAAGGAAAGTTCTGAGCTCAAACCCCTGAAGTGAACTGCACTTTTGTATTAAAACTATTAGAAACCCAATTTTATAGGTTAAATAATAGACCAAATAGGGAATTTCAGTATTCTTAAGGCTGAACTGAAAATTTTAGAACGTGTTAGCACACGGTATCCGTTTCATACCATTTGAGGGAATCAGGAAAATTCATCGATGAAACCTTAATCTTCTTATGTCAATCTAGCTTGTAGATCTAACTTTAATTTTGTTGTTAAGCACTTAAAAACGTATAGTTCAGATAAATTATTGAAATCATCAGTCTATTTGGAAATTTATAAGAGTTGCACATTACAAATACAGTAACGTATAATTGAACCAAAGATTTGCTATCCTTTTAGCGAGCGAAGTCGCGCGAATATCTACTAGTTATTTAATAAATATAAAGCAGTATTTTTGCATATAGCTTTACTTTCGACCAACTGTATCCTGTAGCCAATAGTGAATTGTCATTATGTACAACATCATATGTAGTAATGCGACTATAAGACCAACCCAGTATGTTACTAAATGTCTTTTTCATGGATTAGTTACCAATTGACCAACTATATGGACCTATTATAAGATTGATGTTTAAAGTTATAGTAACTTGAAACAACAGTTTTCCTAACACGCCATACTGTGACCAGCTGACTTAAAAAATAGCATCATCATTACTATATTTATTGTGCAAAAGTTATTTTGTTAGGGTTTATCAATAACATATTACTTTTTTGTTTCAAATATACTGGGTGAGGCGACCACCCATGCACATAGTTTAACGGGAGTATTATTTAACCTAGAAACGCCAACTAAAATTATTTCTCCCTAAATCACATATGAAGAATTCATTAAAAATATTTACAACATGACCTGAGCACAGGGTGTTCCAGAAATGAAGATCACGAGTTCGAAACTCGAAATTTTCTTGCTTAAACCTGTAACATATTGTACAATTTTAGAAAGATCTTGTTTAGAGGAACATTTTGGTGAAAACAGAGGTTAATTAACTCAATCCTTTTCAAGATGGCGACTATTTGTGTGATTTTTTTGTTTATTGTTGGAATACGCTTTATTTACGAAACCGCTACATTTTTCAGTTCTGGTAAACACAGCTTTACAATGATAAGTTATGTAATAATTTTCAAAATTATAAATTTTTACCAAACTTTCATTTTTTTGTAATGTTGGTAGCTCTGTAAACCAAAAAAGTCAAAAGGCACCATATGGCAAATAGCATATCATTTTAAGCGTCTTTTAAAGACGAACAACTTTTCAATTTACACCTACTGCCTATTTTTTGTAGTGTTGTAGTAATAAGCCAAAAACTCCATTTTCCTATATAAAATACATGTTGATTGCATTACTGGGAAAAAAGCTGGGGAAAGCCCTTGCGCTGTTACGTAATGCAATTATCATGCATTTTATGTGGGAAAATGTAGTTTTTGGCTTATTACAAAACTACAAAAAATAGACAGTAGGTGAAAACTGAAAAGTTGTTCGTCTTTAAAAGATGCTTAAAATGATGTGCTATTTGCCACAATATGCCATTTGACTTTTTTGATTTCCAGGGCTACCAACATTACAAAAAAATAAAACTTTGGTAAAAATGATATTTTTAAAAATTGACATGTAACACATCATTGTAAAGCTGTGTTTACCAGGATTACGAATTTTCAATAAGAACTGGAAAATGTTTAGCGGTTTCGAAAATACAGGGTGTTCCGTCAATAAGCAAAAAGTCAAACAAATGTCCACCATTTTGAGACGGATTGAGATAATTAAGTTCTGTTTTCACCAAAATGTTCCTCTGAACAAGACCTTTCTAAAAATTTACAATGTGTCATCAAGTACATCTCGAGATTCGAAACCGTGACCTTCATTTCTGGATCACCCTGTGCTCAGATCATGTTGTAAAAATTTTAATATGTTGTGAATCAATTCTTCATTTGTGATTAAGGGGGGGGGGGGATAATTTTATTTGGCGTTTCTAGGTTAACCCATCCCCCCGTAAAACTATGTGCACGGGTGGTCTGCCTCACCCTGTATGTTGTTTTAAAACTTTTTTAAATCCGTCCCGTACATCACGTGATGCGTAGGATTTAAGGTGACCATTCACGCTCGTGTCCAGCACGCTGTACATTGCACGTCATACATTGGCCGTATGAGCAACGCCATCCTGTACTTATGCTGGCCTCCGCAAAAACGGCACGTCGGAACTCACACCTGGTCACCTTTATCATATTTTTTGTATATCTGAATGTATACATTAATATATAAATTTGAAATACGTGATGTTAAACTGTGAATTAAAAATACAAATTTATGGAAGAGGCCGCCGCCCTTTTAAAAAAGTATTGGATATTTTCCATTAATTCAATACCACTACTTTTTTATTGCAATTCCGTTTATTCGCCATCAGAATTTTATTTCTCGTTTAGTTATGACAGGTTCTATCAGAATGCATTGCCGTAACCTTTAATTGAGTGAAAAATATTTTTATAAGCGTAAAATGAAAACATAATGCAGATTTCATACATTTTTTAGGTAAAAAATTGTTTTACATCTCCTCCCACGATGTAACAGTTCCATCCATTTGGAATGTCGTTTGGTCTCCATTTTCCTCTCGAACAGTTCAACTTTAAATGGGTATATAATTGTACGAAAACATAAAAAATAAAAGTTGTGGTTAGGTTGTGATAAGAAAGGCGTCGTCACAGGTGTGGAGTGATCCTTCTGTTGTTAATGTCATTCAACCTAACCTAACCTAACAAAACCTAGGGAGCGGCCTGGCATAGTGGTTAGAGGGCGGGACTTCGATCTCGGAGGTCCGGATTCAAATCCCGCCAATCACCAATGGCATTTTCGCTATGTGATAACGCTGTATCACATAGCGAACATTTGTGTGGGTGGGTAAAATGTGACCCACTAGGCATAGACTGAAGTAATGTGCCAAACGGTTCCGGGCTAGGTCTAGCGTCCTGGGATGTGAAGGGAGGACAGAAATAAACCTAATAACTGCTTTAATTTAAAATTAGACAGTAAGATATAGAAAATTTTAGATTGTGGTGGAATGACATCAAACAATTACCATTAAAATTACCAGCGATAACGGATTTCCAGAGGGTAAAGGATACCACAGCAGACGTAATAATGATTATGGCACAGTTGTATAGCAATAGAACATGTATCAAATGGTAGTAAATTAACAGAAACAAAAAAGCAGCGGTAGTGAATTAACGGGAAAGTCTACTGTTTGACTATTATTGTATCTAGCCACTCCAAATAATATTAAGAAATTATTAAAATTATTTAATCAGTTTATAAAATCTAATAAATTGATAGCTCATGATTAATAAATTAATAAAGTTCACTTTACTAAGGAATCTCAGCATGTTTCACTTAGTCCACGATGTAGAAGTGTGGTCACGATCACATTTGTAGTAATAACTAGTATACAGGGTGTCCATTAATAGTCCCCCCTCTAACCTTTTCCTATATTTTTTCAAATATCAATTCTACACCACCCCCAAACATTGTTGGGTAGTTAATACTTCATTTTGAGGGGTACCCAATTTTGGCCGCCATCTTTGATCCGCCATATTGGATCCAAAATAATTTTATCAAATGTAAAAGTGGTGTTGTGACCCTTTATTTTGAGTTAGATTTTTTCACTGATACAATGCCGCAATCCTTTTTTCAATATCTCAATTGGTTCTCCAGATATGAGTACTTTTAATTAATTTATTTTCAGCCAATTTTAACATTACAAATTGATAAAATAGGCCCACAACCACAAAATAATACTAGATAGTGACGAATAACCACCATCAGTCATTGTTGAGTGATTTACACTTAACTTTCACCTATGTATCTGCTTGATCTGCTTGACAATGAATCATGGTCTAGTGTTTTTGAGGCAGGCACCGTTGATGAAAAAATGGATATGTTTGAATCAGTTTTGCTCTTTTATTTTGAACAAGCATTTCCCGAGAAAAAATCAGGCTTCGTAAGCGTGTTCCAAAGTGTTTCTAAGTGATGATCAAATAAGCCTTCGGGATATGGTTTTTCAGTGGTACTGTTACACTAAGGATCTGGATGCTTCTGATGTAAGGAGGCAACATTACTTGTCTTTGAAGAGGCAATATCGAGCTAGTATTAAAGCGGCAAAGTCATCCAAAGTGTTTAATGCTATCAATACCTCTCATAATAAATCGAAATGTGTATAGGAAATCATAAATGAGAATAGAGGAAGGAAAGTCATGTCTTCAGTTTTCCCCCAAACTATCAAAGATGATAACGGCTCTAATATTAGTGATCCTAGTCTGGTTTCAAACATGTTCATCAATTTCTTTATTAGTGTTTCTAATAACGGCTTCTCGGCACCCTTGGGTTCTTCTACATTCCAGCGTTCTAGCTCGAAGACATCTTCGTTCTTTCTAACACCAGTCTCTGAAGAGGAAGTGGCTGACATTATCGGGTCTCTAAAACCTAAGACATCTTCAGGCTGCGACAATATATCATCTAAACTACTTAAGATGTGCAGTCAATATTTTGTTAAGCCAATTGTTCATATAATTAATCATTCGTTTGAAAGTGGAGTTTTTCCAGATTATCTCAAGTTGTCTGTAGTAAAGCCTTTGCTTAAAAAAGGTAGAGTTGACGTTCTGGATAACTTCAGACCTATTTCTGTTGCATCTACATTTTCCAAGGTTTTTGAGAGGGCGGTTTTGGTAAGACTGTGGTCCTTTTTGGATTATAGTGTTTTGTTTGATAACCAGTTTGGATTTGTGAAGGGAGGCTCTACTGTCAATGCGATGTTCATGCTCTTAGATAAAGTGGTGAATGCTCTCGATTGCGGTAATTCAGCTTCTGCCGTTTTCTTTGATCTTCGAAAATCCTTTGACACGGTTTCACACAGTCTTTTGTTGGAGAAACTTGAATACGTTGGTGTGCGCGGTGTGGCATATCAATGGTTTTCATCTTACCTATCAAAACGTAGAAAATTTGTTGAAATCCCCTTCAAAAATGGAAATGTGCTCAAACGATTGTCTTCTGATGTGCGGACTGTCAAGGCAGGCGTACCACAAGGTTCCATATTAGGGCCACTTTTGTTTATTTTGTTCGTACATGATTTGAAGAGTTATGTAAAAAATGCTCATCTGTGTTTATTTGCTGACGACACGTCAATTGTCATCGAGGATCAATGTAGAGAAGATGTGGGAGTGAATACTTTTCTGGCGTCCAATGCAATAGTTCAGTGGTTTCTTGAGAACGGTCTTCTTGTTAACGCCGAGAAAACGACATTACTCAATTTCTCAATCACATCAAGGTGCCGTGAGGATCTTAAAATTCTGATGGACGATGTTGAAGTCTGTTCCGAAGACACAGTTCGGTTTTTGGGGCTACGTGTGGGCCAGAATCTGGACTTTTCCTCCCACATTCAAAATGTCACTCGGAGGATTTGTTCCGGTATTTTTGTGCTCCGTAGGCTTGCAAACCTCAGCGACGCAGCTGTCCTTCTGTCAGCTTACTACGCCTTAGTTTTCCCCTATCTTTCATACGCAGTCACGATTTGGGGATCTGAATCATCAAAAACCCAACAAGTTTTCGTCCTTCAGAAAAAGGCTGTTAGGATTGTGGCTGGAATTCGTCAAAGGGTGTCTTGTAAAACTTATTTTACAACTTTCAACATTCTTACTTTTCCCAGTATCTACATTTTTCAAACTTTGACTTATTTTAAACAGAACCATAGCATTTTCCAGCACCTTCTCCCCCAGTCCAGTTACAATCTGAGAAATACTTCCAATTTAAATATCCCTCGCCATAGCATATCCTTTTTTAAGCGCCATACAATTTATAATGCTATCACATTGTTTAATGCCCTTCCTGATTTTATTAAGTTTGAGGACAATTATGATCATTTTAAAAGAAAGCTCAAGGGTTTTCTAATTGATAAGGAGTTTTATTCTATTAATGAATTCCTTAATGATAGGTGCTAAGCAAAGACGTTTTGTAAAAATGAATATCATTAAGTATTTCTTTTATGTACTCTGACGCAAGCCAATGCATGTATTTATGTTTCTATGGCAATAAAGAATATTTGATTTGATTTGATTTGTAAATCTTTTGGCCGCCATTTTGGATCCGCCATTTTGAAATGAGGTAAGTTATTTCAAAAATGAGGTTGGTATTGTGACCCATCATTTCAAACTAGTTTTTTACGCCGAATTTAATGCCGCAACCCGTTTTAAATTATAGTGTTTAGTTTTCAAGATATTGACACGTTTCTAATAAAAATCTAAAAAAATATGAATTTTTCGAAAACTAAGTTTTATAGCTAAAAACGAGTTGCGGCATTTAATTCGGTGTAAAAAACTAGTTTGAAATGATGGGTCACAATACCAACCTCATATTTGAAATAACTTACCTCATTTCAAAATGGCGGATCCGATATGGCGGCCAAAAGATTTTCATCGGTGAAAGTTAAGTGTAAATCGCTCAACGATGACTGATGGTGGTTATTCGTCACTATCTAGCATTATTTTTTGGTTATGGGCCTATTTGATCAATTTGTAATGTTAAAATTGTTTGAAATTAATTAATTAAAAGTACTCGTATCTTGAGAACTAATTGAGATATTGAAAAACGGATTCCGGCATTGTAATAAATTAAAAAATCTGATTCGAAATGATGGGTCGCAACACCACTTTTACATTTGAAAACATTATTTTGGATCCAAGGCGGCGGCCAAAATTGGGTACCCTCTCAAAATTAAGTGTTAACTACCCAATAATGATTGGGGGTGATGTGGAATTGATATTTGAAAAAATATAGGAAAAAAGTTAGGGGGGGGGACTATTATGGGACACCCGGTAAATTACCCAATGATTATCATTTCTTTAAATATGTAGAGTCTGAAGTATTAAATACGCTACACCTGCATACAAAACTGGTAAATTTTGTAATTTACAAGTGTAGGAAAGTCTGAATAATATGTACGTAGTAAGAGAAATACATTTTGAGAAATAATTGAAATATTTAGATATCAACTAATTTATTACATTAAATTGAATTATTTACTTCACAAGTTGTAAAATATAAATCCAGCTGTTCTAACTGGGACATTTAATTTTTAAATTAACTTAAGATGCATATGGAAATAAAACAAAGAAAGGTAGATGCATATGAAAATAAAATAAAGAAAGAACAAATACATAACACTGAATTTGCTCGACGTCACATAGAGAATCGCTCATTAATGGGTTAAATTACGAACTGTACCATCAAAAAGAAGAAAAATAGTCAGCTTTACTTAATAATAATATTACTGTACATTCAATTGAAAAATAAAAAAAGTTTTTAACATTTTTCTATGTAGGTAAATGGAAATGGTGATTTAGCACCATGTTTTGGCACTTTTAGGTGATGCTAGTTGCCAAAGAGACTAGTTTAATCCATCGATGTAAATAAGTACACATGTATTTATTTACATCGATGTATTTATTTACATCGATGGTTTAATCTCAGAGGAGTAAAAAAAAATAATCAATCAAAAAGTTAACACATTTTGCTAATGACTTCCTCAAGGATTTGTAATTTACAAAACTATTGACGAATTTCAGCCATTCCATCAACTAATGTTACTCTGAACTTGCTCTCGGGAGTGGTATGGAAGAGAGTTTAGGAGAAATAGTATATTTCGCAACAAGGTCCGAAAATTAGGTTTTACAGACTAGAGATCGTGTTTCAATTTCGAGACAAAGTCGAGTATTTGAAATGATCGAGAGCTACAAAACCCTGCCGAGGTGCGAACGCTATTTTTCACTACACTACACAATGAAATACACCTTAAATAATTAAAAAAACTGATTATTGTTTGACTCACTTGAAAACAAAACTTTAAGGTCATGAGTGACCATACAACTTCTTGATTTAAACAAACACAGCTATGAACATCATATGATAGCAACCATCCCGTCTTTGGAACCTATTGAATGCCGTATAATTATGTGATGTTCTGACGTTGCTTAAAGCAAATAAACGATCAGCTTACTTTCGGCCCTAGGGCCCCAAACGTTTTCGGTCCTGTGGCGGCAAACAGTGTCGGTCCGCGTTTGACGTTTGTAAAACAGGTGATTTCGTCGTAGTGTGGTAAAAACATATTTACTAGTTTTTCTGTTTCTCAACGTAAAACCTGGAACATGCATTCCAACTCACTTTAACCTATTCCAAATATTTACATAACACAAAGAAGTTTATTAACAAAAAACTATTATTTTTAACAGCATACTTTACCGTTACTTAAGTAAAAAGGTCAACCTTACAAGTACTATTCATGTAACCAAACAAATACACGAATTATAATAAATGTAACTATTTCCTCTGCATCCAAATCCAAGTTAATCTGCACGCCTTGTTAATCTACATTGGCGACGATATAATCCGGCACGTCACTTAGCTACTGCTCCTATTATGCCAGGCGTTAATAACTGCCAACCGCAAACGTCTGTTAATTATAAATTGAGGAATTAAAATAACTGGCATCAATATTTTTCGTCACTTTCCGATTCCAATTAACAGGAGTTCTAAACGAGTCCCTCCCCCCTAGTTTTTTCTACATTTTCTCAATAACGAATTCAAATCTATCCCAAACATTGTACAGTGGCTTGGTGGGTAGTAATTTTCTGCCATCATCTTGGATTTACCATACGGAACACAAGAAATATTTTTATGTAAGTAAAAGTGGTGTTATAACCCATAATTCCAAACTAAATATTTACTCTAATTACAATGATACAATCTATAAAAAATGTATATCTTTCAAGATGCTAAGATTTTAAAAATTCTATTTTTAATCTAATTTAACGTTGTGCAATTTAAAATGAGCACATGGTTTAGATTTTTATTTGTATGAATTATTTACCAATTAAGGGTATTACGATATTTTTCTAATTATTTTTTCCTTATTATGGAGATTTGTGAAGATTTCTGAAACTAAAAAAACTGCAAGGATTATAACTGTTGACTGTAAGGTATGTAAAGCTCTATTTTATTAGGTTATTAAGCGTACCATTTGGGTTATTTCAATGGTGAATGACAAATGCAGAACAATGAGCTAGTTATAACATCTCAATAAAGTCGCATTGAAAATAACCCTACACAAAATAGGAAAATATTGCTTACGAAATTACTTTTATTTGGAAAATGCATGTTCTCTGTATGCTTTCACTTTATTTTGAATTCCCCTCACAAGTGGAAATCCTACGTGGTTTACTGTAATATTTCACTTCGTGGGTAAAACAATTTCAGACAATATTACTGGGCGAAATAAATTCAACACTTGCCCTCGGCATATTGCTTCTTTAGTATTAGCGAACATTATTAAACATTATCTTTGACCATAACACATAGTTTTATAGATTAATTTGTGCTACATTAAATTTTGTTTATCGAAATATAAAATGTCAAAATCTTGTTGGGATATTCCAAAGACTATTAGGTAAAGGAACCAGCAGAGCTTTACTCTTACACGGCAACATTAACTTAGGTTATGGCTTTTTGAATCAGATAGCAGAGAACGATATTAAAAAGTCATTTTTAATGAAAGCACCTAGTTCCAACATTTCTTAAAATACTTCACTAAAATTTCGATCGTGCAAAAAATTAAGATGACTAGTCAAGTCAAAATAGGCTATTAATCATTAGAATTAATAAAAAATACTAAATACCTTCTTGCTTAGCATGATACGTGTTATTGAATTCACTGGATGTAAATAAAAAACGTCTTACAACATTTAAAAATATACAGGGTGTTTTTTTAAACGCAACCCATTTTTAAGATTGAATAATGCACATATGAATGTGTAATGAGTATTGTTTTATTGATCTTTACATTTTATACAAACTATTATTTAAGTTTGATCACATTTAGTTTACATTATGTGCTCAAGCAGTCCGCCATTGGCATTTGTAAAAAGTTATGCTCTCTCCATCAAATTCCCAACACGTGTTGCAAGGCATCTCTGTAAATTCCTTGCAATAAATTTGTTATGTTTGTTTTGAGGTGCTGAATATCTTGTGAATTGTTTTCGTAGGATAATTACTACTTTACATGTATGTGGCAAATTTCATTCCGATCGGACCATTTTTACGCGAGTTATCGTGCTAAAAAGACTTGCACACACATCTTCGGACATTAAAACGCAACCCAAAACTTGATTTTATCGGTGGAGGATTATTTCCCCCTAAGATCCCCGGATTTGACCTAACTATATTATTTTATTTGGGGATAGATAAAAAGTAAGGCCCACGAAAAAAAACACAGGATATTCAGCACCTCAAAACAAACTAACAAATTTAATGTAAGAAATTCAAAGAGGCACCTTGCAACACGTTTTGGGGAATTTGATTGAAAGAGCATAACTTTATACAAATGCCAATGGCGGACTGTTTGAGCACATAATGTAAACTAAATGTGATCAAACTTAAATAATAGGTTGTATAAAATGTAAAGATCAATAAAACAATACTCATTTCATATTTATATGTGCGTTATTCAATCTTGAAAATGGGTTGCGTTTTAAAAAACACCCTGTATTTACATACAAGATGGTAAATATACAATAATGGTGGATAATGTCGATCGATTTCGGTTGGTCACACCAACCATCATCAGGCCCAATGAGAGACTGGCAGATCTATCATGGCGTCCGTCCTCTTATCGTATTGGCTGCCGGAAGTTCCGTTGAATACAGGTTTTTGAACGTACCACCAGAGTCAAAGTTCACTTGCTCGTTAATCAGTTTGTCTCTATCTTTACATTTTTCTTTAAATATATATAATTCTTCCCATGCGTTCATTATATTTCCTTTTTTACAACATTTCATTATCTTGAGATTTTCTTCTATATTTCCTATGTTATGTCCATCTTCTAGTAGGTGTTTGGCGATATTCGATCTTTCCGGTTTCTTGTTTTTCCAGGCTGGTATATGGTTCTTGTATCTTTTTACAAAGTTGACTGTTTGGCCTATATAAAATTTATCACAGTCATTGCAGCTAATTTTGTATATTCCAGCAGAATCAAATTTGTTGCATTTTTAAATTCTTGGGCGTAGAATTTTTCCGACTGTGTTCTGTGTCTTGAATGCTATTGAAATACCGTACTTCTTGAATCTGTTTGCAATTTGCTGTGCCGAACACAATCGGAAAAATTCTCGAATATCGCCAAACACCTACTAGAAGATGGACATAACATAGGAAATATAGAAGAAAATCTCAAGATAAGGAAATATTGTAAAAAAGGAAACATAGTGAACGCATGGGAAGAATTATATATATTTAAAGAAAAATTGTAAAGATAGAGACAAACTGATTTACGATTTAGTGTAAGTAAATGTAAGTAAATATAACAATCCAATCTTAAGTGAACTTGTATACCATAGCTTGTTTGAAACTTACATTTCTTACTCAGTTGTGCTCTGGGGGGCTGTTAAGGGAAAAAATTTCTGTATGGCAATAAAAGGCCTTAAGATCTATAAAGATATGGCAAGACTTGCTCCTCAAACACACTGAAAAAACTTTTTTATCCAATTTAGTATTTTAACAGTACCTTCTCTTTTTATTTTTGAATGTATTAATTATGTTAAGCTCCATAGAATTGATGAATTAGAATTTAGCTCCCAATATAAACATAACTATAACACCAGACATAAGAACCGTTTTTCTCATTACCATAGGTTAGCAATGTTTGAAAAAAGACCCGATTACTTAGGCATTAAAATGTACCAGGCTTTGCCAAGCTCTCTTAAATCTGTCACGGATATAACAAAACTTAAATTAAAACTTAAAACTTTTTTAATTGCCAATAGTTTTTATTCATTAGATGAGTTTTGGGAGGCTTGTACCCAACTCAACCCAACATAACCTAACAGCTCAGTGTCCCTCATCTAGAAGGCACTATGACAAGTCCCCCGTCTTCAAATGAAGAAAGTTAGGAAGTTGGAGGGATCGCTGGAAGTTAGGAAGAGCAAGTTAGGAAGTTGGAGGGATCGCTGGCCCGAGGTGTCTTTGTCCTGCGAAGGATAAGGACCTTTGGAAGCCTCGACCTCTCTAAACTTGTTTATTTTGGGCTAATTGAACAACATATTTCATATTCAATTATTCTGTGGGGAGCTGTTAAGAAAAACCTCGACCAGATCTTTGTCTGGCAAAAAAAGGCAGTTCGAGCAATGTTAGGTATGTCACCGCAAACCAGTTGCAGAAATACTTTCAAAGAACTTGGCCTGCTCACAGTTCCCTCACTTTTTATTTTCGAATTAGTTTGTTACATAAAATCCCAGAACATCACACCAATTTTTACAAATCATAATTACAACACCCGGAAAAAGGTCATGCACGCAATTCAGCACAGACTATCTGCCTTTGAACACAAACCAGATTACATTGGAATGAAGCTGTACCAGGCCTTGCCAGGAAAACTGCTACAGATAACAAACATAAAAAAATTTAAATCAGAATTAAAGAATTAACAGGTGGAGTCAAGTTTCTATGACGTTGACAGTTACCTCAGTGGTAACAAAGTTCGTAATTAATTAGTCTAAGTTATTCTTTGTTCTTTTACCTTGACCTATCCAATTCCTTACGGCAAAGGACTACGGATGGAAAAATCATGTATCATGTATGTATGTATGTAAATGGGACGCCACGGAAAAGTAAAGTAAAGTAAAGTAAAGTAAAGTAAGTGAACTTTGACTCTGGTGGTACGTTATAAAACCTGTTTTCAACGGAACTTCCGGCAGCCAATACGATAAGAGGACGGACGCCATGTCAGATCTGTCAGTCTCTCATTGGGCCTGATGATGGTTGGTGTGACCAACCGAAATCGATCGACATTATCCACCATTATTGTATATTTACCATCTTGTATGTAAATACAGTATAAGTGTAAATATATGTTTAAGTGTTGTAAGACGTTTTTTATTTACATCCAGTAAAAAATACTAGCAGATGTCCGCGGCTTCATTCGCTGAAAGGAAAGGTAAGTTGTTATTTTATATTATTCAATTGACAATTGGACTGTTTTCTTTTAGTCACATTACAATTGTCTGTAATTTTTAAGCGCTCAATTATGCTTTTAATGTGGCAACAGGTGGTTCAACACTAGGTTAAGAGAGGCGGTGTAACATTATGTAGCGTTATTAATGTACATACAGCAGAGATAGGCAAGTTATAAGGATATGCTACAATTTGCCAACTCATTGTTATTTTGCAATTTAATGTTAAAAATATTGAAATTTATTTATGTTATTTGATTATTGAGCTTATAAAATTGGATTTGAATAGTAATATTTCAATGTAAAAAATATCTTTGCCACTGTAAACTGGGAGGAGTTTGCGGAGTCCATGTGAAAATTGAAACAAATCACTTTTATTTTGCTCTCATTTTGCTATTTTGCTCATGAGTTTACTATTGTGAAACCCACAAATCAATATGAAAATGAGCAAATTAAACGAGCTCTGAATGGAGTCACAAGAGACCGTGAAATTAGAGTTCGTAAATGAGCTTGTAACTAAGATGTTATTCGAGTTTGATGACGAAAAGACTAAGTCGTAATAAAATGACCTGGAAAAATTAATGAATTAGAAAAGACGCGCGCGACTGAGCGCGGGGAGTTAGTGTCGACTCTAGGCAGAGAGAGAAGACAGTGAAGTAAGGGCCAGACCAGTAGTTTTCATGAAAACGTTCACAGGTTGTTTATCACAATAAGGAATATATGACATTTGTTCAGATGTCATGTACCACTTGTTCAGAGGAAAGTTTCGTTAAATGATAAAACATTGCTGGAAAACAAGGGTACAAGTGAGTCGCTGGACCACTGCTTTATTTTTATACTGGAATTATTTACAAACTCATATTAATATATAGTTAACTTAAATTACTTATTTACACTATTTACACTATTACATTTATTTACACTTCTGGAATCCGAACTCAGAGCTTTCATCACGCCGTTCCCCCGCCTGAATCCCTCGTAGCTTCAGCTAGTCCGAGTTATGAGATTAAAAGACTTAATCTGATGTAAACCTGATTTAAACTAAGAAAATAGCGCTAAGAGAGGTGTTGAGACCTACTTTGCACAAAAGCATGGGGGTGCGAAAATGGCCGACTGCAATTGGACACACCATCCCTTAAACTGAGATACTTCAAATCAGGTTTTTTATTCATTTAAGAAACCAGATTTACTTAGTCCGCGGTCGTGTTTGTCGTGGATTCTCGACTTAACACCTAACCTAAACAGGTTTTTTTCCCTTTTAACTGACCGGAAAATGTTTGATGGTCAATGAATTTACTATACGAAAACCTGATTTCCCATAACTTTTCTCTTTCACATGAAAATCGCATCACTCATACACCTGCTACAATTGGAGATGTATTGTAGAAATAGCATACCCATATGGAAAAATTATATATAATAATATATTTTAAATATATTGTAATCCCTCAAAATATATCTGTGATTATATTAATGATATATTTTGAAATTATATAACTGTTTATATTTCAAATGTATTATATATATATATATATATATATATATTCATATATTTATGGAAATATATTCTTTGCATATACAGGGTGTCTGTAAAGTCCGCCACCAAACTCCATAGATTGGTTTATTGGGTCAAAATAAGCAAAAAAGTTCCGTGAAGATATGTCCTAAAATGCATATTTACCCAGATATCCGCCATTTTGTATTTTTCACAAAATATTTTTGAACTCCGAAGTTTGGGAATCGATTTTTTTGAAACTTGGTATGTACCTATAACTAGTCAAGGTTAGTTTATTAAAAAATAATCAGCATGATCGAATAGTAAATTTCAAAATGGCGGCCACTTAAATCTTTTAATTTGAAATACCAGAAAAACGTTACGTAGTACAAAAAATATGAAGGATTAAAATTTTTAGAAAATTTAATTTCCAGTCTAATGATACCAGAATTATGAAAATCGGTCAATAAATAACTGAGTTATGGTCAAATTAATCTACTGAGGCAGCGTAATTGACCTATGTCAGCACATGACTCAATGCAACAATGGGCCATTTCTCCTTCCAATTACGCTGCCTCAGTAGATAAATTTGACCATAACTCAGTTATTTATTGAGCGATGTTCGTAGTTCTGGTGTCAATAGACAGGAAATAAAATTTTCTAAAACTTTAATTCTTCATATTTTTTTGTACTAGGTAACGTTTTCCCGATATTTCAAATTAAAAGTTTCAAACAGCCGCCACTTTGAAATTTACTATTCGATCATGCTGATTATTTTTTCATAAACTAACCTTGACTAGTTATAGGTACATACCAAGTTTAAAAAAAATCGATTCACAAACTTCGGAGATAAAAAATATTTTGTGAAAAATACAAAATGGCGGATATCTGGGTAAATATGCATTTTAGGACATACCTTCACGAACTTTTTTGCTTATTTTGACCCAATAAACAAAGTTATGGCGTTTGGTGATGGACTTTACAGACACCCTGTATACGCAAATATAAATATAATGTAAAAAAAATATATTTATTATATATTCAGGTAAATATATTTTAATCTTAATAATATAATATATATATATTAAATATATTTCAAAATATATCTAGGGTTATATTAATTATATATTTAGAAATTGTATTATGTTTATATTTATAATGTATTTCATATATATATTTATTTTATATTTAGGAAAATATATTTTAAACGTAATGATATATATATATATATATATGAAATATATCTAGGGTTATATTCATTATATATTTAGAAATTCTATTATGTTTATATTTATAATGTATTTCATATATATATTTATTATATATTTAGGTAAATATATTTTAATCTTAATATGATATATATATATAAAATATATTTCAAAATATATATAGGGTTATATTAATTATATATTTAGAAATTGTATTATTTTTATATTTATAATGGATTTCATATATATATTTATCATATATTTAGGAAAATATATTTTAATCGTAATGATATATATACATATATGAAATATATCTGGGGTTATATTAATTATATATTTAGAAATTCTATTATGGTTATATTTATAATGCATTTCATGTACATGTTTACTATATATTTAGGTAAATATATTTAAATCGTAATGGTATATATTTATATATATATATTAAATATATTTCAAAAGATATCTAGGGTTATATTAATTATATACTTTGAATTTCTATTATGTTTATATTTATAATGTATTTCATATATATAAAATTAGTTTGATGGAAATATATAGTTTATATATATAAAAATATAAATATAACGTAAATCAAATTATATTTAATATATATTTAGGTAAATATATTATGATCGTAATTATATTTACAGATTAAATAAATATCTTTTATATTATTTTATACATTTTATGACTATTAAGAATATATGCCATAAAATATAATTGAAATATTAATATAATTTTTAGAATATATCCTTATTTGTTTTAAAATATATATTTAATGTGAAAACAAAAAATAATATATATACTTATTAAACATATAATTTTTTTAATAAACCAACACTCGGTGAACATTCCAGTAATCTTTTAAGAATCCAACCCACTGGGAAATTGTTGGGAAAAAAATGGAAGCGGAATTTTTATATTTCAAGTAGTGCTTAGTTAGAATTTATTGATATACAAACAATTAGAATAAAAAAACTCAACAGACTACATGGAAACCTCATAAAGATTTGGTGGTAAACATACATAGGTTTCTTCTGTGGCCCCAACATTCACAGACACTACCAGTTTGTCGATGCTTTTCACTTCAGTTGCAGCCACCGAAGATGATAATGTACCGCTTATAATGTGGTTAAGTTGAACAGCGGGGGTTAAGTTAGATATTATTTTGGAATTTGATTTATTGAAATAATAGCCAACTACAAAATAAGAACTTTCAACGACAACAAACTTCTCAATTTTAAAAATCTCTTTACCGTCTAATAACACTGTATAACTATTACGTTTTTGTAACTTTGCTGTAAGTAGAGCTGTAATTAAGCGTTTGTTAACAATTACACGGTCATAGTATGTAACTTCTTCTTTTGGAGGTAAGGAAACACCAGTTAATGATACTATTGCTAATCGATAACAGTCATTTATCATAGCTTTAACACCGCAACCCAGCAAAGTTACCCCACTGATGCTTGCAGACTTGATTGCACAGGCCTTAGATGTTTGATTGAAGAATCCTGCATCTGGTGTAGAGGTTTGGTTGAATAAGTTCAAATCTTGTTGGTCTTGGAAGGATGACATGATTTGATGTGGTACTCCTTTTGAGGATTTTACCATTTCCAAGAGAATGCCATTGTAGTCCTCAAAAAGAAATCCTGAATGGGCCCAAAGTGGCCCCCAATTCCGGACACTGGCTGCAATGTGTGTGCATAAGTGCAAATTGTACGACAAATGTTCTTTTCCATATAAGAGTTCTGTTTCAGCCTGGAAAAAGGCCAATGCATTTTGCATCATATGAATTTCGGACTTTGTTACACTTTCTTTCAGAAGTGTATAGATGCTGTTTACGAGAAAACACCAATGTGCTAGATATTTTTTGGTAATATCCCTTTTAAAACAACAATACTGTAGTACAGCAACCAATTGTACCACTCGTGAGCTTTCCAGTACTTGTTGGTTTTCAAAGACCGTGGTGTTCGTGATAGAATATAAGGCGGCTTTATTTTCAACAGTTTTAACTTCGTCTTGCCTGGTTCCAATATACCATTGGTTTTCCTGAAATTGTGAATCAAACCACAATTTAAAAAATTGGCGCACAACTCCCAAAAGTACAGAATGCATATAGTCAGGTGGAAAACTGTGCACAATGTCAATCGTCATGAAATCCAATATTAAAGCCCTACCTTTAATACCCTTAAGTATGAAGTTATTTGTTTCCGCTTCGACTGCCAACTCGAACCACTCTTCATGATTTCGCAGCTGAACTTCTGTTTTAGCATAGACCCGTGTAAAACCATTTCCTTTGGCAATTGATTCTCCAGGATTCAAACAATACGAACATCCAAACTTACCATTAAATTGTACCATATTTTGCACTGTTGGACGTGCAACAGAATCACATATTACGGCCACAAAATACATGGTAAGTAGTTAATGTGTTATCGCTACGTTTGTATTTAACACCATCTTTAGATAGCTTTTTGACATCTTCTACAAATGGTTTTAAAAACTCATTCATGTTTGGTTTACTACCACCAAACCATAGAGATGATAGTAAAATATACTTTTTCCTAAGTGAAGGAGGTAAATTGTTTATAGAACACAGTACAGGCCAGATACTGTATTTTGATGATGGAAAACAGGTACACCATCAGTGTTTACATTGAGGGTAAGTACTTCTTGGTCACATGATATTCCTCAGCGGATATCCTCCATTTTTCTTTTAAACAATTCCCCATCCTGAATGTCTTTAATGTTTGTACAAGTCTGTATTTCCTTAGGCCTAGTTGAAAACTGGATAGTAGAATTAATAAAATAAATAACGTCTTTATTTGAAGCGCTTGTCAGCAGCATGCTGTTTTTCACAATAACTCAGGTCAATACAAAATTCTACAGATAAAATATACATGTATATACAAGTCTTTCCAAAAAAACATAAGGTAAAAAATAATTAAAACTATGCACTTTTTTACATGGATAAAACATTAACAGCTTGTTTTTTGAACGAATATACACCGGCCGGACCATGTCCCATCACGGATTTCAGATCATTGTAGACCTTGGGGGCGAAGTATGCAAACCTCTTACGGTCAACTTCAAGGCGCACGCGAGGCACTTCCAACACGGCGTCCTGACGAGTGCAACGGGATCGCACCTCAGCTCTGTTTTTAAGCTTAGCTTTTATGTAAGCAGGACGGCCATGTAAAATGATTTTGTGGACGAGGCAGGAAGTTCGAAGAGTACAAACATGTTTTATAGGCAATAAACCTAATGACTTCCTCGTCTCAGAAATGTGGTCAAACTTTCTCAAACCAGAGACATACCTAACGCACATATTCCCACTGCAACCCCCCCCCCCTTGCACATACCCTCTGCAACTTCTCCATGTCCCCCATGGATACTGCGTTACCATAAACAGGTAAGCAGTAGTCTATCAGTGAGAGTACAAGGGCCTGAACAAGACGTAGTTTAGTTTCAGGAGGAAACAAATGTCTGTGCCTAAATAACATTCTCAGTCGGACCATAGCACGTTGACACACTGCGCTCACATGATCTGAGAATGTTAGCTCAGAGTCAAGCATAACCCCAAGTAGTTTGGACACATAAACAACTTCTAGCTGTTTCCCATCAAGGGATACGCCATCAATCGGAGTGGTTGGCAAGAATGTGGACAAGAATTCTCATAACTGAACTGTTTTGCAAAATATTTCTAATTTGAGGTTCTAATGGCAAATGAAGAAAAAAATTTCCTTTACTGATATTGTCTTTTATGCTAATTTCTGTTCCACACACACAAAAAATGGTACTATTCTTATCACGCTGACCTATGTACTTGTTACAATCAAGGCAAACACTATGAATTTGCACAGGGCTCTCATAATTCTTCAAAGACGCTTGAAACTGATAGTATGTAGGAGGTAAAATAGGTTCTCCTTTTATTACATTAACAAACTTGCATATGTCCGTTACACACACCTTTGTTAGGTTATGTTTCACTTTTAAACCCAACAACATTGCAATGAATTGAAATTTTGAATCATGCTCAATACCTTCATGTAATGACAAAGGTTGTCTTCTCCACATCCAGACTGTCTGCGACAAGGCGGCGAGGGTTGTTCTGTCGCTCAGCAGATTGATGGGGAACATCGGAGGTCCGAGGGCTAGCAAGAGGCGACTCCTCATGTCCACCGTCAACGCCATTCTTCTGTACGGCGCAGAAGTGTGGGCGGGTGCCATGGGAGTCAAGAAACACAGCAAGAGAATTCTTTCTGTTCAACGCAGGGCTGCGCTCAGGATCGCCTGTGCGTATCGCACCGTGTCTGGACTGGCTGTCATGGTTGTGGCTGGAGTGATTCCCCTCGATTTGCTCGCCGTTGAGAGGCAGAACATCTTTCGCCGCGCTCCGGATCTCGGCAGAGACCAAGCTGCTGAGGAGGCGAGACTCGTCACTCTGCGAGCCTGGCAGGAGCGGTGGAACGACGGATCAGAAGGGCGATGGACATTTCGTCTCATTCTAGACATCAGCCCGTGGTTGAGCCGTACCTTTGGGGAAATTGATTTCTTCTTGTGTCAATTCCTGATGGGTCATGGCTACTTCAGGGATTACCTTTTTCGCATGGGAAAGGTGAGGTCACCTCAGTGTAGGTACTGCCCGGAGGAGGTGGATGATGCTCATCATACCTTTTTCCGGTGCAGACGTTTCGCTGAAGATAGGAGGAGGCTTGTTTCTGCAGTCGGCAATCTATCCCCGGACGTTGTTGTGGGAGCAATGCTTCGCAACGAAGAATCCTGGAGAGCGATTGCGCTTTTCGTGCAATCCGTTCTTCGGCGGAAGCGAGATAATGGATGCTTAGGTGACCTCTAAGTATCCTGAAACAGTGACTTGACTCGTCAGGGCACACGCGAACCAGTGCTGAAGTTGTCCGATAAGGGTTCCGGCCTGGTTTTCCCCGCGGCTCCGAAGGAGGTTTAGTGGGTACACCTCGACCAACATCTGAGAGGGAGTCCCACACTGTTCCTTGGGTTCGCGCATAAAGCGTTCCTTCTACGTAAAAATATAGTAATAATAATAATTTTTTTCGGGAAAGGCAGGTGGAATTCATTTACGGACGAATTGTGGGACTCGCCGAAGCCCTACCCACTAAACCACCTCCTCGTTCCGGGCGAATCTCCCCCCGGGACTGTTCCGCACATTACTTCAGGGGGAGGCCCCGTGCTGGAAAACCACATACTGGAGACCGCGGTCTGTCAGAAGAGGAAACTACTTCCCTCCTCTTCTAGCCGGCTTGGACTTGCGTTGCTGTTCTGCCTGTTCGGCGTTTTCCAGGGCAAGCCTAAAAACGCGGCATGCCCCGGAACCAGCGATGTGGTCGCACTGCGGTTTCGGCTGCAGCTCACTGCAGAGGAAGCAGTGAACTGCGTTGCCGCAATCCTTGTGGTGATGGCCCGACTCTCCGCACTTGAAGCAAAGAGCGGACCGATCCGTCCCCGTGCATTCGCTGCGACGGTGCCCGTAGCCCAGGCACTTGAAGCACCTGACGACCACGGTTCGCAGGCGCACCGCGCAACTCAGAAAACCCACCCGAAGGTGGCCGGTCTTCAGCACTTTGGCAGCCTCTTCCTCAGAAAGGTCGAGGACTGCCATCTTTAGTTGCCGCTTGTTTGCTGGTCCAAGTGACACCCTGCGATTGTCACCGGGTCCGCTAAGGGCCTTGTCGAGTGCGTCGACCTCCTGTCTCTCCGTGAGGGCGTCAAGTTCCCTCACCTCGACGGAAACACGCTTTTCTGGGGCAATGACGTTGCCCGCGTTGCCGACAGCAGCTTCGAGGGCTGCAGCGAACTTTTGCCTGTCTGAGCCCTTCCCCAGCCGGAGGATAACATCCCCCTTCGGAGTCGGCCTCGCGCAGACAATCTTGGCGGCGCATGTGTGAGGTCCTTTCGGATCTTCCCGAGAACACCCACATAGGACTGGCCGCCAGCCACTCTGACGAGCACAGAAGATGGACCAGCGCTCGCCCCTGGCTTGGCTTTCGGCCTCACGGCCACCGCGCCCTGATCGGGTTTGGTAACCGTGATAGCCGGCAGATCCTCCGCCTCCGCCTTTCTTGGTTTCTTCTTTGCCTTCTTCTTTTTCTTCGTTGGCACAACCCTAGGCTCATGCTCGTCAGAGCTCTCACTAGGGCTGTGCACCCGCTTGGCCGGAGCCGAGGAACTGGCCGCGAGGACGGCATCCTTGAGGAGCCGCCCTTGGATCCGCGACCTTGTCCTCTTCCGGGCGTCTCTCGCCACCTCAATGTCATTGACGTTGTGGTGGTATCTGTCCTGGACTTCTTCCGCCGATCTGCGTAGGAGCTTCAACTTCTCAAACAACGCGGATAGGGAGAGGATTCCCTCCTTCACCGTGTTGTTTACGTTTTTTTGGATCCTGCAGGCTCCAGTCATGTTAGCCAGTAGAGTCTCCACTTGGCCAAAAATCTCGTTCTCTTCTTCGCGGGCTTTGAGGACATTTCCCCATTGACTCTCGCAGTACTCCAAGTCTTGCGCAGTGGCATGACTGAAGTCACTGCCCATGCTGGTTGTGCTCACCAAGCTGTTTCGGCGCGACTGTGGCACAGTAAGGAATGTCTGGTTGCCCTCCCCAGAATCCGTAGGGCTGCCCGAATGATCGGGGTGGGATTTCGGACCGGAGTCCTGACCCACCTGGGGTACGTTACCGTGGTTTTTTGCAGACTCTGTGCGGTGGATACGCGGCAGGAAAGACGGTTAGTGCGCATGCACGGCAACGCGTCGCCAGAGTGCAGCACTGTCATTCTGCTCTCAGCTGTCAACAATCGCGTGTCACTACATGTTGTCCTAAAATCATTGACCGACGGAACATTGACTCTTATTTACGATTAAAGTAAAATACAGCATAAGATTTAAAAATAAAATTTCATCAGTATTTATTGAAGCGTCTTGTTACTCTGAACAATGATTGACAGATAAGCCAATAGCCGGCGATAGACAGAATCAACTGAATAATACTGATACAAACTAGCTATTATTAACACTCTTGTGGTATTGTAAGCATACATAGCATGTGGTAGTGCGGGGATTGATAACACCATTCTCAACAGTTTCACTTTCACATAAAATGCTAATGGTATTCAGTAATAATCTTATTAGCGAATTTCCCATATAGGGAAGAAGCTGTTACCGTAGGTCTCATGGTAAGACCTAAGCCTAAAACAATCATAACTTTTCTTTTTGAGGTCCTCAGATGCCAAAAACACCATTCGTTCACTTTCATATATATATATATATATATATATGTGTGTGTGTGTGTGTGTGTGTGTGTGTGTGTGTGTGTGTGTGTGTGTCTTTAAGCACGATAACTTGCGCAAAAATGGTCCAATCGGAATGAAATTTGGCATAGACTTGTAAAGTAGTAATTATTCGGACGAGTTCGTAAACCAGCCCGATCGGACCACCGGAACGGGGGGTTAAGGGGGGTAAACCCCCCCAAAAATGGGTTTTTTGAGATTTTTGCATAGAAAATAAAATTTTTAGAATTTTTATTGGCACCATTGAATTAAGCCCAAAAAACAAACAATTTAGTATTTTGAATCATAGCTCTATGGGAAATAAGTAAAATTCTATATCTCGCTTATTTCTCAACATTTCTTGATAAAACTTGGTAAATGGCTTCTTCTAGTTCAGGTTTACTAAATATTGAATTAAAACCACCCAGTTTTAATATACCTGTAGCAGCAAACCTGCATACTCATTCCCCATGTTATTCTTATGGAGCTTACAAAAACATGTCAAATCTCGCTGTTTGATCGAAATATGTTGTTTTGCACTTGAAATTCGCTGAGTATGCAGGTCTGCTGCAACGGGGGTATTTTTATGATTCTAGTTGTCATTCATAATTTATTCATATTTACAGACTTTGTAAACCAAACAGATTTTTTTTCTGTAGCAATGCCGTGCAATACAAAATCAAATGAAAATCAAACTAGGTGCAATATAATACTTAATCTATAGTCCAGTCATACCTGACCTTCATTGTCATAATTTGTATGGAAAACAAATATAATATGATAATAGTTTACAAACTGTGTATTTATTTATGTACTCGTAAAAGTGGGGGAAAAGTTATGTGCATTATGAGAGTAAAGTTCATTGATTCCGGCCTGCTTGAAACTAGTGGCTCTATCAATTGAGTGGCAACCTACATGCAGCTATCCAAGCTTAGCCAGAAATGTGCGTTTCAACTGTCACACAGACACACGGTGAATATTTCAAACACGTCATGCTACCCTGGCAGGTTCACTTGTCTGTAGTGCGCATCTCCCTGACTTATAGAGTCATTTTTGACGTTTTATAAATTTAATATAACACCCTGTCAACACGTTACTCTGGGCATATGTTTCTTTAAGCTTCATTATTAATATCCTATTCGCACATTGAATACTTATCCTTGTGAAGTTGTTTCAGCTACTCTGAAAGCTCTGACTCCAATAAAATATACATAGTAATAATAGTTGTGCCTGTACATTGCTTAGAATACTGTGTGTGTATTGCTTATTGGTTATTTCTGTGTTTAGTAGGTCAGATCATCCTAGATTGGGACGTTGGCGTGTCCTGTAATCCAGCTTTCTTGAAAATCATGAATTGAGACCAGAAAAGAATTTCATGATTAGAAAAAAATGTTTTTTGGGATAGACGCCTAAACTGAATGCATTGATAACCACTGTTCTCAATTTTGCATTGCATAAATGAATGATATGGGAAACGTTTTAAAACACGCTAAATTATTTTTTTGAGTGCTCTCTCACTGTAAAAAATTTCAATCGTATTTACAAAATTATTTTTTGTAAAAAAACGAAATTTTGTACTGCTACAAAACTTTCTTAATAGTTTTACCTATTTTGTAATACTACAAAATAAGTCTAGCAATGTATACAAGGAACTGTTTTGTGATGCCTCGTGAGTCACGTGATGTGATCACCGCACTAGCGCTACTTTGCGTCGCCGCCATGGACTTAATCGAAACACGTGTCAGAAATGAAATAAAAATGTTACAAAAACAGGGTACTCTTTTTTATAATTTAGTAATATATATATATATATATAAATATATATATATATATATATATATATATATATATATATATATATATATATATATATATATATAATCCAAAAACCATTGACTGAGTGACTGATCGCAGTTTCTCAGAAACTATAGGGCTTAGAGCCATGAAACTTGGCACAAATATTCTCTACAGGCTTTAGATGCGAACTAAGAAAGGGTTTTGCAATATTTTCTTTCATAAGGCTTGAATATGTATATTATGAAATTCAAAATGGCGCCCATCTTTAGCTTTAAAATCCTACTATCTCAAAAACTACAAGACTTTGGGCCATGAAACCTGGCACTAATATACTTTATAGGCTCTAGATGCAAGCAAAGAAAGGTTTTTAAAATATTTTCTCTCAGACGGCTGAAATAGAGTGTATTATAAAATTCACAATGGTGGTCATTGCAGTTTTTGAAACCATGGATGGGAGGCCTGTAGAATATTTTCAGGGGATAGGAAAGGTACGAGATCCAATATACTAAAAGAATAAAATGTACAAGTTTATTACGGCCAACCACTACATATTTGTCAAATGAAACTTGAGCTACTCGCGTCGTACGACCCACCCGAAATACTATTTTGTACTACCACTTTGGTAAAATTTTTTGTCTGTCTTATAAAGAAATAAATAAGAACTCAAACTATAATCTTTAAAGCTATCTTTAGCTTAAGGTCTTAATTAACTCAGTACATTACTGGCTATAATTTAAGCTCTTAAACATTTAAATAGGTTGAGTTTGATGCGAGTTATGAACCTTTAATCAATACAAAAATAATTTTTTTTCAGAATTTTAAATTTAGTTAAGAACGGGTATCTCCAGTTTATTTTAAGGCATATAGGTTTGAATGGTTTCAAAACACTCAGTGAGCCATCAGCTTTCATTTGAGCCATTAATCATTAAAATCGGACAAGCCTGGAGTGAGTTATATTGTTTTTATTAATTTTTTGTAACTATTTTTTGTGTCACATTTAAAGCTTACAGGGTATTAATAAAACCAACCATTTGCCTTTTTAAAAGGGGAAACTGTGTAGTCCAGAAACGCTAAACAGAATTCTCCTCCACTATCTCAGTTATGTAGAATTCATTGAAAATGTGTTCATCGCAATTTATCTACAGGGTGTTCCACAAATTAAGGCCAAGGGTTAAAATATCACAATATTGTCCGCCTATACCTACCAAGTTGTATATCATTTTACAGGTCCTGCTGAACGGAATATTTTGAGGAAAATATTTATCTCTAGCCGTTTCAAAATGGCGGCCATTGAAGAGACATTTTCCAATATTTACGGAAAACATTGGATTTTTTTAACCACTACAAATATTTCAGTTATGTTTCGAAATTCTTAATCCTTGACGACTCATCTTGATTATGGTAACTGATATGACCATATTATGTAAAAACAACTATAGTCCCTATAGAAACCAAATAAAAAATACAAACAATATTCAAAACACTAGTGAGAAATAATGCATACGGAGTGAAACTTAAGGGGATTTTAAGGATCTGGGTAGACCCATGTGTTGCCTGAGCACATGATATACCTTGGTGCGAAATTTCAGCCTATTCCCCTCTGAAGTCTTTGAATTTACCTGGAACAACTTTCACAAAAACAACACCGAAACGACCTATATTTCATATTAAATATATAAATAACATATATATTTATACCGGGTGTCCCATAATAGTCCCCCCTAACTTTTTCCTATATTTTTTTCAAATATCAATTCCACACCACCCCCAAACATTATTGGTAGTTAATACTTCATTTTGAGAGAATACCCAATAATGGCCGCCATCTTAGATCCGCCATATTGGATATAAAATATTTTTTTCGAATGTTAGAGTGGTGTTGTGACCCATCATTTCGAATTAGATTTTTTCACTGATTTCAATGCCGCAATCCGTTTTGTTTAGTATCTTAATTAGTTTTCAAGATATGGGTACTTAAATTATTTTATTTTCAACCAATTTAAACATTACAGATTGATATAATAGGCCCATAGCCACAAAATAATGCTAGATAGTGACCAGTATTGTTGAGCGCTTTACACTCAACTTTCATCAATGTAAATTTTTTGGTCGCCATCTTGGATCCGCCTTTTTCGAATGAGGTAAGTTATTTCAAATATGAAGTGGGTGTTGTGAACCATAATTTCAAACTAGTTTCTTAAGCTGAATTCAATGCCGCAACCCGTTTTTACCTATACAACTTAGTTACAACTAGGTACCGGTCCCCCCCCGTTTTTTTTTTACCGGCACCATTGAATTCAGCTCAAAAACAAACAATTTAGTATTTTGAATCTCTGCTCAATGTCCATTGGTTACCGAGATATTGAAAGTGGTAAACACAGTACGTTGTCTCAATGTTAACCTTATGGGAAATAAATTAAATTTCTATATCTCGCTTATTTGTCAACATATCTTGATAAAACTTGGTAAATAGCTACTTTTAGTTCAGATCTAATAAATATTGAATTAAAATCACCTAGTTTAAATATACCTGTAGCAGCAAACCTGCATACTCATTCCCCATGTTATTCTTATGGGGCTTACAAAAACATGTCAAATCTCGCTATGTTGGATTAACATATGTTGGTTTGTATTTGAAATGCGCTGAGTATGCAGGTCTGCTGCAACGGGGGTATTTAATTATAGTGTTTAGTTTTCAACATATTGACATGTTTCTAATAAACATCTAAAAAATATTAGTTTTTCAAAAACATTAAGTTGTAACGGTAAAAACGGGGGGGTACCGGTACCTAGTTGTAACTAAGTTGTATAGGTAAAAACGGGTTGCGGCATTGAATTCGGCTTAAGAAACTAGTTTGAAATTATGGTTCACAACACCAACTTCATATTTGAAAAAACTTACCTCATTCGAAAAAGGCGGATCCAAGATGGCGACCAAAAAATTTACATTGATGAAAGTTGAGTGTAAAGCGCTCAACAATACTGGTCACTATCTAGCATTATTTTGTGGTTATGGGACTATTATATCAATCTGTAATGTTTAAATTGGTTGAAAATAAAATAATTTAAGTACCCATATCTTGAAAACTAATTAAGATACTAAACAAAACGGATTGCGGCATTGAAATCAGTGAAAAAATCTAATTCGAAATGATGGGTCACAACACCACTCTAACATTCGAAAAAAATATTTTGTATCCAATATGGCGGATCCAAGATGGCGGCCATTATTGGGTATTCTCTCAAAATGAAGTATTAACTACCCAATAATGTTTGGGGGTGGTGTGGAATTGATATTTGAAAAAAATATAGGAAAAAGTTAAGGGGGACTATTATGGGACACCCGGTATAAATATATATGCTATTTATATATTTAATATGAAATATAGGTCGTTTCGGTGTTGTTTTTGTGAAAGTTGTTCCAGGTAAATTCAAAGACTTCAGAGGGGAATAGGCTGAAATTTCGCACCAAGGTATATCATGTGCTCAGGCAACACATGGGTCTACCCAGATCCTTAATGTCCCCTTAAGTTTCACTCCGTATGCATTATTTCTCACTAGTGTTTTGAATATTGTTTGTATTTTTTATTTGGTTTCCATAGGGACTATAGTTGTTTTTACATAATATGGTCATATCAGTTACCATAATCAAGATGAGTCGTCAAGGATTAAGAATTTCGAAACATATCTAAAATACTTGTAATGGTTAAAAAATCCAATGTTTTCCGTAAATATTGGAAAATGTCTCTTCAATGGCCGCCATTTTGAAACGGCTAGAGATAATTTAGTTTAGTTTTCCTCAAAATGTTCCGTTCAGCAGGACCTGTAAAATGATATACAACTTGGTAGGGTAAATCACCAGTTATTGGCACTTTAAGCGTTCTGAATCTTTTAAATACACTGTGTACGACCTACCTTTATTGCTTTTTACCAACAAAAATGTTTTTTGCAAGGAGGAGTAGATGTGTTAAAGGGTACATGCGTTAGAAATAACATAGTTGTTCATATTTATTAATTAAAATTATTTAAATAAAAAACATGAAAAACTACAGTTATTGGCACTTATTCACTAGTTATTGGCACCGTTTTGATAATTATTTTGTAAGCCATTATGGAATGTGCTATGACAAGTAGGAGTAATAATATATGTGTCCCTTTATGCAATAATGGTAACATGAATTATTACATAAATCCTAAAAGACACAATTATAAATAAGGAAGAATTTTTCATTTATTTACTTAAATTAAATTTATATTTTAGCAAAGCAAACAGGCTTGTAGTCTTCTGTAAGATTTGTATGATATTGTTGTCCAATTGATGGTTTTTTGTTCTTTGCAGGGACATGGATCGCTCTAATATTTCCCAAGAAGATATATTAGAGTATCTCTTTCCATCGGACGTAAGTGAGCACTGTGACGATGTTGACGCTGACCCTGATTTTGTGCAAGGCAGCAGTGACAAAGAAGAATGTACCACCCGGAAGAAGAGAAGTTTTGTACTACCGGTTTTTTGTAAACCCGGTCCTTCCTTGGGAGCTTTGTGTTCTTCTGATGATGATGATCATGTAACTTCTAAGCCCGTTACACCATATCTATCAAATATCTATCAAATTGGTCGGTTCGTTTCCAGGATCTCCTCCTCGTGAGGCAAAGAGCCCTGGCAAAGACCCAACCCTATGACCGGAAGAACAACCCCCTGTGTCTTGTTTATCATCACACCTGAGCTCCCAATCACGTGCAGTGCCGCAGGAATCGCCGCATCAAACAAAGAACCCAGCTGCGATGCGCCTTCTCGATTGATATGTCTTCCGTCTCGGGCAAGATGCCTTCGCGCCACCCAACAATTAGCCTCCACGAATATGAATCCAAAATGTTTGCAAATCAAAACCAGCTGAGAGTTGAAGTCTTTGAGCGTTTTAAGGGGAGTCTCTACTAAAAATCCTAAAATCATCATTAAAGGTAATTTTAAGTATTAAACCATGTATTATACTTCAAATGGACCTAAAACCACCATTCCCAATGTCATTTATAAAAAAAAAAATATATATTGCCTAAAATTCGATTTTACCGATTTTTTCAATTTTTTTAAATCGTAATTCCAAGAAAAGTATTGGACCTACATAATTTTCAAAGGTATCATTTTGTTCAACATTAAATTTAGTTACAAATCACGTATTTTTAGTTATGTAAGCAAAAAATTAATATTTTAAATTTTCCTTCAAACTTTGTACTTTTTTCATTTTTTTTATAAAATTTAAGATTTTTAAATTTTTTATCCACCACTGATCCAAACTTATTTAAAATACGTGATTATTTAGATAATTTATCTTAGATAACCAAAAAAAATTGAAGACTGTAGCTTCAGTAGTTTTTTTTGGAATATCAAAAGCTATATGCTAGATACAGTAAAAATGATACTTTCGGTAATCGCGAGTTTTCTAAAGAAGTGTTTATTTCATGGAAATGCCAAAATAAAGCAAAATATTATATTTATTGATACATTTACAATTTATATAATTGTTAAATATTAAATATGACACGGTAACAATATAAGAGTGTCAAAATAATAATTTGACATTTTTTGACGGTGCGATGAATACGAAAACCGCGAATTTTGTTTTTCTGCATAGCAACGTATAATATGAATTCTATGCCATAATAAAGTTGATAAAAACTATGAAATGTGTTTTTTTTGTATTCAGGAATAAACAAGTAAACATTAGGTGTGAAAAATGTTTTTTTAAATTTTCAAGATTTTGGCCATTTTTAGTAGAGACTCACCTTAAAAGTAACATTTGAGCGAACCAATATGCTGTTTACATAACTTTTGAATTTGGAAAATTAACGTTGAGCGTAAACAGCAGATCGGCTATATCGTGGAGAACCTCGCGCTTGCCATGGTCTGCGTTGTACCCTCTACAGCCCAACGCAGGTTATTTTTGAGTACATGAATATGAATTACAGAGAAATTGTATTTGAAATAATTCATAACAACGTTTTTTTAATGACTGATTCGAGCACCAGGGCGACATTTAACAATTAATTAATTATTCCTTTCGTTATTAAACCTGGACATACGTTTCAAATCATGGAATATCCTAAATCATTTTTTAAACTAAATTGATTTTCTTCAACAACATTACTGTTTTTAGAAGAAGTAAAAGTGATTGTCTTTAACACCTATAATTCACACTACTTATTTCGGTATTCCTGCAGGTATGAACAACCAGAGAACTCCTATTAGGCAAAGCCTCAGCTTTCATATGTGTCACATGTTTACTATACGCAGTTCTGTTTGTTTTTTTACAATGAACTTTATTTCCTTCCTCATGGTTTGACGCCTGCAGTTTGTCAGTTTTTTCCGCATTTCGTTACTTGATCACCCACAGTTACACAAAGAACTACAAATTACGTTAGGAGCACAAAAGAAAAAACTCGTCTTTTACTGCGTCTTTTTGACTTTATTGTATTTCATCCATGATTTACTTGTTCTCGTTCCTTTTAATGATATTTGAAACTTTATCAAATAATTCTTACAGATCACATTTTGCTCAGAAGAAACAATTGAATCAAATTGAAGGTAGGTCAGACGAGCTTAAGACTATTCCACCACTTCTCCAATGACAATACGACATGTTAGTTCTCCTTAAGAAAATTGCAAAATCTATTTTGCGTTTGGTAAAACTTCCAAACCGCATTCAAATGAGTTGGTCTGCTGAAAGACAGAAATTTCCACAACTTAACTATTGTAGAACATCTGCCTAGCAACTGAGCAGACTGCTTATTCTAACCTGCTAGCGAGTCAAAATCGAAAGTTCTGGATGCTTCAAGTCAAAGATTAAAAGGCTTAATGAGAGCCAGAATCTTGCTTCGGGCTTTCAGAGTTACTCAAACAACAAAAGATAAACCTTACAATGGATGAATTAAGCTGCTTAGAATCTATGAAGATATTATCTGAATTTCCCAGTTTTAACAATTATGTTTGAGAAGGTCCTAAGAAAGTTATTAATTTTTTCATCATGAACAGTAGATGACATCGAAGTAGGAATATTCACTGTGTTAGTTGTCATCAGCCACAAGTTTTGATCCGTGTTTTTTTACCTCACTCTTTATTGAGAAAACCTCATTACTCGTCATTACAAAACCTCATTGCATTAATATAACTTTCTAAATTATAAAGTTAATTATTAATAAATGTTACTTTTTATTAGTAATATTAGAAATATTTATACGTTATAAACATAGTCGATTATGTTTATAGACAAACAATTTACTTTGGATGTATTAAAAAATATGCAATTCCTTACAGGATGTTTATTTTGTGAGAATTTTCAAAGCAGTAAAATTGAAACTAAAATCGAAAGAGTGAAAGGGAGGGGGAAAATCAACAAGTTTTCCCATCTATCAAGTTGGTTGTGGGCGGAGTGTCAGGCCCTCTCTAGCTGACCATGGCCGATACCAACCTTTTAAAACGTGTTCATTCACCGTTAGTTCAACAAAAACTCTGTAAATTAAAGTTTTTTTATATGCTATCGACACCTGTATCCAAAATTACAGGTGTTGACATAGTATAAAACACTATTTAAAATAGCAATAATTTACTAAAAACGGCATTCACTCAGACGAGTTAGTAAATTATCCCGATCGGACCACCGGAAAGAGATTAAAAGAGGTCAAACTCCCAAAAATTGGGTTTTTCTCACATAGAAAAATAAAAATGATCAAATCTTTGTTTATACCATCGAATTCACCGGAACAGAAACAAATCAATACGATCAATCATTGCTCTAACCCAATTGGTTACCAAGATATTAAAAGCGGTACGCACAATGTGTTATTTCTATGTTATCTTTATGAAGATTAGTAAAATTATATATATTGCTTGTTTCTCAACATATCCTAATACAACTAGGTTTGAGGCTTCATCTGGATGAAATCTAATGTATTCAGTATATTAATCTGAAAATCCGTTTTTTACATTTTTCTGGCAGCAAACCTGCATATTAATTTCCCATTTTGGGAAATAAAACGTATTCTGTAGATTCCTTATTTCTTAACATATCCTGATAAGACTTCTTGGTATATGGCTTCTTGTAGTTCAAATCTAATGACTGTTGAATTAAAACCCCTATTTTATCATACCTAATGCAGCAAACCTGAATACTCATTCCCCGTGTTATTCTTATGGAGATTACAAAGACATGTCATGCTATAACGGAGTTTCTCCTAACTGCCTATTGCCTCTCTGTGTACCTGAGTCTTAACGGTCGGGGATATGAATTTAATTGTGGAGTTTTTCCCAGACGAAAGGTTTTTGACTGTGACTAATCTACTGCCTAAGCAGATACTCCATGTAAGGGCGTATTTAGACATTGTAAATATTTAAACAAATTTGAAATGTGTTTTTGCGCATTTGAAAGTCGCTGAGTGTTCAGGTCTGTTGCATAAGGGGGTATTTTTTATCTGGAGATCACCAAGAAAGGTATGTTTTAAAATTGAAATTATAAATAAATTATTTTGTTCGATTTGACCTGTGGATCGATTAGTAAACATCAAGATTATGCTGAAAACCTACACAATCGTACCTTTAATCGTATCCGTCATATGACTAACGAAATATCGTAGACCATCATGAAGATAAAGACTAGTTCTAAATACGTCCCTAATGTGTCATGCATAGAGATAAGAATCTTCAGTTGGTGACGTAGAGCCTACAATCTGGCCTACAATCTATAAGGTATTGTTTTGGCGAAATTTTACTTGGTAAACGTTTTAGTTTGCAATCGAAATTGTTATGATCAGACTAGTTTGAGTATGTGAGAGAGAACCGAAACATATTACCTTATACACACTGTAAGTTTTAAAGCTCTCGCAGAGAGTATCGGTTTGATGCCAGTCGTTTAAAGTTTTTATAAGATTTTAAGACATCTTGTGAGGTAAGAATATTTATGGAACAATTTGTTAATTTTCAGGTTCCCTTGTACATGTGAATATAATTTATAGATTGTTACATGTGAGATTTATTTATAATTCTGTGATGTCTGGCAACAAAAGAAGGTTAGGTCCTGAAAAAGGTTACTCGTTATAAAAGTATTTTATGACTGACGTTTGGCTCAAGTTAATTTTATTTTCATGTTTTTTTCGTCTTATTATGTCTTTATAGCCTTGTAGTTAGAGTACTGACAGTGTATTCTTACCCCAGCACAACATCATATGTCTGCATTAAAAACAAGAATAATTATCGTAATTATAAAATGGGAAGAATGTAGAGGAGTGTCAGACTTTTCATTACCTAAAATACAGTGTGTAAAAAAAGTCCGTTCCCCCCCCTTATTTTTTGTTTGTTAAGACAAACAATTAACCTTTGGGGAATGATACTAACTCAAGCCAAATTATTTTTTGACGTTACCAACAATTTTGAGTGTCCCCCAGAAATGGGGGATTTTGGGGGCAACTCAAAATTTTCAAATGCAAACCCCTTTTGAGAGACCCCTCATTTTAAAGAGCTTTCAGAAAGTAGATGAATGGTGAAAATTGGATGTCTCTAACGTGTTTCTATCCAAATTGACAGCTTGTCAACGTTTTGAATACAACATATCCTTGAAACCTGGCGTCTAGGACATTTGGAGTTTTAATTCACCTTTGGTGACGTAAAAATAAAACGAGCCTGGGAAAAATTGTATTAAATGAAAAAGTAGTCTCTTTTGGTGATATTTAAAATTTTGTGTGCCCCCCAAAAATTGGGGATTTCGGAGGCAACTCAAAATTTTCAAATGCAAACCCCTTTCGAGTGACCCCTCATTTTAAAGAGCTTTGAAAAAATAGGCGATTGGTGGAGGTTGGAGGTCGCTAACGTGTTTCTATCAAAATTGGCAGCTTGTCAAAGTTTCTAGGAGTCATATTCAAAACTTTGACAAGGTGCCAATTTTGATAGAAACACGTTAGCGACCTCCAAACTCCACCAATCGCCTATTTTTTCAAAGCTCTTTAAAATGAGGGGTCACTTAAAAGGGGTTTGCATTTGAAAATTTTGAGTTGCCCCCAAAATCCCCCATTTTTGTGGGACACTCAACATTTTAAATATCACCAAAAGAGACAACTTTTCCATGTAATGACATTTTTCCCAGGCTCGTTTCATTTTTACGTCACCAAAGGTGAATTAAAACTCCAAATGTCCAAGACGCCAGGTTTCAAGGATGTGTTGTATTCAAAACTTTGACAAGCTGTCAATTTGGATAGAAACACGTTAGAGACATCCAATTTTCACCATTCATCTACTTTTTGAAAGCTCTTTAAAATGAGGGATCACTCAAAAGGGGTTTGCTTTTGAAAATTTTTAGTTTGCCCCCAAAATCCCCCATTTTTGGGGGACACTCAAAATGTTTGGTAACGTCAAAAAATAATTTGGCTTTAGTTAGTACCATTCCCCAAAGGTTAATTTTTGTCTTAATAAACAAAGAACTTAAGGAGGGTGGAACAAACCTTTTTACACACTGTATAATCAGTAATGAGCAAATATATTTATCATTCTGCTTTTCCAATAAATTTCAACCTTAATAAATAAACAAGCATAATTACATACTTAATTATTATCACTTAATTATATTGGAAAATTATATTTGGCCACTGTGTCAATAAAAAAGGGACAGTGAAGAATGAGTCAGTCCTGACAAGTAACAAGGGTAGCTCTGAAGGTCTTGTTGAGGTCCAACTAGGATGCGGGATTGGTTCCACAGATGTGTGGCTTAGAAACTTCGCAAACCAGAGGTTTTAGACTACGACTTAAGTTCTTAAGTCGTGGGGACTAAGTTATTCTTTTTCTCTCTGGAACTAGAAAAAATTGATAATTTCTTTCATCCAAGAGAGAAAAGATCAGTTGATGTCTCTTTTTGCCCAAGGACCTTAGCTGTTGTTCACTCACTCATTAAATAACAAGCTGTCCGATTAATAATCAATAATCGAAATATTCGCTAAAAGAACTACAGTATAGTTGCTCCCTATAGCCATAGTTATAGTCGTATAACTCATTTTATTTGTCCGACGCAATTGATCTAGTCATTGGTATTTGCACCTTAACGTCTCAACGAAACCACCAAATGAAACAATTGAAGATAAACATGGATTGTAACTTTAATGATAAAGGGTTAGGCAAAAGTGTGGATCTCCCACTGAACTGCTAAACGTGTGTCAATAGTAGACCCCCTCTTAACTGACGATCGGATTATCCGCCCTTGCTGATCAAATATTAAAGATCGTTTTGACCGACCTTGTTGTTAGAACAGTTCGGTTTAACCGCCCTTTCCTAGGAATTGCGATATTTCCGTATCGATACTCGGCGATGGGATCTTTACGCTCAACTGTACAGGTAGTTCAGGGATTAAAATATTTTTGAAAACAGCATTTAGTAATTTATGAAAACGTACAGTAGATGCATTGACACTCAATACCGCATTACAAAAGATTTATTAAACATATATGAACACGTTATCAAAGGTGTTAACGTAAGAACTCTTTTAAACACATCTACTATTTATTTTATAAAAATGTTTTGTTTTTACCGTATTTTGGGGTTATTTGTGACATTACTACAGTAATTATTTTGGATTTGAGGTTGATGATTATAGTTTATTTCCTAAATAATCAATGAACGGCTTTAGAATGATGTTAATAGAACCCTAAATCAATAGAGCTTTAATTTTTAGGTGTTTAGAGGATTACCCGTTTTAACCGACCTTTTAAAGTATCCGACCTCGGTCCAGTCCCGTGTGGCTCGGTTAAGAGGGGCTAATAAGCATAATTACAAATGTGGTATTTTGGGGGCAGCCACAAACCTTTAATGTAAACCCCCTTATGGAATGTGGAGGGTGTGCAAACCCCTTTATTTTGAAGGGTTTGTCAATAGAAACACATTTGCACAAATCCTAAGCAGCGAAAATGGCAGCATATACAAAGATTGGGATGAGTAAACCGGCTAAAAGTTGTAGCGTTTCTGTTGGGGGTGATATGATGGTGCAGCCAAGGATGGGTTGTGACTAGGATGTATGGAGTTTCACAGGCCGGTAACAGTTATTTTAATTTAGATTGGTGCTGGAAATTAAGGATATATAAACTGAAAATTGTGCTGAAGGAGAACTCTGTACTGATGTGGAACCGGGATTACAATTGAACTGAAACTGAAACTAAACTGGAGGATCTAGCATAGGATACTGTTTTAGGATTGGAAGCGATTTGATTTACCCAAAGGAAGAATCGGTCTGCCAGATTGACCTTGCCGTAAGCCAGCTCTGATGGACCCTAAACTACTTAAATTCTAAAGATTGGAACAATTTACCAAAACTGACATCATGTACTGACAAGTTACCTAAGTCATTAAATTCATGATTCTAACTCAAATTGCCTACCTAAACTATTGGATATCAAGCCAAGCCTGAACTGATAATTTACTGAAGTGAATAGTTAATTTCTGAAACTGAGCCATTTACGGATTTTACGATGAAATATTACTAAGATGTGACCAGAACATTGGCGTGGGCAGAAGGCCCACGCCGCAATAATATTTTATATCTGCTACATCACTTGGATTTACCAAAATCACCCTAACCTTGCTTCCCCTAGCTAACCTCCTTAATATTAATGTACTTAAGCACTCATGGTGAGCGACGGATGGTCGGCAGAAATAAATTGGGCCCTCCGGACGATGTTGCACAGCATGTCACTCGACGGTGTCCAGGTTGACAAGAACGAGAGTTCGAGAGAGCACCGGAAGGAAGGGTCAACAAAAGTACCGACAAGGACTGCGGTTTTGGATCACGGTGGCTAATGACTTTTTGGTGACATATATATATATATATATATATATATATATATATTGGGAGTCGTGGCGTTGCACGGCACAACCACGCTCCCTTGACCCAACAAAAATTGCGCCTGCGCTAATGGGAAGAAGGTTAGGATAGGGTAGTTGAGAGTGTGTCTTGTGAATCAATACTCTGCTAAAGCAGCGCCTGCCACTGTTGAATGCCAAGGAATTTCCGGATGAAGTGATAGTCTCCTGGAATCGACTTGCGGTTGGTTTGGCATACAGTGGTTTCGGCTCATCTCACACCAGTGGAACTGAGGAACTTACAAGGCTCCCTAAGGTTGGCATCTCCGGACGTTTTTTTTGATTGGCCGTTGAGGTATCGGTAGAGATCGGACTCCTCCCCCCCTTAAAAGAAAGAAAGATTGAGGCCTCTCGGATTCCTATCTGGCTATTTTCATGCAACCAAGGTGGTTGGCAAAACTGCTTGTTTGGGTGTTGTACTTGCACACACAATAGACTTTTTCTTTATTTTTTATTTTTTTATTTATTTTTTTACTTTTCTTTGTTTTTTGTTTTGTTTTGTGTTGTTGCATTTTATTGGCTTTTGGAGTTGAAGGTTGAGTATCCAAGAATCTGCTTCTGGAGACCATAATGGTGAAGTGGCCGGCTTCAGTTTGATTGTTGTGCTGTTTGATGAAGATCGAATGATGATGATGTGACAATCCTTCGCTGAATGGATCCCAATGAGCCCATCTGCAGGATACTGGTAGTTTTAAGGTAGGGCAGTTTCTTTTAGACCGGTCTATTGCAGGTTGGCAGTTGATGACAGGATATTGATGTTGTTGACTTGAAGAACTGGTCTATGACGGTTGTTGTGGTTCACTGTAGGGAGGTGCTCAAGTTGATTACCGGAGAAGCTTTCTGGTAGGTTGTTCTATTGAAGAGTTCGTTGTTGGTGGCGTGATATATGAAGTGTGCACTGAGTAGACTGCATTGTGCGGTGTGAATAAGTAGACTGGTGTTGCAGGTCTCTTGGCAATTGGTAGTAATGGTGTCACTTGGTGGAACATATATCTCTCCCATTGCAACTGAATTTGATTTGCAAGTTCCCTTTTTTTATTTATTGATTGTGCAAGTACGTATCGGTTTGGTCTTTGGGGGGTTTGAATTCTGAAGTGTAGCCATGATAGTAGTCCGAAATTGATTTGCAGTTTGTTTATTTGGTCCCAAAATGAGTATGGCCGATAGCTGACGATGCCAAAATTTTGGTTGGTTTCACCCGGCGAGGTGAACGAGTGCAACGGTTTGACGGTATGCACTAGATGCCATGGAACCCGACTCAGTTCCAAGGTGGAGGATTCTATTGTGAAGCGCAATGGTGTGAAGATGCGAGTTCAACAAGTGTTCAAATGGTTGTGAGAGGTTAGGTAGTTAGGTGGAGATCTTGTTGGGTCCATTTTTTACGCATGCAAAATTCGCTTCGTGAAATGTCAAAATTGAAACAAAAAAAAAACACGAAACGATTGTTTTTCCGTGACATCTTCTAATAATATGCCCGAAAAAACTGGGGACGAAACCCCTGATATACAAATACTTAAGACTAAATAAATAATGCTCATTCCCCACTGATAAATAATTCTTCCAGTTGACAGCTATATCACATCTGTTCGGGTCTTAAAATCTAAGTCTTTGGAATTTTAACTAACATCATAAATTTACTAAGTGGTTGATGCT